>JAWWLV010000045.1:72732158-72817517 GCA_035041135.1 Platyrinchus mystaceus | reverse complement strand
CAGGGATATTTTATTCTACAGTGGTTTGTTCTGTGCATGTGCAGTACTACTTTGCATGTTCTGTGGTTGCCCTTTTCCTCCCATTTACATGATGGCTGCTTGGGAGATGGCTCCTGCCACAAGCTAGCACAATGGCATATCAGCCACCCCACTTCTACCTTGGCCCAGGTTCTGTGAGCAGCCCACACAAACACTGTATGTTGAGGATTCTGAAAGTACATTGGTGGCTGAAGGCATGCTAATAAAAGAACAATTTATTGATTTATTGTAAACTACAGCAACGTCCAATTATCTCTGTGGGTTACAGATTGGTCTCCCTTCTTTGGTGGGAGAGGGGTACCTTAGTGGGACCTTACTGTAAAGCAATATATTTTCCTCTAGATCTGGAAGAAACAACATAAAATTGGTGTTATCCTTTGTTCATCTGTGAATCCTAGTAAAGTCTCCTAGGGAAGAAAGTAAAAGTAAAAGGAAAAGAACTGGATAAAGGAGAAGAGTAATTCTTTAGGAAAATCAGGTGAAAAGAAAACCTGGTACTGTGCTGCAGATGTTTGGGATTTGTCGCGTTAGCATCAGGTGTCAGCAGTGTCATTCCTTTTCAGAGCAGAGAAGCAGAGAACCTGGATGTTAAGGTAAAAATTGAAAAAAGTCAACTTTTTCAACTAAAAAAAAAAAAAAAAAAAAAAAAGCCTGAGGATCTGGTAAACTTTTAAATAGAAGCTATCTTTCATTGTCTTTAGCTCGGTAAGTCTCAGTTCCATCATGAGAGCAAATACCTAATACCCCCTAAATATAAGTACATGCGTGCCATACATACACACATTATTAATACATGTCATTTCTGTTTGCATACATTAACAAAAGCAGACCCTTGTTATTTCTGGAGAACGAACCACTGCTTGATTTACAAACTTGCAGAGGTTTTGAAAGGTGTCAATAAACTTCATCACGCTGTAGACAATGTTCAATTTCTTGCCAAAGCCCGAGGCTAAGTCGGTCTCGTAAAGCTTAAAACAGATCCTTGGAACTTGCAGACAAATCCGAAGACTGAAAAAAAAAAAAAAAAAAAAAAGAAAAAGAAAAAATTAGAAATCAGATGCTCAAGAGAGAATATTCTTGCCAGTAACATGACAGAGTCAAGTTAATTCAAAGTGATTCAAACAAGAGGGATTTTTTTTTTTTTTTTTTGAGGATATTGCTGGCCAGTTCTGCATCCTGAATCTGATTGACATATGATACTACTAGGCTGAATGAAGACATTTTGCACATGTTTTTGCTTTAAAGAGCAATTGCTAGGGGTAACACTGGTTAGTTACAACGTGGAGACATGCCAAACTATTCTGAATGAGAGTGGATTGCTGGATATCTCGTGCTTCAAGGTTTGTAGGGCTGGGTGGATAATTAAGCATTCCTGACATCGCCATGTGGTCACATAAACTCAGAGGGTTGGAGAAATTGATGTGGGAGCTCAGGTTCCTACCGGGTGTGCACTTTGGTTCTGTAAATGGGCACTTCCACTACAAGAAGTTGAATGAAGTCTTCGGTAGACTTTGACTATTATAATAATTTCACCATAAAAAATAATGTTTTCACATAATTTTTTGACAGGGGCTTTCGGACTTCTTTTTTTCTAACACCCTTCCCTTTTCACTGCAGCCTTTAAATATTTGTCACAGAGTTTTATTATTTTTTCAACAATCTATACCTTTCAGAATATAGTTTCCATATTTTTAGGTTTTGGAAAGATTTTTCTGAATGAAAGTTCTTCTGTCCCACAAGGTATTGATGGAATCCTGTGAGCAATAGAAATTCTTAACACCAGTCTGAACCTGCAGAGGCAAGCTTGGGTGGGAAAGTTCTTAAATCTCTGTCAGGATTTAAGCTCTTTTTTTGTTTGTTTACTTGGTTTTTTCAGCTATCACGGTTGATCCTCCTGCTAGAGAGCCTGTTCACACTTTTGAGTAGCCTTAGTTTTCCTCAGCCTGTATATTTTGCATCAGATAGTTCAGCAACAAAATGCTTCCCAAGTTCTGTTTTAAAAAACCCAACAAAACATAAACCAAGATGATTCTGTTTGAATTTTCAGCCTTATAGTGCATATTGCAAGTTTCTTCCCTGTTGAGAAAGAATAATCTGAGTTTCTGAGTTCCTGAGGATTACACGGCACTATCACAGGGAGGGAGTGGGAGAAAACCACACAAACTAAAACAGCTGGCTTGATGTTCACCTGGCAAAACCACTAATATCCGAGGCTGGTTAATTTAAGTTTCCCCATGTTCAGAATAAAAATTTTCTAGCTCTTTCCAGCCACTGATTTCACCTTATATTGGACAACTCAGAGTCCTCAATACATATTTTCAAGCAATGGGTCTTTATGCCACTTTACACATTACTCGTGTTTGATCACTCCGTGAGTTCGTGCGTGTTAGCGATTCCTCTGGTTTTTGTCACGCAGGGTAAACTGAGAGATTCCCCCCCGTGTGGCTGAGATCAGGCCAAGGCCCAACATCTCTCAGGGATTATTTTCTTCAGCGTACACAATGTGTCAAAGCATCATGCCTTAATCTGCTGAGCGCAGTGACAGGGCTCGTGATGTGACAAGGCAGATCAGTCGATGCCGTACATGTCTTGCCAGTAGTGAGTAACAGGGATGACAAACGTGGGGGGATGGAGAAAAAAACAGTGCATGGAAGAAGTGGAGGCACCCTTGCACCACCACCACTAATGATGACTTGTGCCCACAGTGTGGACATCGCCAAGTAGCTTGGAAATATATCCGCATCTTGGCAGCAGACAGTGCCCACCAGGCCATTAACACTTGTTTCTACTCTTTTCCAAATTGTGGCTTGTTAACTAGAAACTAAAACTTAAAGTAAGAAAGTCTAAACATCTGTAACTAAAATAAGTCAGTGTTCTGTTTCAATAAAAGGGCATTGCGGGGTTTTTTGCATTGTCTTTTGTGAAGGCATTTGCTTCCAGATTGTGTTAACAAAAATATGTTGTTTGACAGATATCATCTCAGCAGACAGGTTGCCTAATCTGTTTTATTGACAAATTGACTTATTATTTGATCAACTTGAATATAGTCTTCAAGATATACTTCTATTATAAAAAAGTAGATGGAACAGAGAATAATGTGTTTAATCCATCATCCTCTTTCAGCTGTCATTTAAACACTGGTGTGTCTGCAAGAAAAGAAAAAAAGTTATACAGTTGTTTTGATCATGCTGTCAGAATTGTCTTTATTGTCTGGAGGGGAATTGCCTGTGTAATTTCTTCTTCCTTGATACGATAATATATTGACCTCCCTCATTCAGTCAGAAGAAAGCAGGTTATGATGGCTTTACCCACCACCTACATGAAGTTTCATATTCTATCAGAAGAGAAACAAAGGGAGCCAGAATCACTTATACTTCACTTCTCCTGTGTTCTCTTTCAATGGGATCTGGAAACAAAGTGAAGTTATAAGGTTTTCCTCACCAAAGTCAGAAATGCTTTCAATAAAATAATAAAAAATTCTGGGCTGTTGTGTTGCAGTCTTTTCATTAAGGTGGGTGGGCTGTTGGTTATGTTTATTTTTAAGTTAAGAAGTTTCACTTGAAAAGTTTTAAAGGTATAACGAATATAAAAAATGTAAAATCTGCATTTATTCGATTAACAAGGTAAACATGACAGCTTTAAGACAGTTCTTCAGCAGACTGTTTTGGGAACCTTTCTTGTATCCTCACCTTTCCTGCCTGGTTTAGATGGAAGAAGTCCTGCTCACCCTGCCGTATGGGGCTCCGATACAATCTGAGTCAGTGGTGCTACCAAAGGCATCAAGTGAATGAGATGATGAGACAAATCTGGACCTACAGAATGGTACCTTCAGCTCTTTCCTTTAAAAACTTTACATCAGAAATAAATTAATACTTAGGAGCAAGGCAGTCATTAAAAAAATCCCTCCATCTCACCCATTTCTGGGTGTCCATCACAATTTGTCCATTTGCAATTGCGCACAAAGTAGGTGGAACAGCTCTACTGGAGGTAATAAAAAAAGACTCCAGTTTGTGTGGTTTGAATCTCTCTGAATTCAAAATAATTACCAATTATGAAAATCTTAGCCCTTTGAAATCAAATGGAATAGATTTTTCATTGGGAAAGTAAATGCTCAAACTGAACTAAAAAAAAATAAATCTAAGTCGTCAATACAAGGTAAAATTATTTTCTTCTTCTTGTTGTTTGATTCAGTGGATAAATATATCCTTAGACGGAAGTTGAACATGCTTTTGAGGCTCAAAGTCAGGATTTTGATAAAAAGAAGCCCCAAATCCAAACAGTTATGCTTGCAATATGGGAGCTCTAGGAGTGAGAATAAAATTGGGCCCTGGCCTTAGTTTAGCAAAGCACAGATCTGTCTAATGGAAACCTGGCCATGGGGAAAAAAAACAAAACTAAACCACCCACAATTTGCTCATCTTTGGGGTTTTTTTCTTCCTATTTTTTTAACTGCAGACATTTAATGCCATGCTTGTCTGAGAGCTTTTTCCTGTAGCTAATAATACTTTGCACTGCTGTAGTGCCTTTAATCCAAAGATCTCAAAGTGCTTTGCAGGCATTAATGAATTAAGCCTCATAACACCCCTTTGAAGTAGGTATTATTATAGCAGTCTTAGAGATGGGCTGAGTAATTTTCCTGAAGTTGTAGAGCAAGTCTCTGACAGAGTCAGGAATAGCCTGACGAAGTCCCACATCTCAGCTGCTTCTCTAACCACCAGGCCATTCTCCCAGACTAAGTCTCTTAAATCATTTTAATTTTAAATAATTACTTTGATTTACTTACTGTATTTAAGTCATATCTCTTTTAAATACAAGGGGAGGCATTGATTTATCCTTGGTGGGTTAGGCATTCACTGCCTGTGAAAGTTGCACTGATAACGTGAAGTTAAACCGACACAAATCCCTGTGTGGGGATGCTCTTGTGGAGGGATAGGAGGGGCTTTTCAGGGCTTAGTTTGAGCCCCTGTCTTCACTCACACACACTCAGTACTGTACAGCTCCATCAGTGCTGCTGACACCCACCCCAGTCCCTGGTACACCAGTGCAGCTGCGTGAAATTACCAGTGGCATTTTCTAGGGATGACAATTTGCCCCTAAATAAATGGTTCTTCATATGGCTATAACTGTACCTATGCCAGCAGTTTACATTATTTGTGATACACCACCCCACCTTTCTCCTTCCTGACATTGTTAACTAAGACTAAACATATAATCAGGTCTTTAAATAAGTCCAACCTATCTCAAAATGCCATTCAAACTGCAGCTTGAACAGCCACACAGGGCTGGCAGAGTTTTAACTAAACCTTAAATTTGTGCTTTTAATTAGATTTTCAACTATGTACGTACCATTTTACTGCCATTAAGACCCAGCTCTACTGAAAGACTCCCTGCTTGAAGTATTTTAGGTTTTTTGGAGAGGTGTGACATTAACCCCTTCCTAATGACTTGGCCATCACAGGCATGGGGTGAAGGGTATGCCTGGTTTTTGGTCTCAGTAACTTTCCATTCTGCCTGGCAGCAAGTTTAGAAGCTACCTGAAAGGTAAAGTGGTGAAAACCTGCAAATAACCAAACCCAAAATCAATAAATTTCTAATGTCATGCCAAGCAGTTTGCTTTGATCATGTTAGTGGGTCAGGAATGACCATTCCTTGGTTCTGCTGTCACATCACCTTCCGTCACACAGTGCTGATGTGGTGGTGACAGCCAAGTTCTCTGGACACACAGTGCTCTGAGCTGAATCTGGGCTGGGATGGAGAAGGACTCTAGCTGAGTGCTGAGTTCTTTCCTCATTCCCCCAGCCCTAGACACCGGCTGTGCTCTGAGAAGGCTGCTTGGCCAGCAGAAAAAAACAACCCAAAACCCAAAAAACCCCAAACCACTAAACACTGGCTGATCTCTCTAAGTGCTGGATACAGATAGCCAGCTCCCAGTGGCAGGATTTCCCAGTGGCCAGGCCAGAGATGGCATAGGATGAGAGAGGTTGGGTAGGTAGGTGTGTGTACATGTGCATGGGGAGTCAGAACGTGTGACCCAGCTGTAAGGCCAAGACCATGATAATGCCTGCAGAGTTCACATGATCAGAGGCTGGGGAGCAACTGTTACAGATGATACCTGGGCATCTGTAGGATTTCCTTTGCATTAGCTTTTAGCTCAAATTTACTTAAAGGAGAAAAACAGTCACTGCAACCCCACAGTGTCTGCTAACTGCCAGCCCTGAAAATCCACCCCGGAGTGGGGAAGGCAGGCTGCCACCCCTCTGCCTTGCCTGGCCATGTTAGCAGGAAGGTTGTGCAGCTGAGGCACAGCTGATGCTCACAGAGTTGCCGACACTGCCAGCCTTCCTAAATTGGCCAAGGATGCTGCGATGCAATTTTCTTATTCCTGCACTCATTGTCAGCCTGCAAGCAACCTCTGATTTCAGTGTGTGGCCATCAGTGCTACAGAAACACCAACAGATGTGAGCTTAAGCGACCCAGGGGCTGAAATTAGCTACTCTGACTGTCCCGCGCCCACCAGTCTTGGGCACAGATTATTTTGATAAATACTTTCACAAGACTTTCTGTACCTTTACAGTATGTGCTTGCAACTGGTGGGCCTGACAGATGCTGCCTGCTCTTCTCCCACTTTGCTTTTCTACAGTATTGCTGAATATTTATTAACTGCAAGCTTATTGACAAGCTCCCGTGCACTCTTTCTCACTGATGCCAAAGTCACAGCACTGTGCTTCCTCGTGAGGCACATACGCTTTCCATAACCTTTCATGGCTTCTGGGGGGGGTCTTTTCACTTTCCTACACACATATAGCTCTGTATGTTACTTTCTTGGTAGGAATGCGCTAATTGTCACACATCTTTCTTTTTTAAATAGATTAATGTCATAATTATCCTCATTTTCTTCCTTCCTGCTACAGGCAATTGCTGGAATGCTTTAGCATTTTTTGAAAAAAACAAAACAAAACAAACAACCAAAAAACAACAACCCAGAAAAAAACCGGCAACTTGTCTAGGGAAAGAACTGTTACCACTCCTAAGTCTATGCCAAAATATCACTTAAGGACTCTATTTTTTTACTTCAGTTGCATACTTAGGGTTTAACTGGTCGTCATTCCTGATTTTGCAAAGCTCAGCCTTGTCCACAGGTATTACAGTTTAGATGTGTCGTCAGCTTAGCTTTTCTCAGGTTCTCTGAGACATTTTTTCCCCACTTGGCTCAGGGAACACTTTTGCTTCTGTTAAGTACCAGCCCAGCCACAAAGAATAAAAAGAAGATTCTGTGTCCCTCCATGCCTGGGATTTTAAGTGGTTCAACAATGCTGACTTTTATTGGTCTAAGCCTCACATTATATGGTTCTGCTCAGGCCCATTTCCACTTCCCCTGGACAGGTGCTGTATAGGTGCTACAGGCTTGCACGAGGAAGCTGCCAGAATAAACCTCTGGTGTGCTGGTGTGTCAGGTGCCACCCTGCTCCCAGGAAGAGCCCAGAGGACAACCTGGTAAGCAAGAGAAGCTTGGGCAGGTTTGTAGGACCTCCACCAGCTCCCTCCTGCTTTCCCAAATACTGCCTTTTCCCTTTAGGAAATCTGGAACCATAGAATGGCATCTGTCAAGCCGTAGGCACTTGAGAGTAAGCACCCATCAGAATAACTTACTGTCAAAAACAGGTACAAATTCATTTCATCCCACTTTGTGCCATATGCTGCTGTCAAAACTTCATGAACTGTTTAGGCAGCATGTTGGGACATTTTGAATAACTATGAGCAGAGCTATTTTTTTCATAGCTTTGTGTCATTGGCGTTTATAATTGGTATTTCCCTGAACTTCCTTTGGTCTCTGAACAGATAAAGCCTGTAGAAAGTGAACACAGCTTTGAAAGGTTGGCACCGGCCAAACCTCTGGATTCACCCATCCCCATTTATTGTCCTGACAATGAACTTGAAATTGCACTGTACCATGCTGTTCAGGGACCAACTTTTCCTTCTATTTTAATGCTAATATTTGAAAGACGGGCTGATTTTTTTTCCATGCAATTTGATGAAAACCTTGAATTTTGGATCAGACTGGTAAGCTGAATCTAAATCTCATTTTCTGCTGCTTGAGCCCAACTGTTTTGTTCTCCTGACAAGAAAATTAGCTAGCACACCCTTCACTGTAATAAGTGGGAAACAGACCACAGGATAGGTAAAGAACACATTTGCTGTTTTATTGGTGCCTTGCAGGGCAATAATACTGAAAAAGGGGAATGCAAAAGAAACAAAAAACCAAAAACCAAAAACAAAAACCCAGGATGGTGGCAACCCACATTGTATTTTTTTTAAAGAGTACATCAACTCCTGTTTTTTTTTCATTTATTGTGGCATGAATGATAACATAAAACCAAAACATGAAAATATACAACTTATATTACACTATGTGTTATGAACAAAATATAAATCTATAACTCTATGTTATATTTACATAATTATTTCTTTTATTAAATTTCAAGTGAGATGGTAGGTTGCACATACTTTGTTTTAAGCTCCAGGCATTTGATTGTCTCTATTTCTTTTCTATTTTCATTTCACTTGTAAAATCCAAAACGTTAGAAGGAGTAAGAGCTTTAGAGCCAATGGAGCTATATAAATACTGTTTCAGCAAACCAGTGACAAAAAACACTGGGGAGTAGAGAAATCAGTCAGTAGAAAAAACGAACTCGACATGTTCTTCAATCTGGGAAACTGACAAGTTAAGATAAAGTTGAAAAAATGTAAATATAAACCAAACTAAACAGCCAGCCCATGCCCTGTGAATTGAGGATACACTTGAATCCACATCTAGTGAATTACACACAGTTCTTTGCAAAATGGAAGGTATGATTCTACCGAGAAGTGGGCAGACAAAAAAACTTCCTATCCGACACATCATGCCCTTAAAACATAAGAGATACCATATAGTTGCCATTCATTCTAGCAGATGAATTCTTGCTAAGTAAGGTCTACGTTTCCACGGAGTGTAATTATTTTTGATGTTATGAACGTGATGTCAGAGGCTTCTTCGGGGACAATAACAGCTCATCTCTTTGGATTAAAAAGAAAAAGCTCAGAAAATGTGCTGTAAAAAGGTTAAAGACAATTTACTTTCTAAAAAATGATTTAATTAAAGAGAGACTACTGCAGTAACCAAATCTTTGAAATAATGTCTTCGAAGAAAGAATTTCTTCCATATGCATTCGTAATAAGAGGATTTGGTTACAAAACTAATTAAATGCTATAATAATAGCTAGTGTTCTTTTCTGGGGGCCTGATTAATATAGCGGAACGGTTAAATAAAGATGTTAAATGCACTTAAAAATCCTATTTTACTAATATAAGGCATGAATAAATTGAAAAAGGATATACTCTGTGTTATTTAATTGAGCTTAGAAGCAAGTGCCTCAGTTTTTTTTTCTTCTTTCTTTTCCCCCTTTCCCCACTGCTGGCGGTGTTTCTTTTGTAAGCTCACAAGACGCGCGGCGCAAGGGGCTCCCCCCATGGAGAAGGGGGTGGCCTGTACGCCCCACCCCAGGCAGCTCCCCAGGAGAACCCTCGCTCTCCAGGTGCCCAGGGAAGAAGGGAAGAGAGCCTGCCTTGGCATTAGGGCCTCGATGCGCTTTTAGGTTAATACGATCCTAATCTCTTCTAACCTGGTTTTTCTACATGCTCCAGGGCACAGAACCCAGGAAAAAAAAAAAAAAGAAACAAGACAAGAAGATCTTTTTATAAATGCATGTTTTGATTTGTTTTTTTATAGGTTTTGTTTTTTTTTTTTCCTAAGGAATTAAAAAGGGACAAACAGGGCCTCATTTTCAAATCTGGCCTTCTACTGTGGGCGATCATCCTTGGACCCAAGAAAACATTAGCACAGGCTTTAAGTACTTTTCTGGTTTGGAACCCCAGAGCTGTTTTGCCTTTTTTTTTTTCCTTTTTAATATTTTTCTCTTTTGGTCTTGTTTTTTTCAAAATTTCTGCATCAGTTTCCAACTGATCCAAAGGCAGGAGGTGGAGCCTGCTAAAGCCACCCTGAGGGAACCCCAGCGTAGCCTCCCGGATGGAAATGTGTACGGTAAGGAAATAAGCGTTAAGCTGAGCCCCAGCCCAGGCCTAGGTGGTGAACAAAACAGAGGGCTCCGGGAGAAGGTCCTGCTGCTCCAGCTCCTCCAGCACAGGAGCCACCCTGCCCACGGACACCGGGCTGCCTCCAGGAGCGGCTCCTGCAGCGCAGCCTGAAGTTCAGGGCTGAAACTCTGTCCCGCCGAAGACAAAGGGCCTTGTTCCCATGGACCTCCCCGAGCCCGGCTTTCCAGCCCACGCACCCAAGACCTGCTCCAATCACGCCTGCTGCAATGGCACCTACCTGGAGCTAAAACAAAGTATTCTGGTAGCCCAAAAGTGACACAATTAAACCAGAGAGTCTCTATAACGTGGTGGAAATCAAGCATCCAGCAAATGTGAGGTGAACCCACAAGAGTCAGAAGTAATTTGTTCACAAAGACAGGGAACAAACTTAAAAGTTAAAAAAAAAAAAGAAAAAAAAAAGGAGGAAATATCTGTTTTCACATTGTACATAATAATGATATAAAAACAATTGTCTATTTTTTTTTCCTTCTTATCCAAACAGAGTGCTTAAAAAAATTGGCTCTAGATGACTGGTGTAATTAAATAACTAAAATGAGTGATGAGAGAGCAGAAGTTAATTAAGATTGAAAACAACACTCCCATTAATTCACTCCATCATAATAAACATCAGAAGTTGACATGGCTGGGGCCAAAATTAAAATAAAAGAAAGAGAAATGGTGTGAGCAGAAGAAGAAGCGATTTGTTTTCATATGTATATATATATATTTATATATATATAAAAAGGCAAGGTGGGGAGGGGTATCCATTTTAAATAGCCTAACAGCTTCATTTGCTGCACTGCCAAATTAGAACAGAATAAAATAAAGTTAAAAAAGGGGGGGGTGTAAAATAAATTATACATAATTTACTAATCTGGGAACAGCTGACCATTATTATTATTATTATTATAATTACCATTACAACACTAGCAAGAAGAGGCAGTTCAACTGAAAAAAAAAAACCAACACAGTCATAAAATACAAACGAAAAGAACCCTCGCTGATATGGAGGATATGATCAGCTACTCCAAGCATAATTTCAGAGCAAATCTTCTGAGAGAGAGAAAATAGAAAAGAATTTTTTGAGGCGGAGGTGGAAAACAAAACAGGGAAAAGAGGAGAAAAATAAAACAGATGTTGCAGGGTAAACCTATCACGTCCAAACCGCTCGTTGGAGTATTGTCTTAAGTCTTCAATGGCATTTGCTTGTTTGCTTTGCACAAGGTCTGCAGAGGTCAAGTTACACTTCAAGTGGGATTTCAAGAGGCAAAGAAAGGCATTCCCCCCCGCTTCCCGGTCTCTCCTTCTACCTGCCCCTTTCATCCTGCACCTGGCTGATTGCAGCAAGGGCTAAATTGCCTGATTACCGGACCATTGGTAACAGCAATGTTGCCAAATACTGATTACCAGGGTTCTGGTGAATGCTTGGGCTGGGATCTCACTGCCACTAAGATGCATGGGGCTAATTTTACAAGTTAGAGGCAATGACAACAGCAATGGATCTCTCTCTGGGAGTAGGAATTTACCAGGAAGTAACATAAATATAAAACTGACATCCCCAGTTGGAAAATCAACTCAGAGGAAGGCTTTTGCCTCAGGACAATCCTAAGACTTTTCTTTACAGGCAACAGAGCAGCTCCGGGATAGCTGGTGTTTGAAATTTGGAGTAGCACTGATGGTTGGTTGGTTAGTTTATCTAATGCTTCTGTCTTGCTACACAAACCAGGGTCCTCTTCTCCTACAGGACTATTACAGTGAGGAGATGAAAAGAAACTCTAATAATTTATTTCATTTCAACCTCCTCTGAAATAAAGCATAACATTATTGGAAATGCAAACTTCTGCTCAGGATTAGGTTTGTGTAATTCCACCTTCCTCACCTTGTTGTTGCTGCCTAAGGAAGACAAAACTGCACAAGCAACACATCTAAGTGCTCTAGAACAACTCTGAAAATATTTTAGTGCAGGAGAGTAATTTTTTCAGTTGTGAGAGGCAGCAGCTGGGGAAACTCGGCACCACAAAAGGTTTGGGTTCTTACGTGCCCACACTGAATATGGAAATCTCTTCATAGCTATTAGTCTTCCTTCCTACACAAACATCCCACAGATAAAAAAGGATTTCTGCCAATATAAAGGAGAAAAAAATGTCAAAAAAAATTGCGTTTTGAATCAGAAATCAGTACTCAGCCACCCTAAAGGTATGAGCTCATCAAAACTGGACATGGTTGGTGATAACCTAATCGTGCTCAGCAAGGAGGTAACATCTCCAGTTGCCCTGTTCTGTGCAGAACAAGCCACATTTTGGACAAGCCTTTTTTATGTCGTTTATTATGCCACTTGAAGTGTAAACTAAAAGCAAAGGCTCCTTACAGACCAAGTCATTTGGAGGGTGCGGGACTTCATTCTGGAACATGCTTTTTGCTCACAATAGTCCAAGATTATTCTTATTAGTACCATAAACACGCACACATGAAAATCCAAGACCATAAAATATTTTTTCTCTAAATTTCTTACGTCTCTCTCTCTCTTTTTTCACCTGAGAACGGCACCTACAGTTTCCTTTAAAAAGCAAAACCAAAACCAAAAATATATGTCTAATCTCACCAGCTGCTGGTATATCAGGTTCTTCAAGGGATTGTCTAAGATACAACACTGTCCTAACTTAAGACAGAGCAGAAAGCAAAGAAAAAGCAAAAGAAAAACAAAACAAGAAGAGACCAACCTAAAAAAAGCAAATTGGACTAGTTCAGCGCTTTAGTACAAATTTGGCACTTGCTCAAAGACTCAGTATGGTGTGCAACTGATGAAGAGAAGTCCTCTCTTGAAAGGAAATAATTGCTTGTTGGGGTTAACAGAAACAGACTCCCCACTTCCTTCCTTGCCAGCCACGCGCACAGGCACGCACACACACGCGCACACACACACACACACTTCTGACCCAGATTTGACAGGGAGGAGGGGGAGGAGGAGACAGAGGGGTTTAAAAGGAATTTTATCTTTTTTCTTTTCCTGTCAGGTGCATTACCAAAAAAAAAAAAAATTATTTCTCTTTAAACTGTAGCACAAAACAACAAAACACATTCACAAGCCACTTGTTGGCACTGTGTACCTGAGTGAGAATTTCTAGAACATTGTAGAACAAACAGCCATAAAGTTTATTTGAAAAAAAAATAATAATAATAAAAGGTCGACGGGTAAGACTTCAGTGCTTGGGTATAGCAGCTGAATTACTGGCATTATTTTACCCATAGCTTATATCATTCTGTTGTTGTTGTTGTTGTTGTCGTCTTTGTTTCCTTTCTTCTGAGCCTTTTTTCTTCTGATGCAGGCTGATGTCTATTAGTCAGCTGATGTCCCAACTAGTTAAGACTAACAGTTAAAGTAACAGTCAGTGTATGAGAAAGTTAATGTGCTTGGCCACTGGCAAGGATAAACCAGATGGGGCTTTATTTATTTTTTTTCTTTTCTCCTTGAAGTCCTGTAGGTCACGAGATACTTGGACCCCGATCAGTTGGCTTGCCCCGCAATGTGATTTTCACTGTCACTGCCATAGTCCGCATCGGGGTCATCCTCTTCCTCATCGTATTCATCGTAGATTTCTCCATTGACGTCGTCGGTCTGCATCTCCTCCTTGATATGAGGCTCCTCGCCTTTGATGCCGTAAGTGCTCTGGATGACGGGCATCCCGGGCTCCGGGCTGCTGGACACGCTCGAGTGCTCCGAGGGCAGATGTGGGGAAGGCATTCCTGCCATGGCAATGGCTCCTGGGTAAACTACGCCCGCAGTGGCAATGGGGATCTGTGCTTGTTGCCTGCCGTGGAGAAAAAGCAAAAAAATGTTTGAGTACTGGAAGGAGTAAAAGGAGGGCAAGATCAACAGCACTTTGCAAGCCCTTAGCATGTATTCTTGGGCATGTAGAGAAAGTCCCTAGATGGTCCATGCAAGACAGCCTTTGTATCGATATTCTAAACTCACCAACTGATACTCCAGAAATGAACATCAAGCCCAAACCAACTTCACTGACAAAAAAAACCTCTGTAAACATCTCTAGCTGTACCTGCACTAGTTCCAGCTTGCCTGCTTGAGAGGCAAACTTCTTTTCTGGGTCAACTGGGTGTCCCATGAGCTGCCAGCCAAAAATAAACCTCCTTGCAACTGTGGTCCAACTTAAAACCCATTTATTTTGAAAATCTTCCTTTTAAATAATCCAATCTTCTGTCAGGACTAGACATAAAGGTAAACACATTGCCAACAGCAGAGATGTAGCAAGGACTGGGTAAACTGCACAGGAATGGCAAAATACCAATGGATAAGGGGAAAGAAAGGCAGGACTCTCCAAAGAGGCAATGCTTACTCCACTTTCACTCCAACACCTGGCTATTATTAGGGAGAGGAACAGTGAGCTTTCTGGGGCCAGCATGGGTTTACAGGTTGATCACTGAAGGCTTCCCACTGGAAGGTGATAGTTTCCACTGGGAGCGACCCTTGTGAAAAGCAGGCTCTTTGAAGGAAGATGGATAAAATTGGGAAAAGGCAGACTTAAAATGGAAGCAGGCATTATTTAAAAATAAATAAAAAGCAAGCAAGCAACATGAGCATTTGAGAAAATCCTCTACAGGATGCCTTTGTACGGCGTCTAAGCCTTGGAAACCTGTCTGCAGTAATGAAAGAAGAATTATTCCAGGCCACAGAAATTCCCTTTGCATCAAGAACACTGGCTGTGTTATACTAGTGTTTGTTTCCCTGAGAAGCTTCAGAGTCCCAACAAGCCTAGAGGTTTAAAATTCATGCTCCTTTTGTTTCCTTGCTGCATGAAGTAATTCCATTGCAGTAATACTCCTCAGTACATGCTGCACATTGTAATGTCATCAGCGGTGTGTCCATCTGCACTGAAAAGCCTTGCCACAGGAGACAGGGCAGAGTCTCTTGAGATGAACATTCTTAATTAAGAATGAAGCCCTCCCCTGTTCCCCTGCCTGACTGTGCCCTGGCTGTACAGTAAGCCTTGAACAGTACAGTGATCCTGAAAGACTTTCCTCTGCCAAACAGCTTTACATTTGTTTGGAATCGCTGCTGCATTTTCAGATACTTCCTGCCTGCCACTGGAGTGAGGCCTCCCTCAGCACAGCCCTTATTTCTGTGTTTCTGAAACAAGTCAAAGTTGTCTCAGCTGAAGATAATACAGCTCTTAAAGTAGGGAGCAGATCTAATTTGCATTTTATTCTTAATTCAATAGGAAGGTTTTTGTTTTCTGGAGTCAGCATTTCTGCAACAAGATTCAGCACACTTAAATTGCTTTTAATATTTAACAATAGGAACACTTTGCACTTAAATGGTGCTTTTCAGAGTGCTTTTCAAATATTAAATAATTTAAGAATGGCATTTTTCCACCTCTATAGGATGTCCAGCCCAGAAGTTCTTGCAGCAGTCCTCAGATACTAATGTATAAGGGCTCTCAGCAGTCCAGTGAGGTGAGCTTGCCACGCTACCCACTCAAAATGAAGACACTGAGATAGGAAAGCATTAAACACCCAGTCCTTCCCATTGTGGTGCCTTCAGCACGTCCCAGCAGCTGGCATAGCCACAGCTCCTGTAAACCAAATCACTTATTGTGGTGCCCAGGCAGGAGCTGGGCTGGTGTTTAGAAGTTTAGCCCTAAATGACCTGTACTGGGGGATGCAACAGATGGAGAACTAAAACCAGGAATGCAAGTGTAGTGCCATGACTGCTGGCATCACACACTGACCCCACTGCAGCCATTGACCACTTTGTCAGTAGCTTCTATAGAGATTTCACCCCAGGTTCTGTGCTCCTATGCCCCAGTGCAAATTATCTCCAGAAATGTCTTGATTTCAATGTCAGCCTTGTTTGGAAAGCTAAACAGTATGCAGAATGTTACAAGGTTAATTTTTTTTCCCATGATGAGGCATGCATGTTAACGAGATAAGCAGTGTTTTGGGGGCTCTGTTGCCACCTATTCTTTTTCCAGAAGGCCCCCTCCTCTTTTTTTAATCTCTTGATGCCAAATGTTGGCTGACTTCCCCGTGTTTGTTTCAGTGCTTACCACTGGGATCACTGGACCTGCCAGCACCACAGGGTTAAGCAGCTCAAATTTCTCTGCTGAGCGGCTTATTATAACAATGCACACTGTAGCTGTTTTAAACACAGTCTGATGACACTTAACAGTTGCTGGACAGATATTCTCTCCTTTATTGCTACTTCTAGCCATTAACTAGAGATACGTGCTACTCAGTTAAAATTAAAAGGATTCAAAATTCAGATGAACAGAACACAAATTTCATTATTTCAGAGGGTCACTCTTGTTGCTGCTTTTGCTGTTATTAAAACCAATGTGTAGCTTTTAATTTTCTGGGGTGAACACAGAAATACTGTGGAATATTTGATTACTTCCAATTCTTTTTGACCTGCTGTAGCCAAAACCAAGGAAGGTTTCCTTCTATGCAGAAAGCAAATACATGCTACTCTTCTAGGCAGATATTAATCAAATCATATCAAGCTGATCTATTAGCTGTTTATCAGAACTGATCTTCTTAAAATTTATGCTCAATACACAGCATTTAGCTTACTGCTGGAAGACACTCCCTAACATAACAAATGCTGTAACAATGAACAACGCAGACAACTTCATGCCTGATAGGAATTAACTGAGCCAAGTCCGTATTACAGCTCAAGTTCAGTGTGTTCAGCAGTCCTTTCTGCAAACCACTTGTCACAGATCATACTGAATGCAAACTTGTAATTCTGGCTTTTGGATCACGAGGCACTACCATAGATTCATTCAGATGTACTCTCTCAGGCCTCATAATAAAGTAAGAGTTATAAGGCTTTATTAGAAGAGTTATGCTTCACTGGAAAATCTTAAGTTTTTTTTTTTTCCCATGATCAGAGTGGAAACGAGACAGTTGGCTGAAGCTTTAAGATGAGCATATAGCAGAGCCAACAAAAAGATCCCTAACTGCCTAACTTCCTCCTGGAACATGTTGTTGTAAAGTTTAAGCTTCATTTTCTGTTAGCAATATCTAATGTTCCTGCCAATAAACGATAACATTTACCACACTGAATTAACAATTCTCCCTGAACCTTTTTTTTTTTTTTTTAATGAAAAGAGCAGTAGTTTTTAAAGGTCCCATACCCAACATTAAAATACTGCCTCATCTCCTGGCGTCTGTTGCGCATGATAGCCTTGTACTCGCCAATGCGTAGTTTTTTGCCATCTACGAGGCAGGTACGCTTCGGCCTCGGCTTGTATTTGTAGTCTGGGTATTTCTCCAGGTGCTGTTTGCTGAGTCGGGCCTGCTCCTCATAGTATGGCTGCTTCTCTAGGTTTGTCATAGCTTTCCAGCGAGATCCTGTCACCAAGAAAAAAAAAAAAATTAAAAAAAATGAGATTCTACTCATCCCCAAACACTGAAAGGCAGAGAAACAAGTAGGTCACCCAGAACAAGATACCTACGGTCATATTGCTTTGGGCTGTGAATCTGTCAGAGCTTCTAGACAGGGGTCAGGTCTTGTTTGTATTTTACTGGTAAACCTCTTGGTTATGGCCAAGAGGCAGAGAGATGGCACTTGAAGTTCTGGCTCAATATTTTGTTGAAATTTATCTACATTATAATGCCTTTCAGGTGGGAAGTAAAACCATTATCCTGATAACGGGCAATCCCTGACACTTTGTTTTAGAAAACAAGGTGGCATATTTTAGAGGAATGGCCAAAGACCCTTCAGATACACAGAGTGTGCTCTGCTATGTCCCCACACTTTCCCTTGGCCATGGGCCTGTTTTCACCTCCTGTCCAGAGGAGGCACCACTCCTGTGCTGCCATCTAGTCCCTGTGATCCACCACAGGATATGCACATGTCCACAGCTTAACTGTTCATGACAAATACCGGATCCTTCTGGCTTCCAGGTTTGTGAGAAGTAGAATACGAAGTGATCAGAAATGCTATGCAGTCAGGTACAGGAGCCTGTAAGGACCCTGAAGCAATGCCTCTAAAAGCTATAAACTATCCCATATGTCTCATCAGGGTTTTTTAACTCCAAGACCAAGTCCTGCGGAACGCTGCCAGCTCCAACCTAAAGAATTTAATGTGTGTCATGAAGGGAAGAGCACTGGGATACTGGCACACCTCTGTGCAGAGCTGCACTATGGCTTCATTGCTGGCAGCCTTGTTTTCTATGTTAATGTGGATATTTAACTTAGGGATATAATGAAGACTTTGCAGTTGTTTTCAAATACCTCCTGAAAGTTATAAACTAATATTTCTTAAAGGACATAAATACGAGAGCTGAAAGTAAAACTTCTTGAATCAGTTACCCTATTTTATTTTCCCATGAAATACGGAAGTGCTTCAGGCTAAGGTACATTTCAAATAACAGGAATAGTCCAAGCTGTGAAACATGTGGCCTAGAAGGAAAACTTTATTGGAAAATAGTCAATTTTCCCATTGGAAAAAAAGTTTGAATAGTTTGTCAATTTAGTGGGTTCATAATGTCGTATCTCATACTTGATTTCCTCTTGTTCTTTGTTTTTATGGTTACTCATACTGTACTTAGCTCATGCTATTACTCAGGCTGGTCTTAGCTCACTGTGCCCCCAAGACTTGCAATATAGAGAGCGCAGTTATCCCTTCCCAGGAAAGAAAACAGTTTCATTCCCTCTAGAAAGGCCTGTTCTGATTGTTGACACCATTTCCCCCATTGCTCTTTGAACCTTTATTCCATGCTGCAGTTTGGGCTTCTGGAAAAAAAGTCTGGTACAGCCTGACCTCACAACTAGAGATAAGTGACTGGTAAACTGCAACATCTTCATTCTGAAGACAACAAACATCTCCCTCTTAACAAGCACTGATTTGGAGTCAAACCCATCATTTTTCATGGTATCTACAACACACAACATGCAGAGATCCCCCAGCCAGTCCTGGAATGGGAAGCAGTTTAATGACGTTGTTTTTAGCTTAGGCACAGCACCATACCAGCATGACTAGATGGCTTCTAGGATTTGGACTGAAACTCCTGCACGGCTCCTCATATGCCATACTGAGGTAGTGTCTGTACATGGGGATCTGTGGCAGGGCTCTTTATTACACAGAGCAGCAAACCTCTGAGGACAGAATCCCGGTCAGCAGCCTTGTCTCCCTCAGAGAAATTATTCCAAGCTTTTTCTGGCAAAGAGAGTGGCTAGAAAAAGTGACACCAACTTTCCACATATAGTACCTCCTAGATTTTGGGCTGAATGACACAGTGGTAAACATGTGGAGATATTGCCAAAACACTGCACACCTTCTAATGCTGCAGAAGATGGAAACATAGATTGGGCCTGTGTTGAACGATGTTAAGAATTCAGTATAAAACACGCAAGCTCCACTGGAAGATGCTCAGATGTAGTTCTACTTTCAAATTCTACCTCACAGACACTGGCACACTGGTGTTTCAGCATACAAAGAAAATCATAGCAGTTAATCTAAAGCTAGAGTCCTCTAATCACAGACCTGCTGAAATCCTAGTGGCTTAGAAAACCTGTCCCAGCTCATTTTTCTGCTGCTGAATCAGTTTTTATTTATGAATAGAAAAGCTGACACCCTCAGTCTTTAAACAAATCTTGACATTTACTTTACATGCTGTGAAGGGATCTGCAATGTAGGAACTCAGACATATTCTGAGAGAGACAGATGGACAGAAAGGTAGAAATTAAAGGCAGTTGTTGCAAAATTGCCATGAAACTGCTCTATTCCAGCACAGTTCCTCTTCTGCTGTGTTAGTTCACTTGCTGCAATCCTACAGTCAGATCTGGGCAGGCAGATTCCTACCTCCTCATGTGAAAAGATCTGTATACAGTGGGTGAAGTTAGGCAAACACAAAAGTCTTCGCAGGATCAGGGCCATAAAAAGTGAAATTTTGATGCATAATATTTATACATACAGTTACACATACAATATTTATACATAAATGTCATTTGTTATGTTTTTCCTTCCTGAGCTGCAAACTGAATACAACAAAAATCCTGACAGTTTCAACTCTCTTCCTAGCAAATTTTTAATAGCTGCCTTCTGCAGTGATACCTCCTCTTACTATGACTTCAGTGCTTTTACAAAATATACCAAATATAATTTACTAGTATGTTTTGAAGTTTCATACATAATTAAACAAACAATGCCATCAAATTTTAGAAAAGGGTACATTTTCTGTTGATAAACCCTTGTTATGTACATTTTACTATTTTCACTTATTTTCTCAGTCTTATATACATAATCCAACCAGCTCTCTGATTGGTCTTAATCTGAAATTTTCAAAGTTTGAAGCATACATAACTCTGATCTTTGAGTTTGCAGCCACAGGTTAAGCTATGAATGAGTATTGCAAATCAACATACTAAAACTGGCTAAGAATACCTCATGTTTGGACAAAATACGTTTGTAATAGCTTTATCTGTCTATGTTTTATGTGTCTATAAACACACAGAGGCAGGCACAGGTACCTATGCACAATGCCAAACCCAAGCCCAAACAAGGTATGACCGAAGAAACTTGAAAAATCTTTCTTTTTAAGGGACGATTTACACTCTTGGGTGAGCTTTCCACTCACCATCTGTGTTGGAAAGCTTTGAGTGGGTCAAGTATGCAAGGCTTTTCTCCTTGACTATGAAAACAAGAACCCGTTCCTCTCCCTGGATGAATCCATAATGACAAGCAAGATTCTTGCACAATTCTCCCTGATCTGGTGGCTGAAGTATTTAGGAAAAAAAAAAACAAAAAAAAACCAAACCAAAAACATTTACAAGACTTCAGTACCAAGCATGGCTTCTGCCCCCAAATTGAGGTAGGGCAGTTAGAGCTGTGCTCACACACCTGTGTGTGACTGTGAACACGTCTGGAGAGGGCAAATATTAGAATCCAGGGTAGAAATGAGATGCCCTCATGTATGCCCAGACACTTGTTCTCAGGCACACACATGCCTGCACATTCAGAGCTCTGCTTAGCGCTGATTTTAAGCCAAGTTTCTCCGACAAGAATTTTCAGCTGTTTGCAATATTCTCTAACTTTTAGTCCATTAGACTGACATTTTTCAATCTGAGTACCTGATTCAGGCTGATTTTACGTTTAATAAATACCCTCACATTATACAGAAACATTTGTATAATGTATAGGTATGTGTATAGGTTTGTATTCTCACACTTACACATCCCGAGAGAATTTCTGAAGGTAGTGTTTAACGTACTTGTTTCCTAATATCTTTATGTAGATTTCTCAGTGAAATTAATTAAAATATTTACAAAAAGATCTAAACAATGCATTATTAAATTGATAGGGTCCAGCAGACCCATTTTAGCACTTTTTTAACAATTTACTAAAAAAAATCATTATCCGCAAATTTAAGTTGCAATGAACAGATGGATGACAAACGTATGCGCAGATGAATTTAGTGACAAATCCGTGTATCTAATTTTTATGCTCAAAACATAATACCACAGTGTCAAACATAATCCCTAGAGAATTCTAGTGCTGGGAAGGGCAACTCCTCTCATTTTACTATAAAAATGACCCTTTATCAGTGACAACTCTATCTAAGCCGCTCTCTGTGACAATGAGCTCTCTGACCTCCACGTGTAGCAGTGCTGCTGGAAAAATGGGAAAGAAAAATTGCAGCTTTCTAATAAGGAGACCCTAATACCTGGCTGAACTGTAAGCTTCTAGTTGCTCACCCTACGCTAGTTAACAGACAGCTCCCTGCTGACTTCAAAAGACTGGCCTTTTGCAATTGAGGGAAGACCTTTGTAACGTTTCTGTCAAGAAGGAAGACGTCAGGACATCCCTCTCCATTGCAGAGGTAGAATGAAAAAATTAAATGTGATGCTGGAAAGAAATAGAAACATCATCTCTCACTGCCTCAGACCTTGCTTTTCCCCATATCTGGCAGCAAAACAGAAAGAGTTTGGAGTCAGCTATACTGTCTGTCACCTCAACAGGATCTGTAATGAATTTGCACATTTTACTCCAACTACTGTATATCTAATCAGAAAAAGATGTCCCCATATCTCCCTGATCTAGCGCCAAATAGTAAAAGGTGATTCCTTATGTTAACAATTTCAGCAGAATGGCTTATTAAAACCAGATTTTAGGGTATTATAAAATGCTTAGAAGCCCTTTAAAATGTCAACCAGGATCCCCAGAGACTGCGTAAAATGTCAGCCCAGCTCAAGCGCCTGTTTTAAGCAGAATGAATTAGCAGCGTGCTGTCGGAGGTTGTTATCCAAAACAATCAGTTAAGAGGGAAAACATCAAGCTCTCTTTGTACTTTCTATATGAAAAGGGCCATTCAGAATGATCTTGTAGATTTCTGAAGCTGATTATTTAAAAACAGCTTTAACCAGGTCTACTCTCAATTTAGAAACAGACCAAAACTATTACCGCCCTGTCCTCCGGCTAATCACATCATACACCTCTGACCAGTATAATCCCTTTTAACCAGTATAAGGTTATTTTACCCTCAACATAACCAATTTAGCCTTCTAATCCTGTTCCCATAACTAATCTAATCATCTTGTACCACCCTTTAAATCATGGGTTAATATCATCACATCTGCCATCCACAGCAATACATTCTGCCTCTCCAACCAATTTATCTCATTTCCACTTGCCCCCTGCTAACTTTTCATAATATCACTCTCATCAACGTAAGCCTCAAACCTCTGACCAGTCTAAACTCAGCCTGTTTACCAGACCTGCAGCTGGTTAATGCTGCCATTACATTTCTCGAGTAGTCTGCAAAACCACTGAGACCTGCAGCCCAGGTAAACATGTTCTCTGCTTAGCCACTGGCTTGAGGGGTGCTTAGGTCCTGTAACAGTTTTTCTCAGTAAAAATTCAACATCTCTAATTTGGTCACAGATTATTTTTTTTTCCTCCAGAACAGTAATTCATGGGCCTCAGTGTGCCTTATTAGTCACCTGCTGTATCATTCAGCATGTCACAGAGGAGTGACTTCAGGCAGAACATGGTACCGAGAACCTGAGCAAGTAGCGAAAAGTTGGAAGACTATGGCATGAGATTCAGTAGATGACATTCATCACAAATATTGCTTGGAATGTAAAGAGCAGAGGATATGGAAATTAGATGTGATGTTTCTTTTTTTCTTAATTTCAGGGTTCTTATCGGACTATGGGAGAAGGAAAATCCACCCACTGTAGAAGATTCGATTTGAGACCTAAAGTTGCACAAGTCCATGGGACGTGCATGTCCATGGGTCCTGAGATGCATCTGCAGGTCCTGAGGGAACTGACAGGTGAACTGGGGTTACACTGTTGGTGGATAAGGGAAGAGTGACCAACGTCATCTACCTGGACTTGTGCAAAGCATTTGACACTGTCCCACATGACATCCTTATCTCTAAACTGGAAAGACATGGATTTGATGAATGAACCCCTTGATGGATAAATAATTGTCTGGATGGTCACACTCAAAAGAGTTGTGGTCAGCAGCTTGACGTCCAAGTGGAGACAGAAAGTTCTATGGCACAAATCAAATCCTCAGAGAAACTGGTTAGATGAAATATGTGGGCAAATAAATGACAGCAGTTATTTTGTGCTTAATAGCCTAATGAAACAAACTGGTTTTGTCCATTCAGTTCGTGTTTTCAAACCAAAATTACCACCACAACCTCAGTAATTACAAAGACAAGAACATGTCAGGTTAGGCTTAATGCATACTACTGGGTAGCACAGCAGAAGCTCATATCACTGTTGTCTTTTGTGCAGTGATGAAGTTGCAAAATAGAGAGACAGCACTTCTGTTGTTTTAGGTGCTCAGCTCCATTCAAAATATTTTTGAGTTTTGCTCTGAAAGAACAGTGCTCTATCACTCTTACCTAATATCTTGCTGATGTTGGAGTTGTGCATGTCAGGGAAGGCTTGAAGGATCTTCCTCCGTTCATCTTTAGCCCACACCATGAATGCATTCATTGGGCGCTTGATATGGGGTTCATTGCTACCACGCCCTCTGGATTCCCGATAAATTCGAGACTCTGAGACTCCTGCACTTCCTAAAAAGAAAGAGAAAAACATTCCCAGCATGTTTTTCATTATGCAGCTCCCTCTGCCATTAGTAACCCGTGTCAGGTGCTGCACATTCAATGAGTCCCTGTTCATAATAGGTTAATGTTAAATATACTGTATAATTGTTTAGTTTTATTCTATTAATTCAGTATAACATAGTATAGACCTGATGAAGAGTTTAGACTGGGTTTTTTCAATACAAAGCATTTAACAGCTTTTCTAAACCATCTTTTACTGCTCAATAACATAAAGTCTATATTTATCAATGTAGATTTTACTTTCTTCCTTTCTTGCTTAGAGAATGCATATGTTACCCATCTTCTACCTTTTTTGTGATGGAAAGGAGGTAATATATGGCAACATCAGGCACTTCTTCTGAAATCTCTAACTAGCAAATAAATACTTGCTGGTTTTGTGCTGACATCTCCATAACAATATATGCAACAGCAGAGAAACAAACATTATGCTTGCTTCATCAAACCAATAAAGTTCCCACAGATTCAGAGCACCCAACACTTATGGAGGATCAGGTCTCTACTTCAGGGATTCCCTGTGTGATCTCACTTATAACACATATATTTGCCTGCTTTAGTCCCTTTTACTATCAGAAATACATTCTTGGTCCCTTCTTTAGACCTTCAGTGTACAGAGAGAAGGCTAAAAATCACCTCCAGACTTAAAATGCCCCACAGCGAATCACTTTTTCCTGCCTTCTTTCATAGCCGCTTATTGCTAACTGCTCACAGGCCTCCAAAGCACTTGGATTCTCCCCCAGATATGCACAACACAAAACTGGAAATACAGATAAGCCATTTGTACTGACCGTCAGAATCTCCACTCATGTTGAAATCCATCATTGCGTGGCTGAACTTCCCGTCTTCACTCTGTTTTACTGCCAACTGCTGAGTCAGGGTCTCCAGTGTTGTTTTGTCCTATATGGGCAAGATGATGGGATTTGGATCAGGAAAATAATTAAACACTGCACTTGCAAAGTTCATATGTAATTTAGAAAGTTGATAGGGAAGCTGGATAACCGTTTACAACAGTTTACTGAGCCAGTATTTAACAATACATGTTTTTTCTGGAAGAGATATGGTTGCAGACTCTACCATAAAGTCCTTTTTAAAACTTGCTTATTAGCTAGTGATGAGCAAACTCCATAGTGTTGAAAAGATTGGTTAGCTTGGCATGATAAAATTGGCTCCACATCTGAAGAATATTTCAACTCTCTATGTTCCTGGGACTGCAAGGCTGGATTCGAAGTTTAGATGATACACACTCTTTTGCAATGTATTTATTGTTTTACTCTATTTCCAGCCTGCAATCATAGTGCAGGGACATGGGTGACTTTCTCTCCTTTTTTTTTTTTTTTAAAGGCAGTATTTTAGGAAGCAGCCCATAGGGAAAAAAAACACCCTGAAGTTCAAACTTATTCAGGCCTTGGGAAAGGGTCAGCCTGAAATTAAGCACGATACTTGGGCAGCAGTTTGTGTTCTCGTCCAGACTGTTTTGCCCAACCCTACTAACACCCCGTCCGTCATTCATCTAGTCAGAACTAACTGTGAACCCTGGATTGCAACAGGCTAGTGTGTGCTGCCAATTAATCTGTCAGGCTGCAGTGGTGTCTAAAGACATTGCCAGAACAACATGCCAGGGCCATTAATTCCAATGTTCTCTTCAAAACACCTCGCTTCTCCCTGAATTGTTTGACTTTACAAATACAAAGGTGTTCCATTTTCCAACTGTTTTTGTTTTCCCGATGACTTTTGCTCATAAACATTCTATCTTCCTGACAATCATATGTTTAAAAATAAATCTTTCAGGGAAGCAATACTAACATTTCAAAATGTTAGGCACTGTGCCTTTTGCAAAGCTAAGTAAATGACATGATACAGCATGATAATAAAGTGGCTCCAGTTGAAAAAATTCTTTTGAGCTTCTTCCTGAAAGAAAGACTACTGTTTCCTTGCTCTATTCCACTCCTGGTGACTGTAAAAGATCAATAAACTAAAAAAAAATTCGGATTTCACATGGCAACCAGAGACTTTGCAACTTCTATGTAGCCTAATAATGTCACTGGGTTATGTTACTGAAGAAAACAGAAAAGACAACAATGCGAATACAGAAATGCTTCTTGCGATGTGATGTCCCTGCATCTGCAATTCAAAGAATGGTTCAAATTCATGAAAGTCACTGAAGAAAGATTTTCTTGAGAGTGTTAGAAACAAGGCTAATCTGCTCAACTTTGTATGCTCACAGAGTTTAGGGAATATGAGGTTAACTTTTCTACTCCTCACACTCATTTTTGTTGCAGATCCCTTTCGCACTCCTGGTGCTCTGTGTATACCCTGACACATCACCAGCAGAAGTGTGCAAGATGAGTTATCCTCTTGGTTTTTTCAGAAAAAGCTCATGCAGTGGAGTCAGCCTATCACAAGCAAAAGGGTTTCCATAACACTACCAGGCAGAGAGATCCAGAAAGTTTGGAGAAGCTTCGAATAAGCATCTGAACTATTCAGGCATTTAGCTTTACCAAACTCTTTGATCGGCTGGTTTTAACTCAGCTCTCATTTCCAAAGCAACCTGTCAGCAGTCAGAAAGTCAGGAGTAAGCTGACCTTGTATTTCTTCAAAATGGATCACAGATATATCATGGAAATCAACAGTTTTTCCTCAAGGGAAAAAAAAAAAATCTACTTACCATCAACTTCATAAAGCTAGAGTTCAACAATTTTTATGTTAGAAATCATTTTAAAATGGTGCCACCAACCTAAAATATAAAAGAACATTTCCTCTTTTTGCGTATGTCAAGGGGGAGTGGAGTTATTCTGTTGCAGACTTTTCTGGAATCACGCATAAACATCTTAGAGAAACAGAGCCGAGAGCGCAAAGGGCACAAGCTTAACAGCTTTTTCTTTATGCAGTAAACGCAGCTCTTGAAGTCGGAGGCAGTTACATTCAGAACCACACTCTGCCGACATGATCTGATTGAGTCTTAAGGTCAGCGAATACTCGGGCATGCTGTCTGCAAGGTACACACCGGGTACGGCTCGTTTATCAGAGTCTGACTTAACAAGCCTACAGATGCTCTGCCGCCATCCATCTTAGGCAAAGTTTTGCATTTTGAGGTACAGCCACATCAGATGAAGTGAGAGAGCACAGGCGTGATGGAAGAGGGGCTGTGAGGGAATGCCAGATGAGTGCTGAGCTCCTGGGATGCTCTGCACAGCCCCGCCCTTGGAGATGGCTCTCCAGAGAACTGAAACACGGGTGAGTGGGGAGACCACCCTTTTAACACAGTGACCATTTTACTCCCTGCTGCGTCAACATAGGGAATGACAACATAATTCAATCAGCAGGGATAAAGTGGCAGCTAAAAAGAACTTCTCTGTGACGTTGCTCTTGAAACAGATTAAGTCAAAGCAGACAGTTGTACTTTTTCTGTGTTGATGTTTAGAAATGTTTAAGTCTAAGAAATTTAGAGGCAATAATAAGTCTGTTCTTTCCTGAGCCTCTGCAACAGCATTTCTCCTATGAGGAAAGGCTATGAGAGTTGGGATTGTTCAACAAGGAAAAGAGAAGTCTTTGGGGTGACCTAATTGTGGCCTTCCAGTACCTGAAGGGAGCCTACAAAAAAGATGGAGAGAGACTATTTACAAGGGCCTGGAGTGACAGGACAAGGGGGAATAGCTTCAAACTGAGAGAGAGTAACTTTAGATTAGATATTAGGAAGAAATTCTTTACTGTGAGGGTGGTGAGGCACTGGCACAGGTTGCCCAGAGAACTTGTGGATGCCCCATCCCTGGAATGTTCAAGGCTGGTTTAGATGGAGCTCTGAGCAACCTGGTCTAGCGGAAGGTGTCCCTGCTCATGGTAAGGGTGTTGCAAATAGATGAGCTTTAAGATCCCTTCCAACCTAAGCCATTAAAAAAACACCCCAAAGAACAAAAACCGTCCACACAAAAACCCCCTAAAAACAGAATTAGGAGAACAGAAAGAGATCAGCAACACCCTGGCAGGATTCAAAAGCCTGACGATATGTAAGCAGCATTGTGTTTTCATGCCCTATGTTCTTTCCATTAAGCACCCTGCAGCTGATTTTCCCCAATTCTGACATATAGAAACACTTTTACAATTACAAAATATTCAAAAGGGGCTAAGCAACTGTTTTGCTTGAAAGCATTTGGTTGATGACTTACTGCTTTTTTGTTGGAAGCATCTGCTTACCTTTCCTACAGAGTCTTCCAGTTTATGGAGGAAATACTTATGGAACCTCCAAAGAAACAAAGGAAAAACTTATTTCTTCCCTGATCCCAAATAAACTGGCAACCTGCTGACATTGCTATCCCAGCCTCCTCTCACAGAATCATAGAAAGGTTTTGGTTGGAAGACTTCCAATCCCCCCAACAGGGACACCTATATAAGAACTTTAGATGAGAATTCCACAATGATTTAAAGTTTTTATAAAACGAGGAACTATTTATTATCACTATCTTAATTCAACAGCAAATTACATGTTCTCAAAACTGCTACCACTCCACTGTGTAAACAGCAGCAAGCTGAGGCACCATCCATTGCTAACAGATGGGTACATGCATGTTGGGTTCAGCAGAAAACCCCTTTGCTTCAGGTATGAAATGCTATTCATCCTGGGAAAAATGCATGAGTGGCATCTTCTGCAGCCTAGCACCAGTATTTCCAGGAAGAGCAGGCAAGGTTGGTCCAAACCCAGGAAAGTGGTGTGAAGAATTGCTTGTGAGACCTGCTAAAAATCAGACAGGACAAAGCAGCGAAAACAAACACCAAAGAACACTTCTGCTCTTGCAGGAGAATAAACACAGGGATCTCACTAAAGATGAAGTGATTATTTTCCTTCTAAATTTCTGATTTTTGTACCAGATCTCAGAAGACTGAAAGACATCTTATAAACATCCTTTTCACTACGAAGGACTCCAGCAGAAGTGAAATGACTATCCTAATGGTCATTTCTATTGGATTGTGGGAGAGACTCCCTGCAGGGGCAGCAAGAACTCTGTTGACTGGATCATTTAAAATTCTAATGGGCAAACCAGAGAAGATAATATTGTAGAGAGCAATCAAACCCACAATAGCCCAACTGTTCAAAGTACAAACAGAGAGGTTTCATCAATAGCCACAATGCGATGAGAAGTTCCTAAAACTTTATTAATCAAAGAAATTCATCTGCCAGAGAAGACCAATTTGTACCACAGCTCCTGGAAATGTTCTAATTATATTTGAAAGAACAATGAAAAACACATACACACATGGAATGTGTCATGTAGAAAAAAATATATAAAAAATGACTAAGCACTACAAGTCAGACTTAGTTTTGTGGTCAGCTGCAAAAGTTACTTGGCTCTCTGTCATGGATAGCTGTCATAGTTTAACAAAACATTGATCTAAAAATGACAAGAACTTGGTTGCAGTCTCTTTCATAGAAGAAACATAAAACAAGAAGAGTCAAAACATATGTAGAACAGCCTGACCATGTTTGCCAGAACTCCTCCCACTGCTACACAAGGGTGAAGAAAAACCTTGGAAGGCCTGAGAAATAAAGACATTCTGATATATTTACCTACTCCCCTCTAGCCTCACTGCTCCCATCTTGTACTGGATCATGGTAGCAATGCTCAGGGTGCACCTGAGACCATGAACACGTCTCCACTCCTGAAGGACTCCACAGTTCTTCCAGAATACTGTGAATGCTGGGCATATGGCAATGGATCCCTCCTCCCCCTCTTTGAGACATCCTTTTGGCTGGGGTATTTGGCAAGCACTGACGGTACTCTGAACTCCGTTAGAATTGTATTTTGGCAAGAGCTGTTTTTCCGATTGCATAATTCAAGGTTAGCAGTTTCACTGAAGCAGTCCACTCTTCACTTTGCTACTCCCCCCACCCTACCCCCACTTCCCCTGACAGGAATATTTTTCCTCTCAGTCTGATGCGTGCAGAGAAACAGCCAGCATGGAATTCCAGAGGAGGAGTGCTCAGGAGCATCACTTCACATTCCTGCTTGTCTTATCCCAAGTGAACTGAAAGGCCAGATGAAAAAAAAATGCATTTTCAGGGGAGCTCATGGGTTCTTGCACCTCAGAATTACAACCACACTGATGAACTGAGTGCCTGCTACCTTTGTTCCCTTCAGTGTCAATACACAAAAAGAAACAGATGGTTGCCTGCTACTGTCCTTTTCAGTGTTCCTTTCCCCCTCCTCCATCCCTGCCAAGTACAGTTTGTCCAGCTATTTATTGTCCTGCTCTGTGGGAAAAAATCACACATCTAAACTCTAAAGGTGGTATTTTCAAATAGACTGAGTTTTGATAAGCTAGTTTTTATCTTAGATTGCTGAGCAGGGCCTGTGACAGCATCTGATGTGGTCTGCAGTGCAGAAGCAGATGTCTTTCCTCAGCAAGGCCCAGTAAATATCAACCATTCTGACACATACCTTGGTCAATATGCACCGAATCTTAAAGTACTAGGCAGATTAGCTGCTATGATCCAGCAGTGAAAGTTCACTTTATGACAGAAAAGCATATTTAATTATCAGATGCACTGGTGGCGCCAGGTGTTATCCGTTCAACATCGTGGTATTTTCCTTCGCTTTCCAAGAGGATGAAGAGTCTTATCCTACATCTGACAAGAGCAAAGACTTTGTAAAAGCAATCTTTCTATGCAATTTCTCTGCCTCTTGCAATAATAAACATCAGAATAGCTTGAGTTACAAAATCTTCATCCACAGCCTTTCAGGATGTGGAAAACATGAGGTAGGCAGGCATTACGGATGACAGAGAGCTGGAAGAACTTAGAGGAACCACTGGCAGTGGTGACAGGCGTGCCCAGAGGTTTGTACATGATGAATTATTTGCAGTCAGACTTTATTCTTGCATATTAATGTCATGGTACTTCAAAACAGGTATTGTGCCCACTCTCTATGCCCCCATCCAAACCATGTTACAGCCCAGATCCTATTATGCTTACAACTGTTGTAAGAGACTTTCCAGCTTTTTTCAGAGGGATCTTCTATTTAGATAGATGGGTTTTTCTGTGTCTTGCCCAAGCATTCTTCATTCATCAGTAATTAACCAAAAAATTTCACAAAGAAAGGCAGGATTATCAACTCTTGTTTATGAGACGGGAAACTGAGCCACACATTATGTGACTTGCCAAGGGTTCCTTAGTAAGATTGGTAGTTTTAGGAACTGAAACCAGCACTCCTGAATGTTATAAAAAACCCTATGATCTCAAACTTATGATTTCTTTGTGAGTGTGGAACTCTGACTCTTGCTGATGGCACACGCTATCAGGGAGAGCAAAATAAAACAAAAGTAAGAGCAGTTACAGATCCACCATTGCAATGGACCTTGCTTAAGTAACGCTTGCAGGGCTGTAAAACTCATAAAAAGCACATGCATAAAATGATAAAATAGAGTGAGACTTTCAAATGTTGACTCAGTAATTGTTAAACCCCTTCTGGCTGCACAATTTTATAGTCTTCTACTGTACTAATGAAAAGGGAAGAAACAACAAAAAAGGGTTTTAGCCTTCCAATTATATAAACTCTGTGGACCACCAAAGAAGATGAAAGATTATTTATAATGTCACAGCAAGTTATCATTTGGGAGATTTTTTTTTTTGTTGTCGTTGCATCAAAGTTGAGTATGAAGAAACAATGCATTCACCACCCCCTCAGCTCTTTCAGTCTTGCTTATCTGAGATCTCTCTTTTTCATGGAATAATCCACCCACAAAAGCTAAAAGCAGCATTAGAGGCAAGAAAATAAAAGAACATTCTTTATTTTTGGCTCTTCCTGATTTTATGGTACTTCTTTCAAAATTATGACATTCAGTCTTAATTGGGGCTACATCACTTGGAAAAGGAACGCTATCTTTTCAGTTACAGTACATACTAAAATCCATACTGCTTAAATACTGCTTAGAAATCATTGCACCTGAATTGAATCTATATGAATTGATATACGAGCCCAGTAGAGAGGTTCCCTATGAGCTTTTATAGGGAAAAACTCAGGTGGATCAAAAAGACCCAGCTGTTTAACTAATTTTCTCTCAGGAACAGACACCCATTCACAGGGAGAATTTGCTGAAATTTATACAGTCTTTTTCTTTGCTGTGCATTGTGGACATAGGTCTTTGGTTTCTAAGCGCTCTCAAGTGAGTACCTTTAAAAGCACCAAAATCATGACAGAGCCCACTGAAATAAAAAGTGGAAAATGGTCAACAATTTGGAAGGTGTCAGGTCCCTAAAATTATTTCTTTTTAATTCTTTATTTGAAAAAATAATTACTTTTTTAGTAAAATATATTAATTAATTTGATGGGAAGTTGCAATTCTAGAGTACCCTGAGGTCCAGCTTTTCTTTGGTTATGAGCTCTGAGAGATAGTGCATGTCAGGACTTTCCCATGAACATGCAGGTAGGACTGGCCCTGTCCATTACTTTAAAGAAGAAATAAAAAGGAAAGGGAAAGGGAAGCAGAGAAAAGTTTTCACAGGGTGGGCACAGGCATTGGCCTCAATCAGATCCAGCTGTAATCTGTTGACTGCAAATAGGTTAAGAGTTACAAGACGCAGTTTCTCATCCAGACTGTTTCCTGGGCTGACATGGTTTGTAACTTTATGTTGATGTGAACTGTTCAGTTGCCGCACATTAATTTCCTGAACTCTACAGGATGGACATGGTGACATTCTCCCACCATTGTGAAGAGTTTCGAGATCCTTGGATGAAATCTGCCATGTAAATTTTAATCAAGGATTTCACAGCAAGTCAGAAAGCTGGTACAGCTGATCAGTGAGGAAAGGAAGCATTAACTGGAGAAGAGAGGTGGCACACTAAGAATAAAACAAGATGAAAATCACAACCCCTGGAGGACATCCTGGGAAGGAGGGTCTACACACATGCAAAGAGAAAGCAAGAACACAGTCTCTGCTTGCCTGGCAGTTGTTAATGAACAATGGGTGACACAACTGCATAGCTGCAACACAGCCATACGGACTATTCTTTTTCATTTTTCCATAGAAAGTATTCAAATTATGAAGTGTGTTGTATCTTTGCTACATTTCTTCCAGCCCTAATGAAGAAGTCAACATACTATCTAGGCTATTGCCTAAGAAAGAAACCACTGCATTTTTCTAGTCATGAAGTAAGGCTTAGCTTATCTACTCCCCAGCATCAGCATCAATACAATTAAAGGTAAAATTCAGCATCCCCAAAAGACTCCAGAGGCTGTTTATCACTCAGCTAAGTGAACACCTGCATACTGGGACAGAAGATCCCCCAGAAGACTGTCCCACCTGCAGAAAACACAGGCTGATCCCTCAAAAGACTAAAGGGACACAATTCACAGAAGAACCAAGCCCAGCCTCTATTGCACTAAACAGAGGTACTGCACTGATGCCAGTGACCATGAATGCAATGAAAGCCCTAGTGATTGGAGGCATGTAATTATGTAAAAACAATAAAAAAATAACTCAGGAAGCAATTAGCTCTCATGGCTGTAGGGCACAGCTTGGAACTTAAACGCAAAGACTCACAAAGCTGAAAAGTCATAACAAGAACTCAAAATCAATTGTACAGTTTTTTTGGTTGTTTTTTTTTTTTTTTTCAGGAGGAAGTTGATCCATCTTTATTGGGCTTAATAAAATTTCCACTACGGTATAAACAGCTGCAGTCCTCCCTGACCCACAGTAGGCTGTGAATGTTTCCAATCTCTGCCTTCTGGAGTGAAAGAAGACTTAAATTCCCATTCAGACTTCAGCAGCAGCTGCAAGCATCCAGGGCTCTTCCCTTGCCTCTTTTCCCGCTGTTCTCCTTGACTTCAGCAGGAGTTTCACACACACATCTGTGGGCAGAATCCGTCCCTCCCTCTGTATGTTTTTATTAGCTAACCCTGCCCATGCAGCCCTGCCATAACAATGCACTAAAGACACACATAAACATACACACTTAATCTTTTTTTTTTTTTTGTGAAAAATGTATCTGGGCATTTAGTAAATGATGGTCAATCAGGAGAAAAATAGAAGGGTTTTAAAATAAAGAGCTAAAAGCTAAAATCCTTGGGGGAATAAAAAAAATTGTTCATTGCAGAATCCCCCCCTCCCGTGCGTAGGCACTTGCTAACTGAGAGTAGTGGCACTGTGACAAAAGTAGCAAAACCAAAGGCAGGCTTTACTGAAAGAAAAAGGGGGAGGGGAATTCTTCCACTGGCCATCTGTGAAAACAAGGCATGTGGCCATTAAATGCAGAGGCTGTAAATATAAATATACACAAGCTCCACAAGGCAAATGGCAAAAAAATGGGGGGAGGTCGAGGATAGACAGATAAACTTCCAGTTGAAATAAATCAAAATGTTTAATGATTAGTGCCGGGTAAACCAAATTTTGATCTTTGTAGTGTGCAAGCCTGACCTGTGTTCTGTATTAAACTGGAGAAAAGTTTCAGGAGAGATGACAACGGGTACAGTAGCCCTGTTGAACAGGACTCCTGGACCATCAATGATCCTGTTGATGCTGCTGATAGGGCTTACTGAAAGGCTGACATCCCCGGTGACGGAGGGGTGGTGACATAATACCTGCTCGCCTTCTTGTTTTGAAAACTGTCTGCTCTGTGTTGATAGCATTAACAAAGAGAACTGCAACCCGCACACAAGAATTTCTGCTGGCAAAGAACCTCAGCAAAACAAAATTAAGAGGAGGACAGGGAAAGGGGTAGTAAGAGGGGGATGTATAGTTGTTAGGATAACACATTAACTTTTGTGTTGTGGGACTCGAACAGACAGTTGTCTGCAAGAGACTTCCTGGTCCCCACACTGCATAATAATTATTCCAAAAGGATCTCTGCTCACACTGCAAGAAGAGAACAAAAATATTACACTGATCGTCTTTCCTAATGTTTTACAGGTCAGTGAGGAATAGAGTGGTCTACAAATTATAGGACATACCTATTAGCAGTCTGCTGAACTTGCAGGGATAAGTGTGCATGTATGTAATGTCTGTGGATAACTCAGCCTCTGCTAGTCATTCAGAATGCTGAAGTATTTTTCCAGTAAAATACTACAGAGATTATGAAAATGGGCAGGTTTCAATTCTTGCGAAGTGATTTGGTTTATGATGTCAGTACAGAGCCTCTGGACTTATTTCCAAGGGGTTTCTCCTGTTTAGGAAGTCTGGCTTGTGCCAGGTCCCACTTTCAATCATTACCATTTATTCTAGTCTGACCCATGGTCTCTCAGTGTCTGCAGCAAGCACAGGGTCAGAGCCTGTTTTACCAACCCTTCTCTTTTCTTCTCCTTCCTGTCCTTCTTTCCTTCAGTTTTCTCTTGACTTTCTAGTTCAAATCTAACCATTAGGGGAAGAAAAAAAATGTTATTGAAGTACAATTCTCTATTGCAAGAGAAATTTAAATCCCCTGTGTTAAACCAGCTACTCCTTATGCCTTTAGTAAAGTGAGCTCCAGTGTTTTATTTCTCAAAGGCAGCAGGATCTGCCAGTTTGAGCTTCTTATTATCCCACTCCTCCCCAAGGGGAGAGCAGGGACAAAATTCATTTCAGCTCAGCAGATCACAGCAGTTTCTTAAGAGTTAAGTCTGCTATCCCCATCCATCAGGCAGCCAGTGAGGCATCAGGAAGGAATGATGGATGTAAAATTATTATAGGGCTGCCACCCGATATACTTACTGCCATTTGTAACTAACGCTGGAACTGACACACTTTTTTCATTATTAAACATCCACATTAAGTCAACATTGGTCACTGTCATTTCATGTTTGGCACTCTCTTAAGGGGAAGAGGGAGAGTTGGGGGTGGGATTGGGGAGGATGGTGGGAGGAGGCGTGAGTGGGAATGGGAGGAAAGACATCCTGAACCCAGTGTTCCATAAGCATGAGTAATAAATAGGCTCCTGCTTACAATGCTGGAATAAATATTGTTACAAATAGCTCTTTAGTTACAGCCCAGCAGACAAGTACATGTCTGAGCCTTTTAAAAGGACACACTCCAAGCTGTATCAGGGAGAAGTTGTATCACAGGTTAAGAAACACTTAGCACAGGAGGTGTGGGTAATGGGATGTACTCAGCTCAGAGGGCGACTGCATCCCTACACATCTGAAACAGCTGTGTGGCTGTGCCCTTACACAACTGCCCGAGCCGCCAGCGCCTTCAGCAGCAGGCACCAGCATTCAGAAACCAGGACCTGTGTTTGTACCAGTGTATACACTGACACATGCTCAAGTACCTGCTTGTGTGGCCCCCTTCCTCATTTTGCAGTTACCAGGGCACACACACGAGTGCTTGAGAGTCTGACTGTAGTCAAGAGAATTACTGGCTAGTGCAGTGCATGTTTGTGTTGTGCATCCCTGAAGGAGTGCACTGCAGGCTTGGATGCATGCACACACATGCTGGCTCTTTGTGTTTGTGTACATCTCCTTTGCAGAAGAACAGGCAGTTTTGGGGCTGAATAGATAGGCAAGAGATCACTTGCTGATGCTGCCTGTTGTGCTGTTTACACCAGCTGACAACCTGCACTCTAAGCTACATGTATAATAGGTAACACTGTTTATGTATAGTACATATCAAGCTATAATTAACTGTAGATGACAATTACAAATAAAACTATGCTCCCGGGTTTCCAAGAAACCAGAAAAACATATACACACACGTCTCATTTATACACCAAAATGTTTCCAAGAAAAGTAATGTAAAAATATGTTTTATTGCATTTGCAATTAAAATAGGTTTTAGTAAAATCCATGTTCATCATGATGCTCATAGTTTTTACTGTAATCCTCTGAATATCAAATCTGTCAAGATGGTCCAAGTTGGATGCCCATAAAGTGACTCACCCAAATCATCTTAGCCATTTAGAAAAATCTTCTCTTATTTATGACTCCTTTTATACAGTTTCTCTATAATTCCACAAAATTCCTGTCTGACTACTGCCTTAGCTGGCATGTCTGGCTATCCATGGGGATCAACCCATCTGGGAACATGAGCAAGATAACAGGTCATGTACATGTGAATGAAAAGCCCCAAGAGCTTTAACAGAGACTCGCAGAGGTGATTTCCAGTCTCAAACCTGCCCAGCTACCCCCGGCAGAAAAATCCCTACCAATCCCTACGACGTACACGTTCAAAACTGCACACAGCCCACCTCCACTGGTAGGCTGCAGTAGCATGCAACAAAAAGCTCAAGAGGTCTCAGAGAAATCCAAAAATACACCAGTCACTGCCACAAAGAAGAGAGAAAAATTTGGGATCGCCCCAGATGGGTTTGTTGCCTTTAAAGACTGAGGTTGCTCTACAGGAAGGAGAGTCTTTCCTCTGTATGTAACTACAGACTTAATGTAAATTTCTATATTGTGCCCATGAACAAACAGATACATCTTTTAATTCCATCCCCCATCTCGAATTCTCCCAATCGGGAAGTAATCAGCAAGGAAACGTGATGTCCCAAAAGGTCAGGGGGCTGCCTCTAAGTCCCGTGGTGGGACCCCGAGCTTCTGAAAGGGAAATCTTCAGTGGTAACACCACAGCTCTATTTCTCACCAACCACCTTCCCAACTACCTCATTTTCTTCCTCTGAAAACAGGGAAAACCAGAATAAAATTTAATTCAAAATCAAGTCCTATATCAAACAGACACAAACTTCAGAGAAGTTGGTGTGTTCATCTGGATCTGAACTTCAGGGCTGGCTAGTCAGTGGAGAGCCTAGAGCATAAACAGGAAAGGAGAACAAGCATCTAAATTTTACAGTCTATGTCTTTTCTCTCTTGGGTCAAATGCAAGAGACAGATCAGAAGACCCTACAAGTTAAAAAGTGCAACTTCTTTACTAGTGCTTAGTGGCTTAAGTGGTCACCCCAGCAACTTAAATGCCATTATAGTCTATCAGGGCTCAGATTTGGCTCTGTCTTTTCCCATCTTCACTTTAAAAATAGAGAAAATTCAATAAAATTCAATAAAATAAATCACGGAATCACAGAATCAATTAGGTTGGAAAAGACCTCTGAGATCATCAAGTCCAAATCAGTGAGCCCCAATAAAGTTTTGGCATTAATTGTTTCAAAACACACAAAGCCTACAGTTGCTTTAGAAAAATTCTCAACTGAGCAAACAGTTTTTTCTTCATGCTACCTTCTAAAAGAACTCGTCTCTGCCCTCCACGAGCCCACCAGGAGGCACGAATTAAAGAGGAAAATAAACTTCAACTGGGGTTGAGGGTGAGAAGTGAAAACAGAAGGCTAAGGAGAATCCCAAGAATAGGAAAGTAACGGAATAAAGTGAATGCAGATGGTTCCACTCCTGTTACTTAATCAAAAGGCTGTGCAGAGTCACTAGAGCCAGCATAAAGTCATGTGTTAGAACAACAGCTGATCTGTATTAAAGAAGATTAACTCGCAATGCCATGGTGGAGGGCCTGGGATTATTTTATGTGCTTCCATTGCCGAACAAGCCGTCAGCACAATTACTGCCCTCCGATGTGAATGACTGATCTGTAACCACAGCTAAACAGCATGCTGCTTAGGGGCCTGGGTGCTTCATGAAGATGAATTTCCATACCATCAAAGTGCTTTTAATGGGCTTCCTGATCCAACCACAAGGCCTGCTTTGCAAGTATATAGAACTCAGGATGAAGGCTTCCTGTCCAAAAGGATTTGGTCGGTTGTCACTTGACAATTCCCAGCCAGCACAAGGGAGGAGAGGGGGGAGATAGGTAGAGTTGTCTCTGCTTTGGAGGATTAAAAAAAAAAAAAAAAAAGGACAAAAGAAAAAGAAGAAAAAAAAAGGGTACAGATGCTTTCTGAATGCAACCAACTGCTGTATCCACAGCTGAATTCAATGCGCTTAACAAATAACGGCAATTTAGCTATGCTTGCGAGGAATAACTTGAGTCACTTTGCATTAGCATCTGGCTGAGTGTTAAAGTCATTTCTACATGGGGAGCAGAGAAAAGGAATTTCTGCTCCGAGCATCCTTTCAAGAATGCTTAAATATTTGAATATAAATTCCTTTGTGCTTGTGATCACTTCTTCTTATATCTGACACTCTGCTTTTCCCTCTTCCCTTCTGGTACTCTTCCATGTGAAATGCCATAAACATGCTCCATCCCTCTCTTTCTTTCCCTCTCCCCATACCAGCACTCTTATTCTTCTAAGAAGATACCTATTACCCTGACCTCTTTTTTCCTTCCCCTTCCTCCCAAGAAAGTGCATGAAATTGGAGTCATTTCTACATCACTTACACTCAGGACAGGCTGATGAAAAAAGTACAGTGGTGAGAGACTCACATGTACGTTTAACATTCATTACCCAGGCTGGTGGCTCCTCACAGCTTATTGATCAAACTCCATCTAAAAACAGGGAAAATGGAAAGCTATCCAAATTAGCAATCTGCTCATTCTGGACAATATTGTTTGACTCACAAGCCTGCTAGGATGACTGAATTTCAAGTTTCTGCTAAATAGCTGATCATTTTTATTCCATCTATTTTTCTGCCTACCTCAGTGAATCGCACAAGACCTTAGAGTGCAAAGCCAGTCCAAGTGGTTTCAATAACATGCAGTTGACACCAAATGTGACAATGATCTCTCCCTGTTGTACTGCACAATGATGGATGTATCACCTCAGAAAATACCGAAGGAGAAGACAGGAACTGAGGAAAGAGTCCTGCCAAGCATATGATGCTGAGATGCACGCAAGCATTTGGATGCATATCTTAGGTGGCAGAATTATAAGGACAGTTCACTATAAATGTGGTGGCAAGGACTGGAAGGTCTATTTATCCTCCATGAGCCAGGGCAGTGCATGGAAAGACATCAGGTATTTCCAGAGAAAAGCAGCAAATCACAACCTCACTGACATACACAACAGTTACAGCACACAGAAATTTTTCTGGAGAATATTCACTTTGTTGATATTTTGTCATAATGCAGCTTCACAGGCCAGTCCAAAAGCAGAAGGTGGTGAGGTCCATACATTCTGCTACCTCTAAGTTTCACTGAAAATATTTGGTGCAGTTTGTGTTGTCAATTCGCTGCTTTTTCAATTTTGTTAAGTCATCTAACGTGACATGACAGTGCTACATTGCAGTGGTCACAAAATATCATATATGACAACCTCACAAGGCTAAATACCCAGAAGCTGAGCCTGAGTATCAGCAAAGCTTATGCTCCTAAAGAAGCTTGAATATTTCAAATCCAGCTCATCTCACAAACACATGTAAGCATTTCCATAAAGCAAGATTTCCACTTAGACCCAGAGATTTCCAAGATCACCTTCTCTTAATACACGCTGACAGGCTGGAACAGAGAATTAGTGGCCTCCAAAGTTCTTGTGAGGGCTTTAACTATCTCTGCTTCCTCCCCACTCTCCCCCAGGGGTGTCTATGTCTCTCTCTCATGTCATCTTTTGGTTGTGGTTTTCATTTTGCTTTTCACTTCTTTTTTAACTATTCTGTTTTAAAATGGGGAAGGAAAAACAGAGCGAGAAAAAGGAAGAAAAGAAGGGAGGAAGAACCTAGGTATCTGTAGAGAGAGCCAAATGCAATCTCTGACCCTTTGCAAAGGGACTCTCAGAAACTCACCTTTTCTGTCCTGCAGTTGTTGAGACCCAGGCTGTTCACAACGGCCACCTTCCCGTCCAGCACCTGCTGTTCCCTCCGAAGTTGCTCCTTCATCTGTCGGGCCTCCTGGATTGCCTTGGTAACAGCATCGTGGTCATTTAAATAACCTGACGACGTGATAGAAGAAAGGATATCTTAAAAAAAGAAAGTTACAAGAAAAAAACACTTTAGCTTTCATCGGTGAAATGCACCGTCTGTCGTTATTAACGAGAAAGAATTAAAAGGTAAGGCCCAGAAACTCGGTCCATGCTTTGTAATCCTGTTGTTGTTATGACAGAGCCACCTGGATAGAAAGCATGAGAAACCCCGGTGCCAAAATCATCCTTCCTGCTATTTGATCCCATTAGTTTCAATATTTTCCTGACACTGCAGAGGTTAGCCCTGTGGTTTGTATGCAGCAGGATGTAACTGGATAAGAGTTAGGGGAAGCTTTGATCATGCCAGCAATCCCAAACTCTTAAAAATAGACCATTTCATTCTTCCCCTTCTTAAAACTTGTGAATACATTAAAATAAACCACAGGTGGCGGTGGTTTGCTATAGATATGAAATGCATAATGGCTGGAAAGAGAAACCTCATCCACCGAATGCTCCCCACCACCACCTGTCATTCACAAATGTATAAGAAACCACAGCTACACGGACCTACATTCCCACTCCTATTCATGCTGCTAATAGTAGGTCAAATGTCCACTGTTTTGCTGCAAATTCACAGCCTAGGGCTTAGCCTTAGTAGTCACTGAATTATTTCCTTTTAAAATGTTACAAGCATCACCGGCACAGCTAATACTATTTAATTTTAAATGTGACACTTTGTCATTTTTTTCCTTTAGCGTACTGTAGATTATACTTATTATGATCTGCATGTGATTTGTAGGATAGAATACTGATGGGAGACTCCAAGCCCCAGTCTATTTTTCAAACATTAAAGGAGAGGCTAATATCTATCAATCTCCCTCCCCCTCTCCACATCCCCACACGTGTGCGCACGCACACACTTCTTTCTGTCTTTTAACTAGGGCGTAAAAACGGCATAAAATGAATCTGTAATATGAAATTGCCCAGAAAAGGGACTTCTGTTTGTGACATGAGGCTAAATCTAACCAGATCCATTGGTGAATTGTGACAGATGGAGGGACTGTGAGACAGAAGGCAGGCACTAATCACACACAAAATGACCGGCTTGCCTCAACATGTTCCATGGATTCCAGCAAACTTTACACCCTAATCCATTTTTAGAACAAAAAACATCTGGGCCATAAATCCTCTAATCTGCCAAAACACGCTATTAAATCCCATGATTTGTTGAAAAACACTAAGATTAAAGAAAGGAAATATAAAATGGCTAACTGCCGTGTTAGGAAAGTGTTATTAATACTCTTTCTTTGTCTCAATTATGAATGTTCTGTTCCTAAAGAGCCTTGTCTAATCATGTCAGATTACACATCCTTGTTGTATTGCTAGACTCTTCTATCTGATCCACTGATTGCCAAAAAACGTAGGACATTGTCTTGCTGCTTAAAACATTTCAGGGGAAGAAGCTGATGTCAGATTAGTTCAGTGCTGTGCTTGCTGTCAGGATTTTAGTTTGGTTTGGGCTTTTATTGTTTTTTAGACTGCAGACAGAATGGGACTGGTATTCCCATTTTCCTTGGAGTGTAAAAACTAGAAAGAAAAGTTTCTGTGCGGTTTGACTGCTGTTAATTGTACTAACAGTTAGCTTTTGGCTAAATCCCCAGGAACCCTGAGAGTTTTATATGAAATAACTTGATTCACATTGCTTTTATCAAATGACCCAGTTCAGTAATTCCCACCCAATGGAATTCCAGTAATTCCAGCTTTCCCAGCATAAGGAAGGATATAGCCTGCACCAGCACAGTGCTACCAGCTGATTTTTCTTTTCTTTTTTTTTTAACCTCCATTTTATCAACTTGCTTGGTTTCTTCCCCAGTTTGCATATGTTACTGATCAACCTCGCATGTAGTCAGAATAAATTAAAAAGGAAGCAAACAAACAAACAGTAGTATTAGTGCTGGTTGTGCTCTTGATTAGAGTAGGTATAATACTTTCAATCTGTAATATGAGCCGAATTTGCCTAGGAACTGGAATTCATGCCCTTCTCCAGACTATTTGGCTTTTCCTGAATACTGCTATCTTTGAGACAGTTTGGCACATGACAGTGAATAAAAGCAAGCACTCCTTATGTTTTTCAGTAGCTGCCAAGATGCTGGTGTGCAGGGAAATGATTAATATAGAAGCGACTTGAATGTAAATTATTGTTGTTTAGGGTAGGTGGTGAATTATTGACAGAGAGGGGAACTGCATTACATAAAATGCACTTAGTTACAAGGATTGCCAAACTAGCACAGAGATGTTGCAGATAATGGCAAAGAGCAGAGAGAAGTTGTTTCTGTTTTTAGTACACGGACATATGCCTGTTCCCAAAAAGAAATGCTTGGATTTAAAGTCATACATGAAGCCATGACATTTGTGACTGCTCAGTCTGTAGCACAATTTATATGCTATAAGGATAGCTCTGGAAAGGGGCTGTGTATCCGTATGCCCGAGTGCAGCTATGCTGTTAATCATTGTGGCTCCAAGTTTATGTCCCTCAAAGACAACTGAACAATACCCGAGCATTTCTCCACGCCATGGGAGCTGAGGAGCCTGAAAGAACTGCTTTCAGAGAACGGCTTTAATTTGAAGTTACTGGTGGTGAAAAGTGACAGCTCAACTGCATCCCAGCAAGGTGGGCTGTGCACACCTAGGACAGACAACTTGTGCCTTGTGTTCACAGCTCCAATCATTCAAATGGTGGAGGCAACTGTCTGGCAGATGACTGAGTGTTTCCCAGCGATTTTTTGTGGAGGGACTTATCGCTCCAGATAAGAAAGTGATCCAGCTTCTCTACCATTTTAGGGACCTTAGTACCTTTGCTAAAAATGCTATCAAGTTTTTTTTGTGGTGTAGCTCCTGCTGGAGGGTGACTTGAAATTTCATGCTCACTTCAAGATCATCAAACGGTTTCATTACAGTAATGAGTTCAACTTGTTTAACTTTGGTCGGATCTGACCTAGCAGTTAGCAGGAGAAGACTCTGTAGGGTGTTCAAGAGCCTTTGCTTCTTGTAGTCCTACATTAAAGGATAAACCTTTGTTAGAAGTACATTATGTCCGTCCAGCTCCTGCACCAGTTAAAAGACAGCTTATCTTATATATACAGCATGCACAGTGATACTGCACAGCAACCTCAAAAAGTCACTTTCTATATTTGTAGCTGAGAGATATACAGCAGTGAACTCTATGTCATTAACAATAACTTAAGTATGTTATCTTTTGCTCCACAGTTTTCCATGGTTTATTAATGGTATAACACATTAATTCTTCTTACAAGAGTGACCTTTAAAGCTCTGTTCATCCTCACAGCTTTTATCCAATTACATTATCACTCATTACAGGTACAGCATTTCAAAATCTGCATCTTGTTAAAAGAAGTAAATTGCAGGGGTCTCAAACCTGTGAAAAATATCAGGTGTGTAGGGAAAGAAGATTGGAGAGCAGAGAACAAGAGATGTCTTGCCACTGAGATGTGGGTCAGATGCTTAACTCCCCAGCTAAATGTGATGCTCGTTCTACTTAAGGACAAAAAATCTAATGTGAAAAAATTGAAACCCGATGCATTGTGCATGGAGAGCAGAAGGGTCAAGCAAATTAAAGATGAAATGCATTACTACCTACCACAGTTAAAGAGTGTAGGGTTAATAAAAAGAGAGGTGCTAACAATTAGTAATGCCATATTTTAAAAATATTTCTACAGTCATGACATGTCATACCAAATAAAGTTTACTGCATAGCACTGCTGTAACACAGAAACAGCTTCTGATAGGTTTGACCTATGGCTTCTTTTGGTTTTTTTGTGCCACCCCTGAAAGCGGCCAGCAGGAGATGCTTTAGAAGGAACACAGAAAAGGTACATCTACCTCCTTTGATTCCCACTACAGAGTTTGATTTACATACTGAAATCTTAATTCAGGTTATAGTCAATCACACATTTCTCTTACACACACATAGAGCAGTTCCTTTAACACATCAGACTTGTAAAATCACCACTAACATTTTTACTATTTAGATGGTCTTTAAGCAAAGATGTAATTTTGGCAGGAGTAAGAAGTATTACTATTTTCTGGAATAATATTAAAAACAGCCAGTCAAGACTTTTTGCAAGATACAAATTTGGATTTTTTTAAACGAACATGGTAATTGTTTTGCTTATTACATCAAGTTAAAATAATATTCCATGCAGCTTTTGAGCAGACTAAGGATTAAACTTGTAATTTTGCAAAGATGTAACTTTTAGGGATATTTTTGAAAGTTTATCCATTGCATTTAGAGGACATAGTATAATATCACAGGTCTTTAATGTCCACCATTAGATAGGTGGCTATCTTTAATGCATGCCATTAAACAAACAGCATTTATTAACTTTTATTGGTAAAGCAGTATCTGAAATAACACAGGTCTTTGTTTTCTGAGTCTGTAAAAGCTCAGATACCCTTCCTGAAAGGTAAGTCTCTGTGAGTTTCTACACTGACATCAAGCAAATGGAGTGTAGTGGTCAACCTGTGACAGCTCCTAGGCCACTGCCTGGCACTGGCTCATAAAAGCCCACCTTCCATTAACACCTATGAATCGTTATGAAGAGGGCACAGGAGGCTGAACTTACCTATTGTGTTTGCTCTGGCCGAAGGACTCGCTAATGTTGCTGGCACGGAGGACTTTAGCGAACTGGCCCCACTATTTATTCTCAGAGTTGGCATATGAGGAGAGGTGGGTGATGTGGGAGACTTGCCATCAGATGTCTTGGGTTTGGCTGACAGGTTCAGAGGCTGGGCCACTTCATCCTACGACAAGCAGAAGAGAAAAGAATGTTATTATAAAACTGCTGTTGGCACAACACCGTCCAAGCGACGACAGCTGTTTTCAGCTCATATGAACTTCTAAACCTGAAAGGTTGTATGATATATATGAAGATCAAATGTGATATCATCTTGTCACTCCAGTTTGGAACTGAAATGAATGATAAACTGGAAAATTAGCATGACATGATCAGAGAACATCGTCCATTTGCACTTTGGATGAGAGTTGTCTCTGAAGAAATTATTCCCATCAACAAGATATACGCCTCTATCATGAAAATTAGGAGCAATTTTCCAGTTATATTTCCACTATTTTATTTTAAATGTTATATTCTTTAATGAAATAAGGACTGAAGAGCATCCTCACTTAAAATTCAACCACCACCATCCAAACTGGGCAAATGTGTTTAAGTGAATGGGATTTCCATTGGGTTATTTCGATGGTCCTTTTCTGTGTGTGTTTTGGTTGGCTGGTTGGTTTGGGCTTTTTTGTTTTGTTGTTTTTCAACTTTTACTTTCCCCTTAACTTCCCAGGCTTAGAATTCCAAGCACAAAAATATCATAGGAAATAAATAGTTCTCTTTCACCTTAACAAGAGAGCAGAAGAAACCTGTCCTTTCTTTCCACAAAATCTGAAAGAATACCCTGGATAATTCTTCATATAGCCATAGATGTTTTCCTCTTCTGCAAAGCTGAACTTCCAGATTTCAGTAATTATTATTATGTGAAAATAGAAAAATTGGGTGACCTTTTTTGCAGGGTAACTGGAATTATTCCTAAACCTGGCTTGATTACACAGAGTGACAGACAGTGCTATAAAACACATTAAAATTCTAAGGCATGTATTTTTGTTTGACCAACATAAAATACAGTAAGGGGAAAAAAAACAGAGAAGAGGGAGAAAAGGTTTTTCCACAAGAGGGTATTTTAGAAGTTATTTTAGCTGACTTTTAAACAGACAGAACTAACGAATATGGTATTAGATCAAATCATCACATAATAGCTTAGCTCTTCTCTGACACTGTGACTTAGGAAAGTCATCCTTTAGCTACAAGACATGTTATATCAGACAACTGGGTTTCAGCTCTAGGCACTGAAGAAACTCATTCTGATCTCTCTAAACTGTAAGTACATTTAGTTTTATAGAATTATTCCTAACTTACAACAATGCAAAGCTGACTGGAATTAGACTCGTAATGTTAGAGTGTTTTACTGCTACCACTAAGGTATCTGTGACTACTATCATATAACACTGATTCTTTTCCACAGAGGGTGGTGTGCTGCAGTAAAGAAGGAATTTTATAGTCGCCTATCGCTTGTGGAAGTATGATGTAGATGTAAGTCTACAAACACAAGACAATTCTGCAAAGCACTGTCATATAACTTTTCCATTGCTTAAAGAAGGAAGCTCTAAGCAAAGCACCTTTGTTATATTTGATTATTCCTACACAGTTTTGGAACAGTCGTAGCAGACAAACATGTCAGAGGCATAATGGACAAAGCTGTCATCCTTAAAGTGGTGTCTAAGCCGTCCTAGACACAACTCGTGCATAAAATAAATGGGAAAAAAATTAATGCATAAAATTGTCTTAGGAATCTATATTCTGTATCCTCAGAAGTGAATTAGGCAACTAGAAGGCAGACATATGTTGATCTTTTTAGGAGACCTAAGCAGGAGGGTTAAACCATTATGAGCGCAACCAGCATTTGACATTTTAAGAAGGAATTCGTTACTTTACAAAAATATAAATTCATTGTATTAAATACGTAAAAATAAAATAAAATCAGAATAAAATATTCTACTGGAATGGGGGCTTCCTCTGCTGTTCACCCTATTTCAATTAAAAAACAAACAAATCCCAAAGCAGTGAACTATAATGTTGTGAAATCAGTACTGAGAGAGTTGCATGAAAGTTTTAAGTAAAAATGAGCCAATGAAGCAACCGAACACAGTGACCATGTGCCAGACAAGGATCCCTGAAGAGCAAAGTCATCTATTTGGAAAACAGCATCAGAAGCAAAGCCAACCTGCCCACAGACTTGTTTTGGTTCAATCCAAGAGGGTTTAGTTTCCATGTACATTAAATCTTGACCTCCGTTTTAAGTCCCAAGGAAAGGGGCTGATTAGTGTCAGAAATTGTAGTAAAACTTGCAATGTGCTCTCTGGCCACTGGAAATCTGACCAAGAGCAGCAACAATTCATAGGGAGCAGCAACCAGTTCCTGATGGGAATGTGTATCACTCACTGCAAAGGCAGCTTGGATTCCAAACTGCATCCTCATGCTGAAAGGCTTTTTCAGTCTCATCCTTTTGCCTCAATCCCTCAGCTATCCTGTTCCTATAAAGTTTACTTCCTTGCCTCCTCTTGCTCCTCCTTAGTTCTTCTGTTCCCTTTTTTTTTAAATCCTGGTATGAAGGCAAGGTTTTGTGCAAGTCCACTATAGAAGAGTGGTTCTGGTCTCATTTAATGCTAGTTAGAAACGGGGGAGGTGGTTTTTTTTCCATTGTAGGCATCCAGCAATGAGGCTGTCTGTGCTGTAACTATTCTTGGTAGTAAGAATGCTCTTCTTCATTCAAGTCAGCACAGCCGTCTCTGGAGCCAAGAAATACAAGGCCTTGTGGAAATAATAGAAGTCGACAGTTCCAGAGCTGATAAATGTCATTCCAAATTGCCCCTTCATTCACTTTCATTGTATGTTCAGGCTAATGGTAAATTAATCGGAGGTCACAGAAGCTTGGTTCTCATAAAGGAGGATAAGTAAACAATTTTCAGCTATTTTATGTATTTACCAAAATGATATTATTTCAGTGTTTGGTCTTCATAACATTTTTACTTCTGTTATTTCAAAGAGCATTCTCAAATCCTCGCTGGAAGTCAAATGCATTAAAAATTCAGTCAGACAGTTTAGAAATCCTATGTTGCATCATGAGTTGGTAATAATTTAAGTCATTTCCTTTACAACAGTGGAACTACACTGATTTATTCCAAAGGACTCTAAAAAGCACCTGGGAGACAGGTAATAACATACAATTGTGTTAAGCGTGAAGATGACTGTTACCATGTTCACTCCTATAGTTGGTGGAACATTTTCCCCTTTTTCCTTTCTGCAGCCAAAAATTCAAAATCCTCTGCTCTGCATTTTAAATCAAGAACTGTACTGTCTTCATTATGGACCTGAGCCTGCATAACACAAGAAGAATTAGGTGTTCATCTACCTTTAATTTTCACCTATAAAACTTCCCATTTAACATTTTGCCACATTACAGATTAGCAGGCTTCACTTTCATTTATATCAAGGCTGTGTGTAAGTGCAGCATGACAGCTAGGGCAAGTAGGAGAAACAAAAGAAATAAAAATACGATGTAGTATCTTCAGGTAGATGGTATCTTTCGACAGCCAGGAGATTTGATTTTATGCAGCAGATCACAGAATGTAGAACTACTCCCTGCACTTAGTTTTTATTAGAGGAAGTATTGATTGGTCCCTGACTTTTTCTGACATGCAGTTATTCTAAGGTGCTGTTGATAAGGGCTTTTTTCTCCCAAGCCAGTATTTTTTAAAGAGTTAAAGTCAAACATTCATTTATATATTAGCCAAACTGATGAATCCCTAGACCAAAGCATTTTAAGACCCAAAAGGCTTGTAATAATATCAACATACGTGATGAGAGTAAAATATGATCTTGATTAAAGGTTTTGGAATGTCTTTTTTAAAGTAGCACATTTGTCCAACAAAACAAAACACACACACACAAAATAAATATAGAGAATAAAGCATAAGCAAAAACACATGAAGGAGGGCTAATAAAATGAAGTACTCACAGCAAAAGCAAAGCATTGGCAAAGGGATTCCCATCCCCTGTATCACAGCAGTGTCAGAACAGTCGCTATTTTAAGAAGAGCTGGTTTACTTCCCAGGACTAGGAAGCAAAATTACTAGGACTGGAAGACTGTCAATAACCCAAACTCGAGTTTGGGGAACTTTAAATCCCTGATTTGCTCTAGATTTTTTTCCCAGATGATGTCTAGGTATACAAGGGAAGAAAGAATAACCCTTCACCTACACCGGAATTCGGGGGGTAAATAAAATATTCAAGAGCTGTGTTTTGTAGCTTCACTGATCCTGAATTAGTAGAGCTTTGAGCTGTCATATTTAAGCGTTAGAAAATCTCCAAATATAAGTGCCTGACAAGCAACATGTAAACAGAAACACTGCTGGCAAGTTGAGTGTGCATCACACTGCTTTTATAAGGTTCATATGGTCCTTTGAAAAGGCAAAATGCTAGGTTAACACAAAGTGCTTATTAACATGGGAGGAAAAAATGAAAGAGAGGGAAAAGGAAAGGATTTGGCCACAGTCCTACAGTAACTTAGCGGCAGAGCTTCAGACAGACCCAGGAATTTTGACTCGCAGTCACCACTCTTGAAATAGCTGGCTGAAATGGTGTCTTTTCTAATCTTTCAATCATTCTGTCTCTGTTTACTTCCTCCTAAGATAAAAGGTTAATTTATCTCTATGAAGATAGATATGGGAAAAAAAAAGAGAATAAAATCAGATTTTGAGAAACTCTCCAAACACTTTATTAAGAATAGCACTATTTCAACACCAAGAGCTAAATAAATGACTGATAGCTCAGATGAATGAACCAGTCTCAGAGAATAAAAAAAAAAAAAAAAAAAAAAGAGGAAGGATGGGGAAGAACCCAGACAATTCATCAAGATTTGATAATCTCACTCCTTTACACATATTTTAAAGATTAGTGGACTATTAAAATACAGTTACTGAATTATTGTTCTGTCATTTAAATCCAAGTGCTGTATCCCACTGTGGCACACACTGAAGGTCCACGTTGCATGGTTTATTACAAAATCATCAACTACCCTGTGTATCATCTGACTGGCAATACAAACGTGCTTAAATGACCTGGCATAAGCACAGCCCAGCCTGCTCTACTAAAGAGGCTTTTCATGACCTCTGGGAACAGATTCACCACATCTTGCTGCCCATTTAAATGACCTTGACAGTACAAATTACAGCCAAATGAGTTAGAAATAAGAAGCCGGCGAGGGGGGTTTCTAAAAGAATGCCTCTGCCACCTCACCAGAAACAAAGCCTCATTCCCCCACCCTGGTTCTGTTTTGTGGAGATCTTCATTTCAACAGAAATGCAAAACATGGAGCACTTACTGGCATGTCTGGGGCAGAAGACAATGATGCTATTGTTGCCCACTGAACAATGCAGCCACTCAGTAGCTTATCCATTCAGTCTTGTGCTCCTCCAGAAATGTATATCAGAAACCGAGGTGCAACAGCATAGATGCAAAGAAAATCCTTTGGCATCAGTGTCCCTCAAGACTACAGTTGTCCACACACTCACACAAAGATACTGGCAGCTTCCTTCACATCCCCTCCCCTTCCTCTGAAGCCACTCATGGTGAAATTATCAGTAGTGATAATAAGAAGCCGAGAGGTAAAGGCAGTTGTGAAACATGTTGTACAAATGAATCATGCTGCTGATATTATCCTCACTGATGAAATAATTGTATTAAATTAAGCAGGGATGTTCACATGACAGGATGGGTGAATTAGATAATGCTCATCTGCAGCTGTACCTCCTCCTGCCACATTCTCAAGTTTTGATTAAGAATAATGTGTCCCTTCCTGCAAAGGTGGAAATTTCTCTAACTACATAGAAAAAGAGAGAAGACATAAAAACAGGCACCTTGGTTATGAAATTATAATAAACACAACATAATTATTCTTCAGGTTCAGAGAAGTCAGTTTATCATACTCTTGCCCAGGATTTTCATTACCAAAAGTAGAAGGTATGACTAGACTGGTTAGAAAGGAAAAGGCACCAAGGACAAGGCAGAGGGCAGGTATTAGGAAGAACTGTCTTCTTTCTTTCTGATTCTTCAAAGTGCACAGACTTTTCCTTCCACAGAAACATCTCTGTCTGGATTTTTTTTCTATACCCAAAGCAGCTTTTTTTAATAGTGTTGCTTTTTGTCGTTCACAGAAGGCAGACACTTCCTGGATTCAGTGCATGTTATACAACCACAGTTAATACTTCCAGACTTTACTGATATTGCCCAAATACTCTTATTAATGGGACTCAAAATAAAGGGGGTAACTGAGCTGCCTTAACTTGTGACAAATATTCTTTTTTCTCTCTGGTCTGCTTCTTTTAGGGGACTACTCAACAAATAAATTACTCCCAAATGCTGATTTATGTGCTGGGAGTATTATTGCCCAGTTTCCATTGCTGTTCATAGGGAAAAGCAGTGCAGGAACACACCAACTGAATCTGTTGTGTAGTACTTGGGACAGACAGGACTTTTACCCAGTCTTCTTTTGCAACACTAGGGGCTCTCAGTGAGGATATTTTCTGGGGACTTAGGACTGTCCTCTCAAAAAGATCCCTAACATCCTCCCCTCTCATTTTTCTTTACAGGAAGCCTAGTTGCCAGGAAAGAAGTCTGCAAGTTACAAAGACTAATTTGCTGCCCTGGAAACCCCAAGCTTTTGATTTTGTCTGGTCCACACGTTGTCACAGCAAAAACTGGAGAGCTGCTGGGTGGTTTTCCCTTTGTATCCAGTGTTCTTTTCCCGAGCTGTGTGCAGGATTCACAACCAGATATAAGAAGAACATAAGAGGAGCATGCAAAATGTCCTGTTTAAAAACATGGCAGGCCCTGGAAGCTGGATGCCTTTCCCTCCGCCTCACAACCTTTTTATCTGATGTGCAGTGCTTACTCTATAGTACCTCTCTATTCTGTAAGACACAGAATACAGATGCTGAAACAACAGAGGAGAAAACGCCAAATGAGTCTAGGATCATTTTAGTCCTCCAGCTAGCTCATAGATGGAAGAGTGTGGGATGTTTCAGCTGCAGGGCAGCCTAAAAGCAGTGTCTAGGGAGAGAGCTACGTAACTCCTCTTCAAAGGCTACATCTGACGATGACCTGGGGCAGAGGCCTTCATTTTGTAGCAACTGGTCAGACCTCTGCACACATAACCCTAAAAGCAACTCTTTAAAAGTCTTCAAGAAACACAAGTGTTGCACTGGGAGCTCACCCTTTGGGGTCTTGCAGAGCACAAGGCAGGCTGCTTGGCCAACAGAATACACCAGGGCATGCAGCTTAGCAAAATGAGCAGAAGGGTATGTGTTTACCCAAAATTCATTCGTTTAGTTTCACAAATCCTCACAGATGCATCCTCCAAATCATACTTGCAGCTTCTGGCTGGCTTTGGACTGCCAAAACGCCCACTATCCTTGTGAACTCTCCTGATAATCTCCACAGACAAAGAGCACAATATGTTTGAGCAAAGTGGCTGGTATGAGATTTCTCGGCTATTTTTGCTTGATCATGAGTTTTCAGTCACACCAACCTCCAGGGAAACCTGATGACTTACGGATCCCAACCCGGATCCAAACTTCAAGCATTCATTTTCATCCATACAGAAGTAACTGACTTATTCCTATCGCAATTATTCTGCTGCTTGGGCCCTTCTGTTCGACCAAAACAACCAGCAGTGAGAGTTGCTCACCACACATCTTAGGACCTAGTATGCAGATTTTCAGTACAGCATGAAACGAAACTGCAGGAACAAAGCTTTTAGCATTTGCTTCCACCTCATAATGAAAAAGTTCCTTCTCATTCTGCATATCTAAGTGAGTGAAAATTTAACTCAGTAGCCCAATTTACAAGACTTCAGTGAAGCTGCTTCGGAGCAAATCTTGCCAGGTTTGGCCTGAAAAGTGAAGGGTCCGTGCTGAATAAAGATAAAACACAAGCCAGTGCAGAGACCAGCCACTTGGAATTCTGCTAGTCTGTATTTCATGTCAAACTTGGGTGCTGTTGTTAGCTTTTTGCATCTAATAATTATTGTTCAGCTGTATTTCTCACATCACTGCTGTACCTATTTATTTGGTATAATGCTATTAATGAAGTGCTTCCCTAAGGCGGCTCAAGTCAGTGGCTAAGCAGGAAGAGTGATTTAGGAGCAGGTCAGCAGGGATTGACGCAGACACTACAAATCTTCAGGGGAAGACAACAACTGATTTTTCATACTCCTAACCATGCAAATCTCTTTACATGTGGTAAAAATCATTAGAGAGGATCACAAAATCGTGAGGGGACAGGAAGGGAGAGGATTCTTTCTACAAAGAATGCTTCGTCCAAACTGCCCCCACTGAAACACACAGCAAGCAATAAAGTGCAAAAGGGAAAAATCACTTCTCCAGCATACCGTAGGAATATTAATTAATTAAAGCTTATAATGACTCTGACAGCTTTTGCCTTATTTTACAAATGGGAAGGATAAGGCACAAAGTGGCTAAACGATTTGCTTAATCTCACACAGTGAGTAAACAGCTGAGTCATAAGGAAGAGCAGAGCAACTGCCACTCTTACACAGACCAGTGTTTGAGGTCTTCTTTGATACTGTACTGAACCTCCTGAAAAGTCCAGCTGCTTCAAAAGAAGTTGCAAGAAAAAGCAGACAGTGGTCAGATAGTATGAGCTGTTGTTATGTATTCCTGAACTTGTGCTGGGAAGAAACTGGAGTGGTCTGTGGCCCAGAGCGTGATGACTTGCAGCTTGGGTATCGGTTAGATTTTTGGTTTTAATCCTTTCTACGTAATTCTGTCCCTATAAGACCCAATAAACCTGTGGAGTAGTGTCCTTAAAAATGCCCTGTCCCACCCATAACAAGGCTGTTTAAAAAATGGAAATAGACATTAGACTGGATTTTGTTTGCTGCCTAAATTGAACCTCGAGTCACCACCTTCCAACGAATAATCCCCAGTAACTGTTACGCAGAATGAACAGCAATGAAAACAACAAAACCTGAAAGGACAGGGAAGGACTTGGAAGGAAATAAAACAAGGACCTGCAAAGCCAAACAGCATTACAAACTGGTACATTTTAAATGAACAACAAGAAAACAGAAGCCACACTGATCAAAGCCTCCCACCTCCTCTCTGTGGTGGATGACACCTTCGCTGGGAGCACACCACCACCTCTAACCCCACACCTGCAAAAGGAATTAATTTCAAAAAGAATACAGACCAAAGCAAACCGTATCAAAACAAATTAGCAACAGACCCCTCCTCCTGCTGTGGTCAGGCAGGAGAAGCAAAGATGCTGCACAGTTGCTAAGATTCAGGGGGAAAAAATACAAAACAAAACAAAACAAAAAAAACCAAACCAAAACCCAGCTGTTGAAAACTTAAAAGAAAAAAAGTCGAAAGAGCTTGCAAGAAAGATATTTCAAACAGCTTGGACAACTGGCAGTGGACTAAGAAATTCCTTTTCAAAAAACACCTGTGCTTTCTCTGACTCTGGATACCTGTGTAGCCTAGGTAGTTTTTACACTGCAGCAACATATACAGCACTAGAAATATGCAGTGCAAAGATAATATACATTGTATTTATTTACAGATACATACAGCTGTAATAAAAATGTCAAAATATGTTTTGTAACTGTAGATATGACCTGCTTGACAATTTGTTTTTCCAACTAATAGCTTTTCACAGGAAACCTATCAACACAAAACTCATCCATCGTCAGTGCTTGTGTGCTATTAACAACATCCCAGATCACTAAAATCAAAATGACTTTACAACTCTGTCTTGCTGAGTATTTTTTCATTTCACCTCCTTTTAGCAGCAAGATGAAACCTAATCATCAGTTCCAGAAACTGAAGGGAGCTTAATGTACTGTATGGCATGTTCAAAGCAAACACATGCTCCTTCATTAAGTACTGCACTCACAGAAGAAGAATTTGTTTAATATTTATACCCCATCCATAATCACATACATGAGGTTAACTACTCGAGAGTAAACCTGTTGGGAATGGTCATTCCTTTTCCTATGCCACAGTCATGCCTTTTTTAATTTCTGATTTCTTGAGTCATGCCAAACAGACTTAGGTTCAGTTCCTGACTGTCCAAAAAACTTTCTCTGTGAACTTGAATGAGTCAGTCATTATCTAATCTGCTGTACACTGTCACTGATATCTTTGCAAAGTTATATTACCAACTAAAAATTTTAGTGCTTTGCACAAGTGCAAACAGCTACAGAAAGCAAAGAGTCCTCTCTTTTGCCCCAATTCACTACTCACAAAATTGGAGAAAATACATCCTTTCATCTTTGTAAAGAGTTTATTCTATGCAAGCTGGGCATACGTCACATATATGTTTATGTAGCTGAATGGGGACACCACCATTTACAACCCTATAAGTTTAGTAAGTACTATTGATACTATATAATTATCCTAATCAACATATTAATCAACCATAATAATCATAATTGAAATTGAAATATATTGTAGTGGGTTTTTTTTTTATTTGCAGATCACAAGCAGAACAATGTTGAAGGAGTATTCAGCCTCCCTTGGTGAACAGACTTCAGATTCTATTCCTGATTCACACCAGCAAAAATGAAATCACCATCAGGACTGGTATTGGGGCCAAATTGCTGGCAGGCACAATGAACCACTAATTGCTGGATTCATTAGTAAGACTCATAGTTTGTCCCCATGAGATGCTGAACACTTTCAGTTCCTTTTAAAACCCTGCATCTTAGAAATTAAAATTAACAACTGCAAAACTAGTATTTTTGTTATACTGTAGAAACTCAGCAGGAATTTGAAGTCAGATCACAAGAATGCCAAAAATCTATTATGTAAAATTAGGCAGATTTTTATCTACCATTTCCCTATTGATTCTGTAGAACATACATGCATCCACACACAATAGATACTCCATGCTGTTCCTCAAGCCTAAACAATTGGTTAATATAGTTCTTGTAAAGCTGAGGGAGACAACTGCCTTAAAAAATACCTTTCAAATAGCCCGAGTATCACACTGTTAAGACCAACCTATTCTTTTCAGACATAAAACAAATGCCTATTTAAGAACACATCCAAATGCATTTCCATCACTCAGCCAGAACACATTCACCTCCCAGAAGCAAACACTCTGAGATGGAAAGGAAGAGGGAGAGAAAGAGAGAGAGAGGAGACCTTTAGTCCACCTACTGGCTTCACTGAAGGCAATGAATCCAGCCCTAGCTCATTTCAAGTAGGTTCAACTGCGTCAAAGGTTACCCACAAGCTATTTCTTGATGATTTATAGCTGATGTCTACAGATCTTCTTATATTTTAATGATGACTTCAATACAGACGTTAAGATATTCTTTGTCTTCTCAGAAGTGTATGAGAGGGAAGTTGACATCTTAAAAAAAAAAAATTTTTGAAGAGGCTGATTCGCTATTTCTGAACAGGGCAAGCTCTGGGCAGTTTTTATATCTTATCCAGAAGAAAAAGAAAGGGGAGAAAAAAAAAAAAAAAAGCCCCCTTCATCCTTTTCTCTCATACTAAAGCTGCTATGTTTTTGTGACTTATTCTGGGCACAAATCCTAGAGCACTGACTCAAAGTGTATGTCACCAGTTAATTATCATCAAGACAAGACACTAGGATCCTTGTTAAGCATAAGATAATTTTATCTCTTCACTAGTAATAACATGTATTTATATAGCATTATTTTGCTCTGTTTGAGCCCAGAGCGATTTACAAAGTGAGTCCCTAATGATACTATCATGGGAATCCTTCCACCCAGCACTGAACTGTAATCATTTGGGGGTGAAGAACAACAGTCCAGGACGAGCAGTAACAAGGCATACTGCAACCATTTGAAATTTGAGATGTCATGATGGTAAAACTGCTGAGACTTGTCCAAATGTGAGATTATTTTTTGCCTTAAAATTCATGTGTGTGCAATGTGGGCGAGTGTGCACATGCGGTCTGTGTGTATGTTTGGCAATCGTCATCAATATGGACATTCTGAATGCACCAACCAATCTCCGTCAGGTGTGATGAAGTCCTCAAACATCCCACATATTCTGTGTAGAGGCACAGTGGGGTAAGGGAGAGAAACACTCCAAAACTCTCCCCTCAGGAGAAGACTCCAGTGCTTATCCACATTTCAACAGATAGCAGAGGATCCCTCAAAGAGAGGAACTCTGCATTTCCAGTCAGAGTCCAAATACTGTGAGACTTCACCATGAAACTAGGCTTTACCATTTCTGATGATCTTGGAGAATCTTGCTCATTTTAAAAGGAAAGCAGAAGATGAAGCATCTACCTACTTTGTTCTGCACTCCTCTTAATAGCTGTGCTATTTTCCCGCTTAGGCCAGCCAAAATAACACAACTGTTGTTTTTCTCACCCACGAGCCCCAAAAAAATGCAGCTGGTTGGGACAGCAGTGAGTCTCCCAGGTATTACACCACCACATCCTCCTGCCTAAGAGCTGCAGTTCCCTGGGAGGACTCATTTTGCGTAGAGAAACTGCCATCTCAAAGGCTGTGAATCTGGACACAAAATGTAGTGGACGAACAGTTATACGACACCATTTAAACTTCTGATATCATGAAAGAAATGCTACTTGACATGCATGTCTTAGCCAAACACATGTGTTGAATTTTCCTGACCCCAAATTTGGTCTGAGTCTTTTATAGAAAACCTTGAAAGCACAGGCTATCCACACATTTATGATGAATAATAAGCAAACAGAGATGAATTAATTCATCTCAGAGTTTTAATTGCAGACTCTATTTTCAGTGGACATCTGAAACTAGGATAAGAGCACCCAGAAAGGAAGAGAATATAATTTCAGAGAAAACTAAGAATATTGGAAATAGGCACAAAAAGGGCTCATCCTGACCTGTAAGTAAAGCAGAAAAATCCAGGAGTTTAGACTAGAAAGGCTCAAGATCTACCAAGACAACCAACAGCTAAATTCAAAATATATTAACTTACAGCTGTAACCTGAAGCCTATACAGCTTTTAGCATGGCTAAAGATAAAAATAATCAGTGACCTGGAATGACTGCTCTCCCTGGGAGAGCTACCTTTGGAAAGAAAGAAATTCACACGAACCCACGCAACAAAAACACTTTCCAGAATTGCTACATGCATAGTTTTCTTCCTAATTGTACACTTAATTAGAGCTGCTTTACTAATTCTGTCACTATATTACTCCCTTTTCCAGTACACTGCTTCATGGTTTTCTCTGGAGCATTTCGGAGACGAATAAATGTACCCCTGAAACTCAACTTTAAGAAGCTTTTTGTGCCAATTTTCCCATGGATATGTCATGTTGGGTTGTGTTTGTCACTCTGCAGCTCCTGTTGTGTTCTGTTAGCCTGGAATCGCGTAACGCGATGTGGCTGATTCATGACGTGACATGTCACTGCCCGGCATGTCAGCTGAGAGCCGTACGAACCCATGTGCTTCATCTCCACACACACACACACACATCTTGGAAATGCCCCCCGATTCTGAATCCACTGGCAGGTGCTGGCACATCCGCTCAAAAAAAGTTGAAGGAACACTAATAACTTATGAAATACTCGAAGTTACATTCCTTCCGTAACATCGTGATTAGAAACTGAAAAACCTTCTCTGCAGCGTTCCCATTAGAGACAAGGTCTTCCTCTCCACGCTCTCTTGTGTGTCAAGATATTGAACAATCTTTCATCAAAGACTTTTTTCTTATTTTTTTTTTTCCCAGGGATCTCAGTCCTGGCAACAGCTTATCTTTTCTTTAAAAGCAGCAAAGAAAAATGTAGCAAGTGAAATGAAACAAACAGAAACTGAACTCATTCATTAGCACTAAAAGTACACATTTGAATTCATAGTCTGGCAGCATTAATGGATAAAGGCACATGATCAAGACTGAAAATTTAAACTGGTTTCATGTATTAAATCCTGTCACAAACTACATCACAATCCAGAATGGTTTGTTGCGTCAGCTTATCTGCCTCTGATTGTCCTTCAGATGCTCTCGAATGGTCTCTCTGGGTACTACAGAAGCACTTTCACTGGAACATTCTATAGTAAAAATTTTAATTCTGCTGAGAAGTATTTATGCTTTAGCAGAATTGCCAACATGAAGTCTTCCACGATTTGAGACTGAAAATTAATCCCACTTGATTAAAATAGTAACTCATAGATTAATTTTCTTAGCTGCTTTCTAAGCCTTTGAGATACATTTATACCAATCTGTAAGTTTCAGCCATGACAACCTGAAGCTTTTTTGTTTAAATGAGTTTCTCACATATTCACATGACTCCAGGATCTGGGGCTTTAAGGGAGCTATCCATTATAAAATCACAGGATGTAGCCACAGTGCTTGGAAAAAGTATGTGTCCTCTGAAGTGATGCTTTCCACATAACATCTATGAATCCCTCTTTTGCACCATCTCATTTTACACTAAACAATTGTAACTGCATTCTGTACAACAAATGTGTAATTCTGAGAAACCTGAGTGAAATATTTGCCAAGCATCTCATATACCTCTGAAGTTAATATTAACTTATAAGAAACTGTCTTGTTGAATTTGAAAATGAAACAGATTTTTCCATTTTGCTGATAAATGTTGCTTCTCTTCTGCTATCCACAGTTACCAGGGATTAGAGATTAAAATGTTTCAGATTAAAATATTTTTGGAGCTCCCTCGTTACATGATTATCATTGAGCTGTGGGTACAGGAATACATACTGCAAAATATATTTCTTTGCTGCTTAGTTTGAATTCCTTTCTGCCAGAACATGTCAAGAAGAGCTAATTTCAAATCTAGCATGTAACGTGGATGCAAACCAGCCTCCTGCAGACAAAGCAAGCAGTCTTTGGAAGCTGCTAGACTGATCACATTAGAATTTGATTCAATCACCTCAGAAATTCACTCTCCATGTGAAAAAGAAGTTCTACATTTGGAAAAGGATGGCTACACTGCTGTCCAGCAGACAGGGCCAATGCAACCTATGCACTTTTCTTTTGATTACTAACACATGCCACAAAATGCCCAAACACTTGATCTGAAGCTGCAAAAGGCAAGGTTTGATTTCCAAAGTGAAGTACCTAGTTCCCTTCTAGAAGGATCTGGTAGAATAAGAGTTCTCTAATCCATTTCCAGCTGTCTCCTAATCAATGGAATAGACATTGCTACAGTTCTATCACTTGCACAAGCCTGTACTCCTGGAATGAACACATCCCTTGTTTCAGAGACTCTTAACATCTCAGAGTCTAAAAAATAAACCTCTGGAATAAATGATAACCTTCATTTTGTAGCAATTTTATATTCTGAAGGAAAGTAGAAATTAATCTGATAGTGGCATAACTGGCTGGTTTTTATCTATACGTAACTGAAGAGCTAACATGGGTCCTTAATTTTGTCAGCACTGCGATACTCAGCAGCCCCCAGTGAGGAAAGGTATGTCCCAAGCTGAACTTTGCGTATTTCTCCCATAGTTGGTCCCCTTTTCTCAGCATAAAGACTGTCTTCTAAAAATTTTTCAACCCTCTCCACAAAAAAACCCCACCCAAACATAAGGAGGATTAGCAAAAACCACTGCGACCATAAAAATTGAATTTTTCTCCGTTTCTTTACGCAGCTCCAGATTGCACGCTCTCCTAAAGCCCTTTTACTGCTATTTTTAGGACTTCGTGGCCAACTGGCAACATCAGCTCAACAGCTATCCTAGTGGCATTAAAAAAATCCTGACTTTGTGACACCATTTTCTTGTTTGGGACTATTCCAATCTCTTTTTGCAAAATGCTGCTCTTTCTCATTCACGTTCTTTGTTACAACTGACAATATATGGGCAGTTCTCTCAAACAGCATCTGAGAAGTTGATGCTCAGGAATTTCTAAGTAACAGGGTAAGATGCAGAGCAGAAATAAAATGTCAGGTCCCAGCACTTCTAAACTGAACAGTACAGGAGTCATAAACTGAGGGATTCTGTAACTAAACCTGGCTTTAGTAGTGCCGTCCTGAAAGTAACACTGCCTGGTGTAAAACCTTTGGTGTTCAGTATGAAGCCAATGATATGGATCATCTTAACCAAAGATAATGAAAACTGCTACCTGCTGCCCATCCCACCAATTTTTCCACGTAGGAAAAAAGGGGTATTCTATTCATTCACACCTGCTGTAGAAGGCACTAGCAGCAAAGAGCAGCAGTGAACCAGTAAGGACACAGTGCTTGTTTGTCTACCACTTTGCTTTACACCTTTGTTGTTCCCTGTCTGATTTCTGAAGACCCCTCTTTCAGAAATGCAGCGTTCCTGCTTCATTTGTGTATCTCGCTTTTGTTTTGTGATTAGAGATTTTTGGAGGGATTTCTTTCCCCCTTTTTCATTCTGTTATGTTTTGAGTTTTCATAATAAAAAGTGGCAACTGAGCCTGAAAACTCAGCTTGAGAGACAGGCTCCTGCCAGAGATGTGGTATCAGGAAACAAGAGCTGTGGCCAGTTAATCTGAAAAAGCATCCTAGGAGCCCCTCCACATATCTAATTTATTTTTAGGAAAGTACAGAGGAATGGGAGGCAGTCAGAATGCCGTGCAAGTCCCTACTGATGCTGCTATTAAGATACTGCTATAACATCACTTTCATTGTTTGGGACACATTCTCTGTTTTAGAAAAGCATCGTAAGAAGCTGCATTATTAATACCCACCACTTCATTGTGCTCCAGCAAATGGTTTAAAAAGTCATTGTTTATATTCATGGATGTAACATATAGGAAGAAGAACAAGGAAGAGGAAAACGGTTTCAAAGATTCAGTCACAAATTCTACATTTTACTATTTGGGATCAAAAGGATGGGCAGCAAATGAGAAAGGCTTCCAGGTAAAGAGATTATTAGCTACAAGGTCTCTATTGAGAATGGACAGGGGTACTGAAGAAGGAGCACAGTGCCAAGTAGAATAGCATAGATAAGGCAGATGAGGTCTCAGTTTACAGCTGATACATCACTGCATCCGTACTATAAACTTTTCCTTAATTATCTTACAGCTATTTCTGACCTGTTTAATGCATCAACAAGGGAATTGGGAAATGCAATCACTGAAAAAATGTTTTGAATGTTCTGATTTATAATATTCTAGTGCTGTTATTCCAGCGCTGAAAACCTTAATAGATTAATTTAACAAGGATTTTTTTTTTTTTTTAATCAGTGGCATATAAAGAACTGTGTCCATACTGGAAACTCTCAAAAATAAAAGAACTTCCAGATCTTAGAGATAAAACTTCTGAAAAAATAGGCTCAATGTTCTATTCGGGACACTGTGTCTTACACCACTTTAGGAGAACTCTTGTTCTTCACTCTAAAATACCTCAGTACTCCCTTCAATGAAAATAAAGATGTCTTAACTTCCTATTGCTTGGACAGGCATTCAGCACCTTCTGAGCTCTTCTGCCAATAAAGAGGACAGTAACTGCCACTAGAATATGACACCTAACATGAGCAGTGGATTAGGTTCAGATAGGATTGTTTTCTCTACTCTTTAGGGAAAAGGATGTCCTATCTAACACAATCACACCCTTTGATCACCTGTACACAGCCATGATCAGTCTTCTTTATCACACATCTGTCCTCTGTAGCTGAAGTACTTCACTGTGCTGTGCAGAACAACTGGTTCATGTTTCCAAAAATATTTGCTAATGCTGAATAAAAAGAAAAAACAGTATTCTTCTGCATCTGAATAGCAATACAAGTATCATCTGCAGAGCTGAAATATTTTCCTTTAAATATGTTCAAAAATGGCAACTCTGAGGGCATGAGGAATCTGTATGTCCAGTTATCACCCGGGCTTCTGCCACAGTCAGAGCGTGATGTGGCAAGTAAGCTGATGCATCTCTGTACATAATGGAGCTTAATGTCTTTCCCAAGATCTCCTCAGGATAAAATTTCACATTTCTGCACTATCATACAAAAGAGAGAACCGAGGGAAAGGGAGACAAATGTACCCAACTTAATATGGCTGCTTAGGGTGGTCATCTAAAATGACATTCAAGTCAACAATTTGTCTGAAGCAGAATCATAAATATCGTATAGATGAGTTGTTTTACTGTTTGTTTGATTTTTGGTCTTTTAGGGGCTGGGCCTATTTCTTTCTCCTTCCCTTCAGATAGTTTCTTTTTTTTTCCACTATATTTTTATCCTGAATCAAGAAAACCTTCTTACCGAAACTGGGAAGTAGAGTCCCATCATCAGTTTTGACTGGGACGGAAGATCCACAACCAGCTACCTCTAGTAAATAGTTTACTTATTTTTCCTAATAAAATTTTACTCATTTTTCTTGTGGTGTGTCTGAATTAAAATGCCCGTTTCCAAAGCCTCTTTTTCTTTATTTTGTCCCTGGTATCACATGTACTTGGTAAAAAAGTCAACAGTTGTAGGTTCCCTAAGCACGTTTAACTTGCCTGGATGAGAATGGAGCAAGCACAACATTGTTTCCTTTCTATCCTTTGTATACTATGAACAGGATGAGAGACACAGCTGGTGCACATGGCACGAGCTGTAGCATCATAAACAGATATTCCTGAAAAATGGAAGAAGTTCTTCTGGAGAGCCTTGGCGGTCTTAAGGCCAGTCTGTGCTGTGGTAGAGAGGCAAACTCTAAACCTCTCGAAGGCAATTCAATTGCTGTCCATAGGTGACATGAAAAAAATTCTGCTTACTTTGGTGATCAGATAATGTGAAAACAAAGTACCATCTTCAGTTAAGGATTCACACTGGTATTTGTCTGAATATTGCAGTTGAGGAGAATGTGATTGTGTATATCCAACTGCTTAGTGCTGTTCCTGGCTTGTCTGAAACACATTTCCTTTCCTTGTCACAACTCCCAGGTGCTACTGCTGAGCAAATAGTAACATCACTGCCAGAAGTATTTGAAAAGAACAAAAAAAAATTGATTTGGACAATCTGTGTGCTCTTGTCATTGATGGAGACACTACTGTGAGTAGGGCTGGGGCTGAGGTCACAGCAAGGTTAAAAGAAAAGTGCCCAGGAATTCTCTCCTGTCACATTTCACACTGAATTGTTCCTGTTTCACAGCAGATGCTACAGACAATGCACTGTGCTCCATTAAATACAGGGAATCATTTAGCTACATTTACAGGCTATGCTGAAAATTCACTCCAGAATTACTGTACTTGAAGGTTACATGGAAAGGGCTAGAATACATCAGGCAAGCACTAGATGCTATATTTATACATGCCACACAAAAAGCAAGGAACAAAGGCGGGAACCAACAGGGCCCCATCCGTTTTCAAGTGAGGGTGATGTTGCTCTCCTTATTCAAGAGTATAATGCACCTCATGGGAAGCCAGTGAGGACTGTAGCTATCAGGTGAGAATCCTGGTAGCATGGTAAAGGTCATAATTCAGATAAACATATTCCCTATATAGCACTGTGGTTTTTTTAAATCTTGTGCATGGCCCTGTACAAGCAAGAGGCTTGAAGTTAATCATGAGATGGACTGGGAGGTTATTCTGCCTAGTCCTTATCTGCACCTATGCCTCTTCTCTCCTCCTTACTTGGAAGCCTGTAACCACCTTGAACACCCAACAGAGCAGCATGCAAGCATTTACACCATCAAAGGCAAAATGTGCTTAAGACACAGACTTTGGAAATCCAGCACAATTTGGCAAACTTCAAAGATAGTTGCCTTTCAAACGGGTTGTGGAGGAGGCCTTGGTAAATTTGAATGGTATGATTAGCATACCGGCTGTTTTTAAAACTGCTCAAGAAGAAGCTGTGTTAAAATCCATTTCCGCAAGACACACGCATTTTCTTTTGGACAGGCTCCACTAGCTCTGTTTCTTAAATCAATTTTTCTGGCACGGATTTCCTCTTGGAAGAATGTACGACACCAGCTCAGTTTCCTAACCAAAACTTGACAGAATGTGTGCAGCACAGCATAATGGCATCTCTGCTTCATGGCTTCCTAAAAGTTACAGTACAGAAACCTCGGAAGTGAATTTGACTGTTCCAGGTCACATCTGCTGACAGGCGAGCGAGACAACAGAAGATGCCAGGGTAGCCTGTCCAGCACAGTGTTCAAACACTGGTGAGGGCCACTGATAAAAGGTTTGCCAAAACGGGAGTTGCCAAGGTCTTAGAGGAGTTTCAGGGATGTTTTCAAGTCTTACTAGATTTAAAGGATGATCCTTGGCAAACTCCCCCTGATGCTTCTCAGCATTTCTAGAGCCAACAGTTGTTCCATCTGCCGCTGAGGCCGACTTTGAAGAATCCTTGCAAAGAGCAGCACACTAACTTTAACACTACACAAGAGAGGAAAAAAACACAGCTTTTCAGAAGTGACCTAGATGTTTGCCAGTAGCTTGACACACTCTCAGGTAAGGCTGTCTCCTTGTCTCCAAACACTTGAGCGTATTACCAAAGCTGTGCCAGTGTAAACTGCGGGCTGAAAATAGAGATTCAGTAAACAGCATTTATTGAAAGCTTGTCTAAGGCATTAACTGTTCATCCATGGAGGTCTGATGTACAGTAACAGTGAGAAAGACCACCACAAACTAGCTTCAAGAACCAAATTGCTGCTGGGGATTAAAAAAAAATTAAAAAAAAATATAAAAAATGGCTGGAAAACTCAGACAGGTACTCCCTGACAACAGCTAGAAAAATTAAATTAAAAAAAAAATCAGCAAACACAATAAACTTCTGGGGATGTTGAACACAAACAGTCTCTGAAAAAGCAAAGGAAGGTCCACACAGACACAAACGAAGGTGTTTAGTTTCAACACATAAGCTTCAGTTTCTGCCGTTGTGACGGATTTGCCAGCGTGTTTTCTGAGCCAGGCCACTGCACTATTGTATAAGCTTTATTCTAATTACTGTAGGCTCTATAAAGGTTTCTTTATCGTTTAGTATTATAAATAATTGTGCTTCCAGGCTGGGGTTCAAAGCTCAGAACAGCACTTGCACAACAGCACAGGCAGGTCAGGTGACCTTTCTCCAATTCTCCTCTCCCTGGTGCTGAGGACAGACAAAGTGATATGTCTGTCATACGCCATTACCATTAGAACAGAATCTTGTTCTTTTATTACAACTGAACTCTGCCGGATTTCTCAGCAGGAATGCTAAGTGAAATCAATGTCTTGGATTTCCAGGCTGAGCTTGGAGGTCACAGCCACTCTATCATTTCTCAGCATTATCCCTTCTCTTTCTCTCGCGCTCTCTCTGAGCCTCCAACTGGCACACAGCAGATTGAAAACAGCATGCATCACAGGGCTTACGCTGCACAATTTTACAGCCTTTTGGAGCCCCCTTCCTTTCCTTTTGGCCCACTTTTTTATTTTTTTTTTCCCAATTTGCAAGTAAGTTTTGTTTGTCTTCTACAGACCTGCAAGCCAAAGGCACTGCAACACCTACAAATATGAAAAAGCAATAAAACACAAGGGAGAACAGAGCTGATCTTGACAGCTGCCAGTTAACATGGTTATGCTCAGCGCTACCAGTAGATATGTCAGGCCTTCTAATCCTGCCATTGCCACAAAATACATACTGTGCCCCTTAGATCTCATCAGACATTCTGCTTGCGTACAAGAGAACCAAAAACAACACTGGGATTTTAAGTGTAGGAGATCTCACAAGCCACTAGCCACACATAAGACCCCCTTGTAAAATGCACAAAAATCTCTTGTTAACCATACACCGAACTTTTTGTTTTCCTTTTTTTTTTTTTTTTTTAGAAAATCCCAAAAAATCTACCATCGAGCACTGCACAGCTTTGTGATTCCTTACTCTAAGAGAAGGGATCAAGCCAAGGATAAACTTCAGGAAGTCAGAAAGTCTATACTAAGGAGAGAATAAAGACAGCATAGACGCGCTTGACTCATTAACACAGCAGCTACTGATTTCAAGTCATGTCTTTTATTCCTTGAACATGTATCTCACTGAGCTGACAATGGTATTATTTATTTGTCTGGTTATTTTTAATCTGTGCTGTTTTACTGTTAGGGTAAAAACAAGACACTACTGTCAATTCAAGGCATCTTTCCTAATGTGATAAAGGACATGGACAGCATGCTAGAGGACACTAACAAAAAGAAAGGACACATTTTTATGAAGCTCTTGCTGTCACCTAAATAGGACTGCTTTCTCCCTGCATTCCTTAGCTAAATTCTTCCCAGTTGTTTTGCAACACCTAAGATGTGCCATTGAATGTTGACCTATTAATTTTGCTCAGCTGTGGCACACACTGAGCTCACCTTCTTCGACTTTCCCCTAGGTATAGCTAGTGACACACTTAAGGGTATCAGACAGGTGTGACTCCCAGCTGTGAGCTTGACCTCTTAAAATTTTGAGTATGGACTGAACTGCCCAGCTATGACCAAGATCACTCATCAGAGCCCATCGCTCAGTGGACAGATTTCAGCTCTGCTCCATGACACAACAGACACTGCTTTGGAGACTTCACAGAATCACAGAATATTCTGAGTTGGGAGGGACCCACAAGGATCATCGAGTCCAACTCTCAGCCCTGCACAGGACCATCCCCAATAGTGACACCATGTGCCTGAGAGTATCATCGAAAAGCTTCTTGAGCTCTGTCAGGCTTGGTGCTGTGACTACTTCCCTGGGGAGCCTGCTCAGAGCCCAACCACCCACTGGGTGAAAACCCTTCTTCTAATATCCAACCTAAACCTCCCCTGACACAACTTCAGGCCACTCCCTCGGGTCCTGCCACTGGTCACCCCATAGAGATCAGTGCCTGCACCTCCTCTTCCTCTCATGAAGAACTTGTAACTACAATGAGGTCTCCCCTCAGTCTCCTCCCAGCTGAACAGACCAACCAACCTCAGTCCCTCCTCATACACTTCCCCTCAAGGCCCTTCACCATCCTTGCTGCTCTCCTTTGGTCACTCTCTAATGGCTTAATGTCTTTCTTATATTGTGGCTCCCAAAATTGCACACAATATTCAAGGTGAGGCTGCCCCAGTGCAGAGCAGAGTGGGACAATCCCCCACCAGCTGGCAATGATTTGCCTGATGCCCCCCAGGACAGGGTTGGCCCTTCTGGCTGCCAGGGCACTGCTCATATTCAACTTGCCATCAACCAGGACCCCCAGGTCCCTTTCTGTGGCACTGATCTCCAGCATCTCATTCCCCAGTCTGTACTTGTTCCTCCACAAATTCCAGCTCTAATCCAGGGCAGAACACAGCCACAGACGAAGTGCCCCAACACTTTTCATCTCTTGCTGACACTCTGCTAACCGGACTCCATGTTGAAAGGAAACAACAGTTGTGTGCTGGAATAGGAGACTGGTCACCTCGGCCTGCCACTTGTTACTGAAGATGGAAGAAACAGCACCACAAGGGAACCCACAGGATCTCAGCTGAGGTGGTCTGCTACCAACATTGTGTATGAATGGTCGTTTAGCATTACTGCACTGGGTTCTTCCCACTGGAAAAATGGCACTATGAATATGCTCCCAGTTCAGGGAGTCATCCTGAGAACAAACCTGCTGCAACTGAGAGGCACACAGACACCCTTCAGAAAAAACCACATCCAAGTCCCCACACCGTCAGAAAGGCAGTGCTGCCAGGCCTGGTACAGTACCTTGCTTTTGGGTGGAGGGCTGTTTGTGCTCTTGTCTGTGTGGATGCTGGTAGGGGATACAGCAGCACCGAGGTTACCCTGGGGTATGCCAGGTATCTTGCCTCCCGGAGACACTTGCATCGCAGCAAGTTGGGCAGCATACAACTGCTGTAAAACCAAACCAAAGCAAAAAGAGAAAAAAAGAATTGGGGTGAGAGGGGAAGAGAGGAGAGACATCATCAATAAATAAATCATCTTCCCAAAACTTCTCCTACTGCAGAGGATATACTTTCCTTCTGTTGGGTATTTTTTATTTAACACATGTATATTTCAAGACAAGAATTGTCATCTCAACTTCTGTGACTCATTCCTCAGGGGATCAATGACAGACGTCACCATGAGAAATGTCCCAGCATCCCTGTGTGTCCAGGGATTCAAAACAAGGAACAAAAGCTAATCTTCACGGTTTGCCTGAGCTACTGGGCAATCTTTCCTTTCCTGAGATGACTTAGGCATAAAATCATTTCCGCCAATACCATGCGTCAACCCCTGTCAAACTCATATGATGTTTGATATGATGGTCTCTGTGCTACCATTTCATGTTTCTTTATTTTATTTACTATGTTTGCCCTTTTTGCACAGGCTATAAGGTGTTTGGAACAGGGAATATCAAAATTTTCAGTACTTACTGTGAGAGTCCACTCTCAGTTGGGTTCTGGGGAACCACTAGAGTCAATGTAAATATAAACATACCGATGGTAAAGTACTGTCCATTAGCTACTAGAAACTCCAGTTAAGTCTAAGAACCCTTTCTGTGATATATGCAAAGCAGGCACACCATGGAAATGTTTTTCTCTTCAAAACTAAACCAGTAAGGCACTTTAAACACATATTTCATTATTAACATGTGAATACCTATAATCACAGTCATCTGTTTAAAGTTTAGCACTACAGTAAGAGTTTATTGGACAGAGGTCAAAAGCAGTGAGAAAGCAGGCAAACTGGCAGTGCCTGAAAGCTCTCCTGACCTCCAAATAAAACATGGAAAAAATAAACATGGGGGCAGGAGAAGCAGCAATTGTTGCTGCTTTGTGAACAGTGAGGAATTCCGAAGTCAGATGCCTGGGAGAGCAGGCAGTGCAGCAACAAAGGCTTTCCCTCCTCAGCCACAGTATCGGTTTCAAAGACTCACGTTATGTACGGTGAGTGCTCTGCAGTACATGTGTGATGTGTAACACTGAATGAAGGTACTCTCTTCCTGTAGGAGCTAACAGAGCTTCTGAGATGACAGTGACAAGGGACAACATGCAGGAATATTGAAACGGATATGAAAAAACAAGGGGACTTCAATGTGACTAAGTCAAAAAAATCTTGTTAGTAGTGCTTAGTTGTTTTGCTGTTGTTTCTCAGTTAATTTTATATGCTGATAAAAGAACAGAGGTCAGACTGGAGGGCACAAAGAAATGCTAACCCAAACCAGCAAGTCTGAAAAAGGAAAACGAGGTTTCATTACAGGAGAAATCCACATGGAACCATGCAAAAGATGCAGAGACATTGCTACAGTGAGTTCAGTGTATATAAGCCCCGTAGCAAACCCTTAACTTGATCAAATGGGCAAGACTTACTGCTGTGAATCTTGGACGACCTTGGACATTGTTTTGTGGTTCCCCATACACTCTTCCCTTTCCTGGTGCACATAATTCACATAATTAAAAGTAGCCCATTGCTACTTTTGTGTAATCAGACACCAAGTTCTTACTTACTTCTTTTTCACACTTCCTATAATTTTCAGACTTTCTATTCTTTTCAGTCTTGAATATTTCTTATTTCTTTTCTCTACTTTGATCACTGCTTGTTCCTTATTTTTCTGTACTTCTTAATCACCATTTATCTATCCCATTCTATTTAGTCTCCTTCTCTTTCCTTATCATCCATTCATTCACCCGTTCTCTCCTTTCCTTTTCCTCAAATGTATTAATTTATTCTATGTGTTACTCCCAGCGAGTCTGAGCCAAATAGATGCAAATCAGCTACAGATAAAAGTCATCAAAAACAATCCAGCCACAAATCAGTCGCAGATTCAAAAGCATGTATTTATCAGCTGAAGTTCATATCCATTCATTCTTTCTAAAGAAGACTAAATCCAGCAGGGAGAATGGAACAAGTGTCTGTGTGAACCAGAGAAGAACTGCAGCAGGGAGTTCAAGGAAAACCAAGCCAACATTATGTATGAATTAATATATCAGAAGGGCAATGGTTGTTTAAGAAATAGGATACATGACTCAGGAACAACTCAAACATAATCGGACTCTGGAGGTGACAGAGCAGGTCTAGGGAAAGCTTTGCCTTCTCTTTTGCTCCCTATTGAAAAAATGACAAAACAAATTGAGGCAACTGTGGGAAAAAGACAAAAGAAAGTCAAACAGCCATTAGAAAGGAAAGGTTCAAGCTTGATGCTAATCTATAGATTTGATATCAGACAGTATGTCTAGTCCACATGTAAAAGTAAAAATAACATAATTTGGACACTCAGCAGTCCTGAACCAACTGGAGATCACCGACAGGCCATACAGGGACCAGCCTGATGAGGAATGAGCTTTCCAGAAATTTCTGTGAGAAATTTTGGGGAAGACTTTTCAAACTGAATCTATACCTTGAAAAGCGAGGGAAACCTCTACTTCAAACATAATTCTCAACCTTCTGCTGAGGTCCAAAGACAGAATCACAAGAACTAAACTATATGAATTACATGCGCAACACGGTGTCCAAGAATCTGCACATCTTACACCTTAGTGCTCCCTGAGAAATGTGTTGCAAGTCGTGGTTCCTCCTTACAGCACTGTCATCAACCATCTTTCTGACAATGCATGCAAAGCAGACAATGACTAAAGAAGCACTGGGAATGAGTTTCCCTATGCAACAACCCAGGAGAAAGCCGCATTTTTCAGGTGATAAATGGAATATATAGAATGTCAAATGCATGCCATTTTCTCAGTTCAGGGAAAGATATACCTGAAGAGAATGAAACACACAGTACAGTGTGGAGTAACCTGGAAGGAGGGGTGGAAGAAAATCTATAAAGCCTTGATTCATGCTTTGTAAAAACTTCTGTCCTCCTGTTATCAGATTCAACATCGCAACTCTATTTAATTTATTTTGAGAATTAAAAACAAACATTAAATAAAACTTTATAAGAGGTCCCTTGTTAGAGTACTCTCTTGAAAGTCCCTTCCTGCAACGGAAACCAATAATTCCACAGAAAATGCAGTATCAGGCTCGGCTTTAAATTGAAAAACATGAGGTTATGAAATTCCAAGGGTCTGAATCCTATTTAACCAGTAAGTTTGCTCTTATATTTCCTGAATTTAAAAACTGGAGAGAAATATACAATATGCAGCATATTTCTTGGACTGTCAATAATTTTGAGCTTCAACATTATTGAACTTGTCTGTTCATATTTAGTTGTTTTAGGACATGATGACCTTTAGCTTATATCCAAGGAAAGGGCAATGGTGTGACCAAGTGCTGCGAAACAAGACAGCTAAATGACAACGATTTTATACATTCATTTCACAGACAAACTGAACTCCAACAAAAGAACATTCCTACCCCTGCTTCTCCACTAGGGTTTCAGATTTTGGAACAGTGTATGAATAGAACTCTGTTGAAACATTCAACCATTATCTAAAACGTACCTCTATACCCTTCGCAGTAATGAAACCAAGACCTCACAAAGTGCAATGAAAATGATGCTGTTCTGTATCATTGCTGTAATACCCTGTTCTTGAGCCTCTACTTTTACCCCAAGGACCCCTGAAGCCATTTCTGCTACCTTTAGCTAACCTAAAGACTCAATGTCAAATTCTAGCATTCCAGGAGGTCATTTTGCTGCACTACAACTCATACAGGACTTTTAATCTATTGGGTTTATTGTGACCAAGGAATTCAGCTGGAATCAATGAAGCACTACTGCTTTAAGCAGGTTCATTTTTGCTATACATAATAAATAAGGATAATATTCTGAATTTAATAAGATAGATAATACTTCTTCAGGAAGGCAGAATTGGGCTTCCGAAAAAGCAATTAAAAAGTAACATCTATTGTTTGTTTATAACTAAATGACTATGTTTCAGCTCCCCTGCCCATGTGCAATATTGCATGCCTTGTTAATGTTTTCTCATTAACCTCTTATGAAAAAATCTGTATGGAAGCAAAATCATCAGAACAAAAGCACAATGTGATACACTTTAAAATGAGCAGGAGGTATCGTTAATTTTTTACTGTTGCCCCTCTGTTCTTAAGCTATTAAACAAAAAATCCCCCTTCTCCCTAGGTCACCACCTAAACCATTCATAATTCTTCCAATATATTAAGCAGAAATATTCAGCTGAACTCTCCAAATGGACTAGTTCTAAGAGCTCTTGGCTTGATGACTCTGTAGTACATCACTAGCAAAGCCTTAAGGTTAGGGCAGCTTTGAAAACTTCCCCCTTGGGCATTGTTGTTACATGTTAACAATGCTCATTACTGCTTGGAGGGTACACTAAAAATGAATTCTTGTTCTATTAATACAGAAAATGAGAATGAGATTTAATAGCAATTTTAAAAAGGGTTGAACAAAGTGTTAGCAATTACATAGGCAGAGATGGTTGATTCAAGCACCTATAGGCATTTGGATTACAGTATTATCTCTTATTAAAATATTTTTATTAGTGAACAGTAGAGATTAAGAGCTGTTATTAAAAAAACCACAGAGAGATAGAGACAGGTGGCTCTGGAAACCGAATCAGTTATTGCAATAAATTTGTTTCCAATATAAACTAGCTTTTCAGGGAAGATACCACAGCGATGAATTTACAAACCACTGTGCCTGAGTGTCTGAACTGTTGACTGATCCAACACTTCAATTTCTTTGTCATTCTGAGACCCATCATTAAAAATATACACATGAATGGCCCTGTTCTTTATTTTTTGCATAATCTGGAGGGAAAAATGGTATAAAATGAGATTCTCTCACTTGGAATACATGAATTTAATTTTCTTTACTTTAAAATTTATGCTTATATAGGGCATGAGAAGTGTCTGATTGCAGCAGAAAGAACTAATTTTGGATCCGTTCAGGTGTTTTTTTAATTGAAAAAAAAAAGGACGAGGAATTATGAAGAAAAAGGAATTCACTTTAAACAAACATTTGACATATATCCTACTGTAAGATAGTTTTTTAAAAGATACTGGCAACATAGATAAAAACTTTACAGAAATCAGAATTAAAGCTGCACTCAGTGATTGGTAGCAGTGCCTTCCAGATATTCTGTGAAAAAAGTTCTTCATTTAGCTTCCCATTACATACTTGAAAGGAACAAATGCCAGATTTTCATCTTTTCTTTTGTCTGAGTTTCCTTCAAAGATTGTTACTCAAACATTTCAAAGGGACATGCTAATTTGTACATTTAAACTTCAGCAAAGGCTTTAAGGTGCCATTTGTTTGCATCAACTGGGAGGTTTTCCGAAAAAAAACCAGATAATATTTGAGCAGAAAGTCAATAAGCTCCTTTAAAACTATTTTAAAACTTGCCCAAAGAACCCATTGCAAGGTGAAATTGCCAGCTTTCACTTCGGGATAATTTCAGATAATAACAATAGAGGTCAAGATCCTGAGATGTGCTGACGTTGTTTTATTTTTTGTTTTATTTTATTTTGTTCTTTATAATTCTGAACAGAGTTGGAGAATTATTACTGTTTAACCTACCATTTGCCTTTATCACACCCAGTTCCTACTAGAAATTGCCCTGGCTTCCAGCACCAAGGTGCAGAGAGACTCTCTCTGGCAGAGGACCTTGCCTGAACTACTGTTTCCTTTATTCACCAAGCAAAAAATAGCAAGCTGGATGAATTCATCCCAAAATTGTGACCACACAGAGACTAGAGAAGATACAATAAATGTTGAAAAGCTACACTGTTCTTTCCCATGGCCACAGAAACCAGCTAACTTCCTTTGAAAAATCCCATCCTCACTATGCTCTGTCTTTAGCCTGAGGGAGGAAGGCAGGTAAGTATATCATGTATCAAGGAACAGTAATAAATATTTGAAAGTTAAGACTTGGAAAGTTAATAGGTAAGTAATATACTTCTTTTATTCAGAGAGCATTGGTAACACTTGGAGGAACTGCCTAGAGAAATTCTGACTTGATGTTTCAGTCCAGATCAGATGTGTTTTAGGAAGATGAACTTTAAACAAGGAGTTTATTATGCCCAATAATATTTTACATCTTGTTTTGTCAGACTAGACAATCTAATAGTCCCTCTAGCCTTAAAAAACCTGAGACTTAGAAGGAAACATGTAGAAAAACAAGTTCTCATTAGAAAAACTGTGAAGCATTCACAAACCGAACAAGGCTTCATTTATACATTTCTTGCAAGCAAGTTACAAGCACAGCCTTGTAACCACCATCTCTCTCATATTAGAAAAACATCACTTTTAGAATCAGTAACCACAAGTCTCCCTAAAATATGATTCTGGTAGCTGATCTCTAGGGTTCCAGGCCTGCAGCCCTTATTCCTGAGAATAATCTCACTGTAGTCAAGAGGACCGCTTTGCCCGTGCCAGGATGAATGCACTAGTTCTTTTCTTATTTGGAACTTCCGTGGTATGACCAACTGGGGATCCCCGGCATCCAGAAACAAGGCTGGAGTCCAGGTCACCAAAAACCTGAATGAGCTTTAAGTTTGCATCTGAAGTAAGAAAGACTTCTACTGCAGTACATTAAAAACAATGCCTGCTTTGCTTGTAGAATAGTAACAGTGGATAAGTAAAACATGCAGGTACAATTTACGGTAGCTCTCTGAGTTTTCTTAGAAACTCATGTAATTTTGATGGATAGGACATTTAAACACTTTAGCTAAAGCACAACTACATTTGTATTTATAGTAGCTTCTATGGGAAAGACACTAACCCCAACACTCTCAAATGTTAAGCAATTCAATTTTCCTTGAAAAGCAGCCTTTAATTTTGCCAGTGGATAAACGCTATTCAAATATTAGCAAGGTGAGAAGCAGCACCCATGACATCAACTGACTGCTCCTGGTGACACAGGAAGACTGTAGGAAACTCCTGATTAGAGCCTAGACCTCATGGCTCCTTTGTCCCATGCCTTAACAAGAAGACAATCCTTCTACAGGATGTAAGTGTAGGAACTTATCAATAGACACTTCCTATCACGAGCTAATAAGATCTGTTAGTTTCTGTGATAAAATATCATTGCAAACTGTGTGTTTAAGATTGCCTGCTCTTTACAAATGAAGAGATTTTAACTGGAAAACTGCCCAAGTGGCCTACATATTCATACATACCATGTTCACACCATATGACAGTAATTGAAATAGAGTGACTATATGGAATGCATATTGTAGAGGAAATTTGATAATGTCTTCTGGAAAAAGCTTGTTGCATGAAATGTTGCAGATGAACAGTGTCCCCTTCAAGGAAAGTAATTAATATTGTACATATTTTAAAATATAAAAAAAAAAGCTGGCAACAATTTATTCCTATAGTTTGCTGTGCGGCACCAGAATGTAATGTATTCTTGCTACCATTACTATTAATTATTTTTATGCCAATGGAACTTCTTCTGCTGGAAAAAAAGGTAAAAGTAAGGACATACTTTAGACAGCATACTCCTTAAGGATTATACAGTAAGATGGGCAGTGGTAATGTAGAAGACCAACGAACAACAGTGATGTGTAACTTAAGAAGGGGCATTTGTTTTGTAAACTGCATTCCCTTTATCACTGACCTGTAATGCAGAATAGAGCTGACTACTCTGTAATGAAGACGAAGTGTTTGTGTGAAGGTTCCACACGGAGACTGCTGTTCCAGTACAGCTTTTGCAAATTAGAAGCCTGAAGTCAGTAAAGTGGCCCAGACATTATACTCTTGTAGGAAAAAACTCACTACTGCCTATTTGTTTACCACAAGTACGTTTCCCAAGAGTTTTGTGTTTGTTTTTTTTTAATATATATCCAGATTTTTGGCAACTAGCTCAGAGCACCTGACTTCAGTAAGTATAATTTCTCATTTGAAAGACCAAAATTCTATGAGTGGCCATTTGACAAAATACTTATTTCATACTGCATTGCTTTACTTGATTGGTACTGTATATAATCATTCATTGTTATCCATTAAGTGACTAGAGTAGTTAACAAGCAAACACTGCCAGCAGAATTACTGTAAATAAGGTTCTATATATTTCAGATTGCCGGGCTATAATTAAGGCATTTCACTATTTTATACACATTTCCTTAAGCGACTCTTTCTCCAGTTTTTTATTTATAGATTTTCTGTTTGCATTTTAAGTTGTTGTATTCAACAGGGAATTAAGTCAGGAAAACTCTGTGCCTGCTTTAGGACTGATACTGAATTAATTACTTCAAATCTGAATACTCTATTTCTCCTGAAGTTAAGTGCAGAGCTCGTAGTAGCAAGATTAAGGTCAACTGCATTTCTTATTTTAAGAACATGGATTTGCTGACTTGAATGCTGATATGGCGTCAGGTTCTTATATCTTGATGATCCTAAGATTCCTCAGTGACTTGTCCCTCTTCTTCTTCAGGAATAAAGTAGTGAAACAGGTATTTTGCAGTATGTGTGGACCACAGCACTCAGCTTGCTCTAGAAACTCTTTTGTGACATTTTGATATATATTTGCATATATTCTAAAGCTCCCCCATAGTTATATCTTCCTCTGTTAATTATGATATCAAACAGTGAAATGAGAAACATATTCTTTCTAGTCTTTATAGGTTTTTTATACTTCAATATTTTATAGTCTTTGTACTTTTCTACTCTTTAGTCTTTAGTTAAGAATATTTCTAAACCGAAAGAATCACATGACTATATCTGCTGTCCTTGGAGGTATAAATTAACATTGTTCCTCAGTTATCTGATTCATAAAGGAGCTCAATGACATCCAATCAGCTCATTCAAACATTTAATTTACTCTTTGAACTGAGCTGTATTATGTGGTCAAAGGGTCTGGATAAAGGCACAGGAGACAGAGAGTGACAAACTCTTAGTCTATCATAAGCAACTTTCAACACAGTTCATTTTCACAGGCTCAAAGAGCCACGGCTACTCTCTTCCACCTTGGGTAGGGAGGAAAGAATGTGATGTCTATACCTTATAGGGAAGCATTTGAGCTGCTTCCCTTGTGCCAAGCCCCTCTGAAAAAAACACTGAGAGAAAGTATGGGTAGAAGAATATTGAAAGGGAGGGACCAGTGATGGACGGAGCATCTGACCCCCAGAAGGATATGTATTTATTCTGAGAGTTAAACTGAAACAAACTGATTCCTAGAATACTTCTGAAGACAATTTTTCTCCTTCCCCTTTTTCCTCAGCAGGAAGTAGTAACAGGATGTGACATGGCATCTTTATTCAGATGCACCATTTATTTTATTTTTGGGGGTGGAGCAAGTAGAGCAACGTTATTAATTTGGGGGAGAATGTCAGTCCTGCAGTGAAAGTTTTCAAGTAAGTTCAGTGACATCCATCTATCTCTCACATAATTTTTCATGTTCACTGCCTTACATGCTCATTCCCCAAGTCCTCCAGAAAGCTAAGAAGTCCTACCTCATTCTTTGAGATCCTGTTGTGAAGTCGTGGTACCAGTACAGGGCAACAGTTGTCCTTCCCAGCAGCACACCGTGATCCCTTTCCATAAAAGCAGAATATATGACAAGAACTGTGGAAAGCTCCAGCTCACATGTACCTTTCCTTCAGCTTTCACCCACATGGAATCCCTTCTTCTGAAACAGTGTTTGTTTTCTAGGTATTATTAAAGACAAAGCTTGCAGAAAAGGTCACTCAAACTTACTAGACCTGTAGGAAACTGTAATTCCATCCACAGACATAGAAATTGCCCCAATTTTGAACTAGAATATTTTGAGCCTCACTGAATCAGAGCAAATCTGTGTTCCAAAGCAGAAACCAGCTGAGTTTCACCCTCGTCAGACTCCTCCTAATGTTCTCAACAGTGAATCTTACCCACTTCAAACTCATCAGATGCGTAACTTGAAACTAGCCCCACTGTATAAACTGGATAACTTAGGTACTTAAAAACACAAATGCAAGTTTGTTAAACTGGGATGCTTGAGGTCAGGAGATGATGGCCTGCATAGAGGAGATGTTAGAGTATGTGGAGGGGAATGCCATTATTTAGTAAAAAATTTGCTGAGAAGAGCTGAGAGAGTAGAAAAGCACTCTATTAATTCCATTATTTTGGAGTTTGATTAACTATAGAAAAGTCCTTTTTTAACAAAGTGAAGTAGCAGAAACAATTCAATAGCTGTTCAATCTTCTTATTCTTTGATTTTATGATAAAAAGGGGTGTGGTCAGTAAAACTCCCCCTCCGATGGAGCCCATAAAACTCTAGAGAGCCTGAAACCTCTGTGAAGCTTTGGCAAACTTCTCAGGAAATAACATAAGAAGCTGTTTTCTGGTTCATCTCACTATTTCCATGCTTACACTGATGTAATGGGAAGAGTGACACTTCGCATATTTCATTAGGACACGTACAGAAGTTTAGTTCTTAATTCTTAGAGGCTTTGTTCCCCCAAAAGTGGTCTCTGAAAACATCTGAAATCCCTCAGTCTCCGACTCTCACTACAATGAAACCTCCAACACTAAAGTCCAGTGACACTGCACGGTCAGACACCACGAAAAGCCCTAAATCTGACCTGAAACTCACGCCAACATTCCTCTTTTGGCACATGCTGTACTCGAGGTTTAAGAAGCTGTGGGCAAAACAACATCACTGAAGGTCAAAGGGGAATTACATCTTTAACTTTGATGTCCCTCACATGCTGTACATCACCCAAGCACAGGAAGAACTTACGTGATGAACTTTGGAACTTCATATTCAGCAAGAGGAATTACGATGGTAGCTTCTAGTGTTACCAACCCGTGTGGGTAACGAAGAGCTGCTGGAGCCTCATATTCCCACACCAAGTGTGAGCTTTCTACTTCTCAGTGTCAATCTGACCAAGGGAAATGCACCCTTCTTCACATTTCTCCACTTCCACCCTGACACAAGCTGTTAAGTCTCAGACTCTTCCAGCTTACCTGGGGTTACCCTATAGAAGTGTCCCCTTTCTACTTTAACCCTTCACCATTTTGCTCTTAAGACCAGACAGGGTGAATGAAGAAATACATCCCTCCAAATTACTGTTATTGAGGCAAAAACGACGCCCTTCATTGGCAACAGGGCTGCAACCTCTAACTCATCTCTTAAGGAATTCTACATAGCCACACGTTCTACGGCCAGTGATATGCACTGTATAAACACTATTTAAATACTAACAAGCTCTATAATCCATCTGATCCATCCATGACAACATTAAAGTTGACTTTCATGACTTACTTTGAGGCACTGAGTAAATTAAAAAAAAAAAAAAAAAGACATAAAACTCCTGAGTGAAAACCGTGCTTTTCAAAAATTGTCCACTTCACACCAATTTTTAGTATGGAATTATGGAATTTTTTATAACATAAAGATGGATCTGCTTGTCCAAAACCATGAAATACTGAAATTACTGTGCATACTTAGGAGACATTTTTCAATTGTTAATAATGTGGCTGGGTTATAAAAAGAGCTAATCCATGTTTTAAATTGTTCATCTGGAAATTTGGATTAAGAGGAAAAACACCACCAGTTTTTATGTTTTAGAAAGCAGTACCAAAACACTAAACTCTTTTCAAATCAAAACAAGAGCCAAAATCGATGTAAAAGCAAATTTTAAATTGCTTCTGGCTGAGCAGTCGTCTGCAAAGCAGAAGGGGTGGGAGTACCAAAGAGTTTGCAATGGAAATACCGAGAAGCTTTTACTGTAGTCACACTAACAAGAGCTGCTATCATGAAGTAATAACATTATCCAGAAATCTTTGTTCATTACCTCATTCCTAATGCCATCTCATTTCACTTGAGTTGCTTGGGTCTGATGATGGGGTTAACGAGCGAGGAGGTGTTTGAGTGGGTGTGAATTAGGGGCACTGCTAAAATAGAAGCTATTTTAGCAGTTCTGTGTTTAATATAGTCTGAAGCTCAGTAATTTTTTTTCAGGTAAAATACTCACACGTTCCAAGGCTAACACTGACTTTGGCAAAGCACAGATAATACCTAGACTTATTCATATTACACAGAGTATTACAGAGGAACTCATGCTTCTATTCCTTTTCTACCTCCGTCATTCTACCCACAAGTCTAACATAGCAGGAATGCTAATGCTTTAATTTCCTGCCTTCAGAAGTTTTCCTCAAAAATTTGGATATTTTCAGTGACCATGACAGAAAACATTGCTGATAGCTCCTCTCCCCCCATCCCTGTGCTCCACAAGCCATCCTCACATACTGCACAGCAATCCATTACAATATGTTCTAACATCTGCCTCCTCATATGATGTACGACCTATTTGATTGACCCTTTTTATGCTGCTCCAAGACTGGCTGTTCATTGCAGTGGGAGGGTGAACAGCACTCATTGCTTCTTCAGTTAGCAACTGGTAAATATATCTCCATTCCAGGAAAGACTGGGAATGTCAAGCAGGGATCCTCCTCACTCCCCTCCATATCGCAACTCCATACAGTCCCTTCTTTTATCGCTATCAGGGATAGCGCTAAAGGAATCCATAACAGTCCAGAATAGGGAAGGTCTCTAGTGGATCCTCCCATCTATCGCTAATATAGGAACATTTCTGCCAATTAAATTTTTCCGTGACAAATATTAACACTACCCAGTGTTTGTGACTCCAGCGTGGGAAGCATGAATAATGCAAGAAACAGTAAAGTCCTCCATTACGCTGGGATACTTCTTGTTTTTGCCAAAGTCAGCAACTGTAAAATATCTCTCAACTTCTCCAGTTAACACCATGGCATAATACAGGCCTTTGGTCAAAGTGATCACTACAATAAAAGCAGCATCTAAAGGAACATAAAAACACTTGCCAATGTCGCAGGCATTAAATGCAATCCTTATTCTCACCATCTATATTTCCATCATGTATTTAACAAGATTAACATATTTCAGGACCGCTGACAATTTTCCAAAGTCATCTGGCACGAAATGGGATGAACATGGCTATGAAAATGTAGGGAAGCAACGTACTGAGACCAGCACAATGGTTTATCTCCTCTTCCCAAGGACAGAAAACTCAACTGACACAGGGAAGCTACACATACTTGGCACTTAAAAAGTCATCTGCACTGACTCCAACTCAGTGACTTCCCCAAATTCCAACCACTACAGAAATACAAAGTCAGTTGGTCTTGAGTCTCCATGTCCCAACAGCAATCACAGAAATATTCTGATTTTATGGTCCAGCATTACTTGTTTACTAATGGGAATTGCCTGGGCAAATGAAAACGGAAACTGAACCACAGTAGAAAAGTGACATAAACTGGGAATAAGTGGGGAATCCAACTGACCAGTCTTGAGCTAATCACAATCAGCTCCCTCTATAAAAACTAAAATGGAAGCTGCAACTTTATGCCACATAAATTATACATGGTAGGCATCCGTGGTTAAAGATGATTCTTATCCCACCATCCTGAGTACAAACAAGGAAAAAACTAGCAAGTCTGTGCTCAGCATGTCTATGCCATTTTTTAAATTTCATGTCAGCAACTGAATTTTTTAAAGAGAAATATATCTGTCCTCTCTGAAACTTATGAAAAACATACATTTCCTTTTTTTCTTGTTACACAAGTAAGATGGAAAGCGACTTTGTCTTCCTCAAAGCTGTACAACTGGTGAGGCACACAGCTACATTTTCAGCACAGAACATGTGGGAAAGGGCATATAACTCCCCCAAAGTTGCCTGCAAATTACTTTGGATTTGTGTAGAGAACATATATGTTAACATAAAGTAGAGTGTGAACCCAAGGAAAATGAAGACAAACACTGACAGCTGGCCAATCTTGCCCTTCTTTACTGTGTTTGCCTCAAATATAGTATGTTTGTAAGAATGTGTGAAATACTTCTGAAAATAACAGTTATACTCCATTTAGTTTTAACAAGCAAAGGAACATAGAATTTACAATCCTCCTCAGAAGGATCTGATTTAGTAAAATTCATGGAGAGACGTCAGCAAATTCCCAAAAGGAGTTAGAAACTTCACTTATTCAATATCTTGCAAATTATGGAACATGTGTGTTTCATTCGGATTTTTTTCTCACATGTCCAAGGTTACACTGATTGTATAAATTATTTAGTTTTAATTTTTATCCTCAATTTAATGTTTCAAAAAGAATCAGACCATAAAAGGTATCTTTCTTCCAACAGTGGGGTGTTACCACATTTCAGAAGGACACTGAACACCAACTACAGTTCCTTTTCCCAACCAAGGCAGGATGCAGAAGAAGGAATCTTTGTTGCCTGCATCCCAGCAGTGACTGGCAGCCAGCCTTTCTCATTCTCCTCCTACAGAATTTTGAGAAGGAGATTCACACTGTTAGGATACAAAGGACATATGCTGCAGGGCTCATCCCCAATTAAGTGAAATCAATTATGGTAAGTTAGATCTTCGTCCTTCAAATACACTTCTATTATGCAACTCTGAGCCCTGTCCCCACTATTTAATATACTGCAAGCATAGGAAGGATCCACTGGAGCTTCCCATTGCAGAAGAAAGAACTTTGACTGGTAGAGAACAGTCATCCTGAAAGGCCTTTTGCCTCAATTTGCTGAGTGGAAGGATTATACTGATTTTAATAAGCTTAGGATAAGCAACATCCTAGAGGATGTACATCACAGATTTTCTCATGAGATTGAAAACATCTTACCTTCCAGTATTGTTTATAATTAGTGTCATACTGTTTCCCTTAGAACCACTGTTCTTACAGATGACACCTATCAGTGTCATCACTGACAGACTTTTAGACTTCTGACCCTCCTTGAGAGCAAAGCACTGTAAAAACTTTAAACTGCTTTGACTAACAAAAATTGGTAGCAAGTAGGATACGTTCAGGGACAGTATAATGTGCAGGATTACGTGGCATTTGCAGACATGTGGGGAATCCCTTGTTTTACACTACCACAGTTAACTGTAACCTCTTTAACTTGAATTGCCATTTCTGCAGTAGCTGAACCAAGCAACCCCAAAGATGGTATCTGTTCTCATTGGCCTAGAGGAACTCTAAGAAGTTGTCAGTGGTATTATCTTTCTTCCCTCTCCCCCCCTGCTTGTCTTCCATATTCCGATGGCTGTTTATGAGCTCAGCTGTCATTCTCTGCACCAGGGAAAGATAGATGGGACACACCAACCCCAACCTAAGTGACCTTTGGATGTGACAAGATTTTTAGGTCAGTCCTGCTAAATGGAAGCCTTGGTGTATCGAGGCTCGCCTCAGGGTGAAATTTCCAGTGAATTTATTATCTCCCAATGCCCTTTGGACTGCTTCCCACCATCAAACACCATGGCAGCACTCGGAACAGGAAGAAATACATTAACTGGAATCTGATCGTTTTAAAAGGTTACAGCTGCCCAAATATAATTTAATTTCATACTTGCCCTTTGAGGGTTTGGTGTATATTTTCATTTTATGACTGCAAATGATAAAGCTCTTAAGATTCCAGGCAATAAAAAGGAAAAGGGGGGAGAAAGTATTTTAAGGGTTAGAAGTCTATTCAGTTCATAGTCAATGAGCAAAGTGACAAATCAGCTTTTTTTTAAAATCTAACATTTCCTCGGTTTTTAGTAGTAATTTCTTTCTACACTTGATGGGGAACAATACCTTTTAGTGAAATCAAACCTGTAATGCCACCCAGTGTGATAGGAAACTTTTGCTGTGCAAGCACCAACCTATCTTAGATCCCTTAAGGATCTACTTCATAGCAGCAATTAATGTGAAGTGAAATGAAGTAACCTGAATGAACTGATGCAAAAAAGAAAAAAAAATCGCTCAGACTTGAGAAAATGCTTCAATCTAAGAATAATACTTTGAGTTTTAACTGAGTAGGCCATGGTTCCTTTCAGAATCTCTTCCTTCTTCTGTCTGAGCTCAGGTCATGTATACAGGTCCATCTTCCCATGGCCACACAGTAGGATAAAAATCAGGGTATTCAACACTGGTTTTGGGGCAGCACTGAGTTTGGCTG
>JAWWLV010000045.1:72671995-72732058 GCA_035041135.1 Platyrinchus mystaceus | reverse complement strand
CATCTTCCCATGGCCACACAGTAGGATAAAAATCAGGGTATTCAACACTGGTTTTGGGGCAGCACTGAGTTTGGCTGGAGTCTCACACCTGTGAGACAATAAAATTCTAAGGGATGAGTATGTGGGATATGACATCCTAGTACACAACACAAAATGCTGGGAAATTATACTCATTCTCTCTTTTTTCCCCACTTAAAATGAAAGCAGTCATGATACACTGAAACACAAGCTACCACACAAATGTGAGTTTGGCCAGCTTGGAATAGAGGTAGGAAATGCTGACTACCCGTGTCTTTCATCGCATCCAATGAAAACTGAGTTACCAGATGAACACCACCTCACCACCAAACACCTTGATACAATTTTGATGACTGCTTCCTTTCCACACAACAAAACACAGAAAAAATAAAACAGCTGTGGAAAGGAGGAAGGATTAAGTGTGAATGTTGCATATCCTATTTTAAAAGCCACCGTAAGAAATTAATTATTGATGGGCTCCCAAATCCCTTCAGGGCTCTTTAAAAATCTTTTCCAAACACACACTGATATACACCATCTAAATTACTTACGCCACCAGTATATCAGACCAGTGTTCAGGAAGAAGCAAGGCTGCCATGATAATGGGAATGGGGTAAGTAGGGTTGATAGGCAAGTAGGGTGGATAGCCTTAAAAGGAACCATATTCCAAGGCAACTACCAGCACAGCAGGACAGCAAGTTAAATGGAAGGTATAAACACATGATGTATGAGGGAAGGGGTTCTGCCCTTGTACTCTGCTCTGGTGAGACCCAACCTGCAGAGCTGCATCCGGCTCTGGGGTCCCCAGCACAGGAAGGACATGGACCTGTTGCAGCAAGTCCACAGGAGGCCACCAAGAGGACTAGAGGAATGGAACACCTCTCCTATAAGGAAATGCAGAGAGAACTGGGATTGTTCAACCAGGAAAAGAGAAGGCTTCAGGCTGACTGAACTGTGGCCTTATCAGTACCTGAAGGGAGCCCACAAGAAAAATGGAGAGAGACTATTTACAAGAGTCTGGAGTGACAGGACAAGGGGGAATGGCTTCAAACTGAAAGAGAGTAGGTTTAGATTAGACATTAGGAAGAAGTTCTCCACTGATGAGGCACTGGAACAGGTTGCCCAGAGAAGCTGTGGCTGCTCCATTGCCATATCCCTGGAAGTGTTCAAGGTCAGCCTGGTCTAGTGAAAAGTGTCCCTGCCCATGGCAGAGGGTTGGAACAAGATGATGTCCAAGGTCCCTTCCAACCCAGGCCATTCTATGATTCTTAACATAAAAACCAGTAAGCTCCAAGTCTGTAAACACTGGAATACTGAACAAATACCAACGCAGAACTACTGTGGAGAAAGTAAGTGATATTTAAGGACAGTTTAACCCACTATAAAATGTTGCACACCTCTTAGTGTTTCTACTGTGAATTTTGTAATCTTCAGAAGTTCAGAGTTTAATGGTAAAATCAACACCAGAGAACAACTAGGACTTCAGCCATGTGGTTTTGCCAAATTCAGCTAGATCCATTTGGTTCCCTTAATGAAATAAATATGCTGCTGTATTCTATGATTATGGCCCAAAACACTTTAATAACACTATCACAAGCTGCAATGTTTTGATGTATTAACGGAGAACACACTGTTAAATTTTGGAAAGAGTGTTTTGAGTCGTGGAAGGGAAAAGAAGAGCCTGGAAAAGAAAAAGAAAAGGCTTTGTTGACAGACGTGATTTTTGCACTCCAGTGTGGAGAGAGGAGTAACCTGCAGAGTGGACACTTCCCCTTTAGAGGGGCAGAGAGCCACTGGCTTTGCTGCCCTGGTGTGCTGAAGGACAGCCAGCTTTCCCCAGCACAGCATCCACAGGGAGGCACACAGAGATGCTGCTGTTTGGGCCCCTGAGCACATCAGGCAGGGGGACAGGTACCACCCCTCGTGGCATCCCACATCTCTGAGGGAATAACCTCATTCCCTCGCACACAAACTGGCAGCCCCAGGCCCCTTTGCGAGAAACAGATATTGTACCTACAGGGAGAAACTGAAAAAAAGCCATTCCACAGCAGTCCCCAAAGACAATTTGACTCCCTCAATATGCCACAAACAGATTGCCCCTGTCAGCCGCCGCTGGTGCAGTATGTGGCACAGCTGTGGTTACTAAAGCAAAGTACAGCTTGCAGTACAGCTAGAAGCCTCTGATGTAACACAGCTTTTAAATAGCAAGAGCAATCACTCTAAACAGCAAGACATGGAGGTGCAGATATAGTTGGAAAACACTTTTAAAAATCTCACTTTCTGCTACCATGAGAGCATCTGAAACTTTCTTACTGCTCACCTATTGTATTGATAATCATAGGACACTGATTTCAAAGGTTCTCACAGCTTAAAAACACACAGTGTGGGTTTGTTTGTTTTTTTTTTTCTTTCTTGTATTCTGCTTTTCAGTTTGATTTGTATTTTTTGTCCATTAGGGAATGACAATTAACACAGAGGCTTGCTGACAGCCTTGCTCTCTGTAATTCCAGAGTTTGTCAGCCTCCAAGATAGATGATTTCACAAATTTGCAGTATATTTCCAGTCGGGTAAGTTATCTGTGATGTGACCAGTCTCTACAGCTAAGGGGTTAAGGAATGTAAATCCCGCAGTCTCCAGTACTTTTCTCCTTACCTGTACAATGAATGGAAAGGAACAGAAACAGACCACTGGTAAAAATGACAAACAAATAAGGCAGGCAAAGTGAAGTCTAGGAATGGAAGCCAGTCTTAGAAGCTTGTCTAGGAATTAAACTCAAACTCGAGAGGTCAGCAGAGCTCATTCAGGTTACAAAATTTTAAAGCTGGTCTCAGGGACCTCAGAGCTACAGGTTCAGTTGCCTCCAAATTTTATTATTTAGAGTGATCTTACAAAATCCACTGGAGCTAAAAACATTAAGCACCTCTGAAAGAAGAAAAGGAATTTGAGGAAACAGAACCTAAGTTTTGGGGAACTAACTGCACACTGACTTAACCTCAGGAACAGGCTTATGCTATCCAGGCACAACAGAATAATTAACACTCTGAAAGCTACATCTCCAGATACGATGGTTCAATTGATGACTTTGGAAACAAAACAAACACAACAAGCATCCTGACTTCAGAGGCTTGTTGTCTAATGTTTACATCTACAGTCAACAGTAAATAGGTGTTTCATAGTTTCAAACTGTGCCTAATATTAGCCTCCATTCATAAAAGGTGCTCAAATATCCTGGCAAGGAATAAGCCTGGCAAAGAATCAGACTTAAGAAAGACAGGTTAAGAATAAGAGCACAAGAACTTTTAATGGCTTTCACTGTTCATGCCATGTGCAATTTATATCACAGACCAGTGACACGCTCCGCATGTACATATTTACTGTTCTGTTTATTTCTATCCTATTCTGCCTTGCCAATTGGAAATTACCTAAACTTTGGAGAAAAAAGAATATTCATAAACAAGACTGCAGTAAGAAATAAGACATAAATCAAAATTCTTACACATTCATAGATTATACCAATCTTCATCTAACAGCAATCCATGTCATATGACCCAGGTACAACAGAGCTAGCAAGATCTCAAAGGAAAACAAGTTTTAGGATGCATACAATGTAGTAATTTAATGTGGACCTGAAGAAGTAAGTGCGTGTCAGTAAGCAGTTTGTGTATGTCAGTGTTTCTCACTGTTGTTATTTGTACCATTGTTCCTCAAGCACTGAACCGTGTGCACGTCAGTGATTTGCAGTTTTCCTGTGTGTTTGTCTGTCACGACGTTCTGCTGTAAATATACACTACTGGCAGAGCTCAGCATAAAGACAATGAACTCCAAAAATATTTGGAAAAATTCACTAGTCTGACTGCAGCTTTCATGTTTTACAGGAGGCCCATAACCCCCCAGTTTATGGTTTCAGAGCGAGTCCCCCAGCAGCCAGCCAAGCCCCACTTGGTGTGGTTTCCCATCCTCTCCCCCCGCCGGACAGTTTGCTCAGGATTATACGATCTGATTTGCATGATTATATAATCTTCTTTTCAGCAACATCCCTCTGAAAAGAGCAAACAACATAATAGGAAAACCAGTAGCATAAGCCAACTCTTTCAAAACCCAGTGTCTGGAATGCGCAAAGGGCACAAAGCAGGGGAGGGAAAAAAAAAAGAAAGGGTTTTTTTTTGATTTTGTTACCAGATTTTTCATACAGACCTTTCCAAGGAGAATTAATTCTAAACAAATGTAAATCATAAAACACCATGTTCTCTGAAACACAAGGACTTCACAGGTTTTCTCTGTTTCCAGTATAGGGAGGGGAGCATCGTTTCAGTTATCTCAAGGTATATATAAAAAGGTTGCTGTTTACTTCTTTTTCAACACAAGTTACTTTGGGGAAGTATAATACAATTCTCGGATGGTTTTTGCCCACCTTGATTTAAAGCACTGGTGGGCAGGTGCTGCCACTGCCGCTATTTTGACAGTTTTTGTCTTGCAGATGGTTGAACTCACAACATCGACACCACCACTCCAACCATCCAAAGTCCTGGTTATATCGCACAGAAGTATAAACAAAGTCTTAGCTGATATATATGCCTCCACTTCTCATGTCTTATTTCATACACTTCAGACTTTGTCCTAGACAGGACGTTGTGTAAGTGAAGACTGTCATATTCCAATCTGCAAATAGGCTCTTCTGCTGGCTGCTAAAACTACTTATGATGTCAGTTACTTCAGCAATATTCATCTAAAATTAATGCCTTATAAATAATCAAGGAGTAATCTGCTTCCGTCTGTCAGGCTAACCCCAAAAAGAAAGAAGTGTAACATTTTTGCAAGAGAAAAGAAATTAAGGATGACCTGACCTCACAAGCACGCTTGCCAGACAGTTACACACTCTTTCTTGCATGACCTATTTTTCCCTGCTCACACCACAGAGACATTTCAAACAAACGGCCAGTAATTCAGACTGCTTGAAACACAGAGGGTTGCCACCCAAACAAGACAGTTGGGCATCTAAATGGCTTTGTTGGATTTCCAAAAGTTTTTAGTGATTTGTTATCTGCTTTCAAGTTGAAATAGAGCTCTACGTATCTAGTCTGTGAAGGCCAGTGTTAAATGTCAAACTTTTCCAGAAATCAGGGTACTGCTTATGGATCATGGTCTACCATTTTGTTGCATATCACAGCGTGTGAATGACCTATATGAAAAGCATACTGAGTACCTACGTGGGGGTTTTAGTTATAACAAACTAACATAAGGAATAACTTACAGATAAAGGAACTGTTTATAGCTTAAGTAAGAGTTCCTATAGCCCACGTTCCAATGCTGAAATAGTTTCAACCTGCTTTTGAAAGATGCTCAATACTACTGCCTATTAAATTCCTGTGAGATTTAGAGAACATCTGTTTCTATTACTGGAATCAGATTCTCTACCAGTTATCAAGATCCGTATCAGCTGTAGCATGAAATACATAATACCTGTGGCTTTTCATCTTTTCCATTGAGAACAACCTTCTTAGTAGAGACAAAGACCAATGTATCATGACATAACAGTCTATCTACAAAAGTTAGCTTCTCTGAGACACCTTTTAGATCCACAACAGGTCAACTTGTCTGAGACACCTTCTGGATCCATTAAAAGTATTAACAGTTCCCTAGCAGAAAATCACTGAATTATGCTATGATCAGATATATAAGGTCATTACAAGAAAAAGGCACAGAAACAGTCACCTTTTGCTAATTCACAGAAGTCAAGAAGAGAAAGCTTGAGGCAGAGAAGGAAAAAGCAAAATGGAAACAACACAAGTGATGAGGTTAAAGAAAAATAGGATCAATGTGTACATATGGAAGACAAGGCAAAGGATTTAGTTTCCTCATGCTGGGGTTTATATGTAAAGATACAAGAATATGAAGCTGAATGCTTGTAAGTAAGAAATAACACGGAAAAGAAGTGCCATTTCTATTGTCCAAATGTCAAACACCAATGGGAACTCAGAGGGTGGGGGGGAGGAGGAGTAATAGATGTATATGCATCTTGTAACAGGTTCTTCTTAAAGTGGATTCTTGAAAACAGCTAGGCTCTGATGTTAGCCCATATGGACTCAGGAAAGTCAGAGAAAATGCTGGCTGCACCTTTTCCAGGCTATTTGCATATGTTCTTTAGTATGCAGAATGTCTCTGTATGTAATTGAATTGTTGTTTTTGCCTCTATTAATACATATGCAAATGAGTTACTACTGCAGCTGTGCTGTATTAATCATATGTGTGCTTCTGTCTGTCTGCCCTGCAGGCTCAGGGTCGGAGGGAGGGGGAAGAGGGAATTCAGTCTCTTTAACCTACAAGAAAACTCACTCATGCAGACAGAGGTCTGCTAGCAAACAGCAGGCCTGAGTTACAACTGGAAGGCAGATAGGCTGGTCATTTTTCAGTCTTTTTTCATTTTTCATAGATATGGATGGAATCTGAAAGTTATGCAGAAGGGACTGTTAATCTAGATAAAATGAATATGCTACCACTGCTAATTCTTTCCCCTGGAGGGCTGAGGAGGGAGTTATAATCTGACAACCCACAGAGTAGCCATGATACTGTTTTATCATGTGTATTTACTGCTTGTAAATGTCCACTGTGTGTATGCTCAGACACTCACAGTGCTCAATAAAATACAAAACATTTATATGTAGTCCGCTGTAAAGACTGTCTCTAATAAATTGATTGGATTCTGAAAAAAATTATGTGATCAAGCTTTTCATTCAAATCTATTTTGATAGAATATATAGAGTTTACACATAACATTGTATAAGATTACATCAAAGGCAAGTATGGGCTATTTAGACACCAACTACAAAGCACATTTACCCACCGTGAACAAGATTTATTTGAGCTGGTATGTTCTGTGGTTCATGCTTTTACACAATCTATCACAATCTCTAGCTCTCAGCAGGTATCCGGAAAGTGAGGAATACTTGCATCCCGGTGTTGCAAGGCTTGCTTTTGAGCTAACTGAGAGGAACTTTTTCCATTTAAAAACATAGGGATTGCTCAAAAAAGCCTTTGGCAATCAATAGCTCCTCAACTCACACCTGACTTATATATAGTTTAACGAGTATCTTAAAATCATCACTAAGACTTAATAAAAAAATAAGAAATCTTCTGAAGTTCAAATTTTTTGAAGACAACTTACCCACAGAGAGATCCTTTACCCTGTTTAGGTGGTCATAGCTTCATTTACATGAAGAGTACTAGGCCTTACATTTTTCTAGTTGAAGCACCTTGGTCTTCACTGATCTCTTTTAAAATGGCCATCTTGGCAATCCATTTGCAGAACAGGTGGCAACACATTCCCTTACAAAGCCAGAAAGGATTGGTGGACAGAAGTAGGGAATACAAAATCTGCATAACGCAGCAATTTAAAAAAATTATTTCAAAGGGCATCTAACCAAAATGTATATGTTATGTCGATTTATTACTCCTATTATTATCATTATTTGTGATGGCCACCAGAAACAGCACAGTGATACACTGAACTAATGGCAGATGGACAACTGCCATCTTTTGGTTATGCTAATAAGAAATGTCACTTTTCATGTGCTTAGTTGTTGTTTGTTTTTTTTTTTCCCAGATGTGTGGGCTCACAGTGAAAAACTAATTCTACTTTTTTTATGCTTAAGTGGATTGCATGAGCATTATAATATTGTAATTAAACCGTGCACTAATGATTCATTCCCTACAAATTAAGTCCGAGTCCAATTAAGGAGAACAGGTAAAGTAAAAAAGCAAACAGTGAACAGATCCTAACTCTCACTGTTGAAAAGCCAGCTTAGATGGTATTTAAAGGAAGATACTACCCAGCAAATAGAAAGAATAACCTTCCACTGCCAAGAAACAATTTACCTTCTTGTAAGCAAAGAAGTTAGAGCAATATCCCAAAGAGGTCATGAATGGAGATTGCAGAGCAAATGAACAATGAATAAAGTATTGCTACCTCTTGGGTACATTCTGTAGAGACACTAATGGGGCATTGGACTTTTCTTCTCAATCAGAAATAATTAATGTCTTTGTGTATCTATCAAGTTGACTCCCCAATACAAGGACAGAATAAAGTTTTCAGTATTCAGATGCATCACTACAGTGTTCATACAGGGTCTTCTTTCACACATTTGGGATGCTGTAACACTGGAAGGCCAACTACTTAATCTGGTCAAAATTGGTTATGTCTAGAGATTAAAGCAAGAAATCAGTTAAGAGATATGCAAAAAAACCCCAGTAATTAAATGTGCTTGACAATTAATGCATGAAAATATCACGACATCTCTATAAGAGCAAGGGGAGGTTCTGTCATCAGCAACATTTCAAATAAAACTGAAGGAGATACTTCAGAGAAATAGGTAGAAGTGGCAAGATGTAGCTTTCCTGAAATGGTGCAGAAGCCAAAAGGAAGCTGGTGTGTAAGAAAAAAAAAGGGTATCTGACTGAACAGGCAGTGCTCATGCTTTATTTTTGTTTCATGGGCCACAGATGTTATGTAATACTCATAGGACCAGTGAACAGTCTACCTTCTGATCAGTCACTGTATACCTGTTAAATAGCTCTATCCTTTCAATTTTCTTCAAGCAAAACAAACATGGAGACCACAGATGATTATGTGACCCTTAAGATATCTAGAAGCAAGGTTTCCCAAAGGAAAATTTGTAATGAGTAGAACATTTAAATAACAGCAAGATGAACAACTCTGAAAAACCCTCAAACTCCAAACAGGTTTACTTCTTCTCAAAATCAAGTCACTTATGTCAGTGCCTGTCTGTGGCCCAAATTCTTCCAAAAATGTGGTCCAGAATATGTATACTAAATTCCATTTAAATTCAGCTCTTGGTATGATTCTTCCCACACAACTAAGAGAATAGCTTTGTAGTAAGAAAAATTAACTTGACCCAAGTATGTAACAAAGAAAATGGAGACCAAAAAACTTGGCCAAACTATTTTTTCAGATATGTTTAGGGTCTGAATCTACTCATCATCTTCACAGAAATAGCCAAAGAGAACAAATCAGAACTCTTCTAATGACTGGTGTTCAGAACTGAGACCCAGCTAAAATGCTTTCAAACTTGTACACTGACCTGAGGTTCTCTTGATTCATTTAGTGAAAAGTTTGGTCATAATGCTGAACACAACCAAATTAATTATGACGTCCTGTTTCATGCTAAGATAACACGGAAGAAAATTTTTTCTTTGGAAAAAGGTCTGCACTCAAAACCTTTCAGGGTGTTTTTTTTCCAAGAGCAGATGTTTGCTGGAAATCAGACTCCTATGCTGTTTTGACAGGACACAAAATGTCCATACAGTAAGACTACCCAGGCAGCTGTCACTGTACATCCAGAATGATCTTTGAATGTAGTTATGGGTATATACAGCATTTGTATTACTGCCAATTAATCAGTCGTTGTCACTATCTGGTTATCAAACAAGCAATCTGGGAAATCTGAACCATTTGCACTTCCAATGGTGTGGATTCCTATCAGTTTTCAGATCATGCAATCAGGTCCTTTGTTTCCTAATGCTCAGAAAGCATGCAGGATTTTTTTTTTTATCAGAAATGATCGGATATAATTTTATACTGAATTTGCTCAGACTTATGAAATCATCTCTTTCATACTAGCAATGCGCAAGATGATCAGTATTAGAATAATCACTTCAGTTTAGCTTGTGTAAAACTTGTTACATGATATCTATGCTTACAGCTTTGAATGGTGATCTTCAAGATGGAGGAATTTAATTCCCTCATCTGCCAATCCATATAGGAAAACATCATGTTCATATAAGGCATACAGCAGTATTTGGACTCACCAGCCTTAGTCAGTAGAGCACAGCAGCAAGGCTGTGTTCAGTTTTGTTCTTGTTCATTTGAAACAGAATCACTATGCTGCATCCCTCCTGAAGAACAAGACCATATGATACTCATGATATTTTCTTATTATTATTTATTATATTTTCTTATTAACATAAGAAACTCAGATGCTAACCAAGAAGGATTTTACTGCAATGAGAGTGTCATGTCACACAACATTCAGGACTGAGTCTTCTCATTAACAGAAGAAAGCTAAAAATTATTTCTTTTTCAAATGGCATTTATGTCATTAAATGTGAGAATGAGTGAATATGCAGTGCTGAGAGATAGCACTTTCTCAGAGGACAGATTCATGTTTGCATCGTGTTAGTTCCAGCTTCTCCAACATGGCCCCATCCATCTACTCCTTTTGCAACACCTAACAATGTAAGTTTTAGTTTCCATTCTCACCGAGTCATCAGTCTCTCTGTGGATACTGAAAATAAAGGCAATCATGTATGGCTAATTGTGGCAGATATCAGATGACAGAATCTGTATATCCCAGTGGGGACTCAAAGGCAGGGAGAGAAATGGAGGGCTTCAGATTACGAAGCCGTCACTGGGAATCAACAGGGGATTTCAAAACGAGCGATTGCATTTTCACTGATAAAGAGTTTCTTTGCCACCGGAAAACAATCAGGTGTTAGCTGTTCTTCTATAAATACAGTGTGCATTTCATTTACAAAAAAAAAAAATTCAATTTTTTACAACCCGGGATAAAAAGGTCCTTCCTGTTGATCTCATGGTACACACTAAAGCCATGACCCGACTTAAAATTCTCTAATGAAATAACAAAGACGTGTTTATCACTACACAAACAAACAAGAAAAATTCCTTGGCTTTGTCTTCACCAAGATAACGTTGTGTACCGAATTCTGCTGGGAGCAACAAACTGAGCATTGTGCTAGGTCCTTTGATCTCCCCTGAAAACCACTGCTTTAAGTACACAAAGTCTGAAAGATGAGTGATAGGGACGACAGAAAAAGAAGAAAAGAAGGAACATTGTACTTTCCTGACCTTTTACTGTCTGATGACCAGATGACAGAGGGTTTGTAGGGAACACTGGTTATATGTAATGCAGGGGAATGTCTGAAGTAAGAAGAGTTCCCCCTTGAAAGAGGCTGCAAAGCCATTTAAAGGTGGGTTTGGACCAAAAAATCATGAATGTTTCTCTGTGACTCAACAAAGTCATCATCATCACTGAGCTAGAGTGGATTTGTACTGAGTTTGGAAGGCATAATCTTTCTAGGCTAGCAGCTACACTAGATTCAGCTCCAGTCATGTCAGCATAGCTGAGTGACCATGTATGATAAAACCTTTCTCGAAGTGCATCTAGTCTGACTCTTTCAAATGGCACCAGAAGTTAAGCGGTATGTCCAATTTCTAGTAGACAGGCTGCACTGATAGCTGAAAATAACACATGAAGAAAGACAACTTTAATTTTTTTCCATCATAAACATACCCTTATAGGTTGAGTCTGAAAGATTCAAGGGAGTCTACAGAGTCAGTAATTTGAACCTTTACCACTGACTGGCTGCCAAACTCTCCCTTTAATTCCAGACTAAATAACATGCAGCAAAACAACATAGGTGAATTTGCTCAATATTTTCATTTTAATGTTCTTCATTGCAGAGAAACAAGAGGCCTTTGAGGTTCTCAAATTTTCCACAACCTAAACTCACCCTAAGATATTTATGAAGTCAGTCACATTTGCACAAAGCCCACCTTTCAACAAGAAAACTGACATTGTGATAAAGCCTATTTTAATCAGAATACTTCAGCCCACAGCATGCATAGATACAGCCCAAAGACGGTCCTGAAATGAAAGTAAACCATTCTCCCAACTTACTGGAGCACTGACAGATTATTTTAGGACTAGCTTGAATGAAAAATAAGAATTAGACTCAGACCTTTGTTTTCTCACTGCTAGCTAGCTCCATGTTTGTTTTTCCTTCCCCCCCCCCCCTTTCTTCCATATGTCTGTTCATGTGTGTTTGGCTATTATAAGCACTTTATCAATACTGACGTTACTCCTCAAAATTTGTTTCAAAGGGATGACTTTTATGGCTCCCATGATTCTTAAGCCGCCTACAATATTTGTAACTCACAGAATCAGAAACTAACACACAGACTGTAGCTTTTCATACAAAGGCACAATAGGAATGAATGTATTAACCTCTGTGGTGCATGGAATGTGTCAGCTTACACACTGGCAGCTATTTCTGTGAAACTCAGCTAACTTCCGCTGGCTGTGTTAAAATAAAATAATAATAAAAAAGATCCTCCCCAGAACTATGTCCCACGCTCTTGCACGCTGGCCAAACAACTGAAATATCTGACGTCTACTTCATGCTGATGTGGGCCAAACAGAGTTTGAGAATGCATTTCACACGTACTGGGTTATAAACACTGAGCCTTTCCAAGCAGGTATAAAGCTCTGCTGTTTCCATGTGACTTGGCAAATAATAGTGAGCGGGGAGACGCATTTGCAACGGAAAGCATGGGATTTTTTTTTTCTTGTTTCTAGAAAAGAGCGTCAATCCAGATCACGCAGAATTACAGATGATTTGGATCTTGGTTTCCGTTTAGTCCCAAATTTTACTCAGCTCCATCCTGCCAGCAAGGCATACATGGCAGGTAGCAAAATCCAAACTGCAGCAACGGACATCACATTTGCTTAATCCCAATGACTCGATAAGCGTTGTGTGGCTGATCAGCAATATCTGAGGAACATCTGCACTGCTGTCATTAAGACCCATGGACACCCTAATACTTTCAAAATTTAAAATTGTATCAGCAGTTTGAAAATCATATACATCTGGCTACCAGACCAACTCTTTAATGCGGCTGAAAAAAAAATTCTTTAGTAATCTTTCCACCTGTTTTCTAATTGTCTATGCTAAATTAGGATAATCACTAATTATCTGCACTACAGCAGTGCCTAAAATGCTTGGGTACCATAAAACACTGTAGGAGGGGCCAGTCATTGCTCTGAAGAGCTTATGGCCTAAAAGGACATAATCACGTAAACAACTTTTAAGCAGTTTAATAGTGCTTGTCAGGACAGAGCTTTTCTGCCTGGCAATCCATTTCCTTTTGGTGGTTTACACCTAGCCAGCATTACAGCCTGCATCAGAAGGATCTAATGGAAAAGTGTCCTGGTTTTGGCTGGGATAGAGTTGGTTTTCTTCTCAGTAGCTGTGTTTTGGATTTAGAATAATGTTGATAACACACTGATGTTTTGGTTGTTTCAAAAGAGCACATACCCTAAAAACCAAGGATCTCTCATTTCCCATGCTCCACCATGAGAAGCTGTAAAAAATGCTGGGAGGCAGCAAGGCTGAGACAGCTGAACCAAAGTGGCCAAAGGAATATTCCATACCAGAGAATGTCATTCTCAGTTTATAAACTGGGGGGAGTTTACTGGGAGGAGCTGATCACTGCACAGGGCCAGGCTGGGCATTGGTCAATGGATGGATAGCAATGGTACTGTGCACCACTTGTTTTTCTTGTATTTTATTCCTCTCTCTCCTTTTCATTACATTCATTACTATTATTGTTGTTATTATCATTACTCCTATTGTATTTAACTTTATTTCAATTACTAAAATGTTCTTATCTCAATCCATGGGTTTTACCTCTTTTTTTCCCTGATTCTCCTCCCAATCCCACTTTAGGAGGGGTGGAGTGAGTGAGTGGCTGTGTAGTACTTAGTTGCCAGCTGGGGTTAAATTGCAACAATAAGAGAAGCAAACATGCCACTATGCAGAAATTTAAACTACAAACCTAAAAGTAGTTAAAATGACAATAAAGACACAAAAACCATAACAAGAAGTTCCTGGAAGGTAAAAGGAAAATGTGTATCATTTGACGATTCTTTTGCTTCAGATGCAAATTTTACGAGACAAGAACAGCCCCAAACCCCTGTTAATTGCACTGTGTTGCAATGGAAGAGAAAACTGGTTTTCATATTTACTTAACCTTTTGCCTCTTCTGCATTGTGCTGGGACTTACCTGCAGTTGGAGTGGGCCTAAGCCCGGTGTTGCTGCGGCAGCAGCTGCCATGGTAGTTGGGATCAGCTGAACGGGGTAGGGGTCACCTAAGTAAGAGAATAATAGAGGCGTCAGCACCTTTTATCTACTCTCCACCTGCAAATTAAAGTCCTGCATTCACTCTTTCCAAAAGCCTTCTTTTGTGTGCCTTGTTGAGGCCTAATGAAAAGCTCTATTGTGCAGCCTTTTACTAACACTCTTTTCACAATTCTGGCTGAGAGAGGAATGTGAATAAAAGGCACAAGCAATTAAGGCGGAAACCTCATCCTTTTTCATGATGTATTTAGGGAAATGGGAAAAAAAAAGTGCACATTGATCAGAAGGCTGCACTTCAAAAAAAAGGAAAGAAAGAAGATGGGGGTGGAGGAGAAGAAAAGGAAAACAGTACAACCTTGATAAGATCACAGCATTAGAAGGGGACAAATTTACAAGCTTGTCCAGAATATGAAGTTAACCAAACTCCGCTCACTGTTAGTAAACTGAGCCTCACGCAGAGCAGAAATGGCACTCAATTGACTACTCTGCTTTCTTTCAGGTGAGGAAAAAAAATCTCACTTTAGTGTGAGGGTTTGATCCTACAACAGGAAAAAGCACGTAAAGTTAAGGAAATCAGATACAAGCCTCCGAAATCCCTGCACTGACTCCACTTCATGACTTGGGATTCAGTTTTGCTTCTGAGGGAAAACTACTTCATTCTTAGTAAGAACTGCATTGTGCTGGATGAGATATAGAGACCCAGTAACGGTTTTAGGAAAAATTGCAGTCATTTATAAAGGAAAATTACCTGAGATGACAAAAATTGAGATGGAGGATGGTATGCTTTAATGTTATGGAGTGCTCACTTTTGGTCACTCCTTACATATCTGATTTGTTAAACTTCATACGAGCATGTGCCCAAAACTATTAAGACAACTGGTAAAAAATAATAATAAAAAATGTTACACACATTATATTGCCTCTCCAAATGATAAAAACTTTATGCACTTTCCACTGAAATAAGGCTCACCAGAGAATTTCTGTATGTCCCCATGTTCTGGTGACATGCATGATTTCTGTAGCATTAAAACAGCCACTTGCAATGAGACTATGGAAAGGGCAGAACACTTTATCAGAAAAATTTACCTAAATGTTCCTGTACATTTTATTAGAGAGGCAGATTAAAAGTTTTCCCCTTTATTGTGCTTTTTTGAATGAACAGGGGGAAAAAAGACAAGGCGGCAATGCAGGGTGTTTTGTACAAACATTATTAGTTATTGTTGAATTAAAGTTTAAATGTTATCAAGCCTTAGTTACAGGAAACAGAAAACAAAGGGAATGAAATTTATCTAATGATTTTTCAATGTTAGAAATAAGCTGAGTTGGTGTATACACATTCAGGAAAACTGCTAATATTTTCTTTCCCTTTTGTAATGTAACTTTCTCTACAGAGATCTTTTCATTCAAGCATTTTGATCTCCTGTTACGAATTAAACACCACAACTTCTAGAAATGAAGGCTAGCAAAAAACTGGGCTGGCAAAGCACCTTAACAGATATTTACCTTAAATTAAGTGTGCATGCTTATATTTGAGAACATCTTAACTAATTCTTCGCTGACTGAAACTTCACAGTCTTTCAAGGCCTCCCAGCCAAGCAATGGGAACCCAAAGGTCCACCCAGGCATCCCCATCCACAAGTGTCTTTGCATCAGCACCAGGCCACAACTTCTCTATGTTTGTCAATGGGCAACAGATTTCCTGACTTGCTTGGTTGTTTGTTTTTCCCCAGAGGATGCCATTGTTCTGCATTTTCCAATTTTACTTTGCTTTAACTGAGGCACCCATTTTCCTTGTCATATCATGGAGTGAATTAATAATTTCTCTGATTTGAAATTTTCTGGAGAGTTATCTTGTGACTCAAACTGTGAGGCTTAAACATGTGAAGACACAGAGAAAAAAGAGATGGTAGTCAGAGAGTCAGTGTCAATGGTGTTTATCTACTTCCATACCACTAGGAGCCCAAAGGCTAATCTCAGCAGCATTCTGAAAGTCTCCTCTCTAGAAGGGGACATTTTGATCAAGAACCAGCCATTAAAGAAGATAAAAGTTTTTAGTTTCTCAACTCAAAAAAAAAAAAAAAAAAAAAAAAAGGGAAAAGTTTCTCACTAGGATACTGATTCTTACAGCCAATTAAAATTTCTTGTTTTGAATGACTTGTATTAAAATATACATATTAAAAGACAGCTTCCATGCACTGTCCCACGTTCCTCTTCTCTCCACACACATGTGTAAGCCTCAGCCCATCATGCTAATTTATAAATCCCACTCTTCTCACCTTCCTTCAGGCAGATTCTCATATGCTCATGTGTTGTGGTAATTCCTATCCTTTATGGTTCATTTGGTAGAAATATCAAGGAGATGCTTGTGAGAGAACATGCTGAAGTCTCCATGGCCACAAGCATATCCCAAGGCCACATGCATGGTCACAACCACTTGCTTTGGAAGCGTAGGCAATGCTTCTGGGACTCCTACCAGAAAGCAACTACTACACCAATACATGCTAATGTAGTTTTTCTGAATTCTAAAGGAAAAACTCAGATTAATCCTAAAACCAGATTATAGCTGTGCAGAGCTAGGCTCACCTGTCTACTAGACTGGTTTTTTGTTAGCTCACTCTTTAAAGGGTTTTGCATTTTTCCACTGCTCCCCAAAAATTTTAACTAACAAAAACAGCGAACAAAAATGAAAGGCTTCTGCGACCTATCATGATTCTTTGCACTGTTATGCTTTGGTGATATCCTCGTCTATCCTGTGGTTTAGCACAGGAGACAGATCACAAAAGAGCAAGGAATATGCTCAAACACCATGCCATGGTGGGGACTCTTCAGACAGTGCCCTTCCCAGGGAAGGTTTTGGACCCCTGTCCATGATAACGCCAAGCTCTTATATATTCACATCACACAATGCAGGAGCAACTGTCACCCCTCAAAATACTAACAAAGGTCTCAGGTCTTATCCGATAAATACATTTCTTGCTGTTTCTCTAGAACATGATACAACTTTTTACTATCCTTAAATTTATTCCCACAGAACGCAATTTTTGACTGAGCATTTTTAGCTAATTCTGAAGTCTGGGAAATGCATGTCTTAACTATTTCATTACATCTTCAGTAAATATCTTATTTTTAGATGTAAAGAGTGGCTACATTTTTTTCCCAAGCTCTAGGAACATTTCAGGAATGTGAGGCGAGATATACAGTTAATAGAAATGGATATTTCCCAAGCCAGTCAGAAGTTTGCACAACTGAGAACACCAATAAATTCCCAAACAACTACATTACATTTCCATTTACAAAATTCGCTATTAATCTACTAATGCATGCACGCAGTTAGTGTACCTCCCTGCATCTCTCAGCTACCAAAAGAAACATTTTGTGCAGTTCTTTCATGTTCCAAACTGCCTCTTGTTATGTGTGAACTTTTCTTATAAACAAAGCATCAGAGAGAAGTTTTGTTGCTGTTGTTTTTCTTTAGTACCCTATATGGTAAAATCTGGAGCAGATCAAAGGCCAGGATTTTTACTGTGAGAACAAGTTAAAAATTACTTCATTAACTGATGTATTATTCTCTAATACACAATTATTTCCCAGCTACTCAGTGACATCACTTTGAAGAACAGAATTATTTGAGGTTGACTACATGAAAAGAGCACATTATTTACTGGTGATGCAGCACCTAAAGAAGTGAAGGGGATATGGGGGAGCTGATGGGGTATACTAGAGGTGTTGGGGACATTGACAGCAAAGGAGAACATCAGTGGTTCAGGGAAGAATGCAAGGCTGAACCCTTAATTCCATGCCAGTATTTTATTTCTCTATCCTTCTTCTGGTCCGTCTTCCACAAACATACCCAGAACCTCTTTCCTGATAATTTATGCACTGCAACTTCTTTCAATTTCAAATCACACCTTCATCCTTGCCCAAAATAATCTTCCAAGATCTTGCTTACAAGAGGATTTTTCATGAAGTACATTCACTTCCAAACCACTCTTTCTACGAACTCCCCTATGATACTCCACTGAAAACACTTTTCTGCGAAAGTAAGTTGTGGTACAGAGCCAAGTGGACATCCTGTCCCAAAACACAAAATAACAGCCCTGTGTTTAGGAACTTGATTTTCAACTGACTAGCTACCAAGTTCATGAATATTAAATGATTCTATACCTGTGAAAATACAACAGTGGCTCTTAAACCATTTATATGTTTTGCAAAATTTTATCAAAGGAGTTTAATAAGTTAAAAAACATTAAGGCTTTTTTTAAAGAAAACAAAAATGAAGCACAGGAGCTAACATTATGCATGTTGCACCATTCACCCAAACTCCTAGGATGTTTTCTGTATTCCTTTTTCTGTCACTCATCTCATTTATTCTCCTTCATGGTGTAATCCCCCCTAGTGTCTTGTCTTGTCTCCTGACAGGCTGCAAGCTCTTCAGAGCAGGCACAATTGTCTTACTTGCTATATAAATCAAGCTACATGCTAATGTTAAATTATAATGTTTTGACAGGATTTTTAAGTTGAACCTGATTACATGAAACAATAGAACACTCTGATTTTTTTTCCTGAAATTTTCTTTTCTTAAAAAAGGGATACCAGAACAGGAGAAGTAGGGCATTTATTTCCCATGATTTTTTAAAAAACCTCATTGTTTTCCTCCTACCTGTCTCTCAGGGAAAGCAAATGAAAAAAGTTGGAGGTTGTGGAAGAAGAAGAAAAGAAAATAGAGTGAAGAACAGAAGGAGTAGGAAACAAAACCAAATTCTTAAATTATAATTTCTAAAACTAAATTCCATGAAAAATACTGCAATAAACCTTTCCTTATAGTAGCTTCTGTTGAATGAAAAGGAGTCCTACATTATCTTCCCCTTATTTTTGACAAGTTCTAGAAAAAGCCACAATAATTTTACACTCAATTTATCATTTAAGTGTATTTATAATGAATAATCACAGCTGATGGCTAACTGACAGGTAAGCCACTGCATCTCTTCTCATCACTCATTCATTCTTAACCTCATCACCATTTTCCTATCATTTTTTTGGTCTAAGGGTGGACATGGAGTAAGAGTAATGGGAAGCTGTGAAAGCAGTGTTCCGTGACTTCTGGCTCTAGGCATTAGGGATTTAGAAAAATAAGGAAAAGAGTATGAAGAAGATACCACCTGGCCTCCAAAAAGATACCCAAACTGGTTCCCTGATTTTCTTTGAGATAGTTCTGCACAGTACTGATCAAGAGAGAGTAGTCTGTTTTGTGTTTTAGAGAAACAATTCAGTCCACAGAAGGGATGGCTTTGGAGGGACCTAAAAGCAGCCTTACAATCCCTATGACGAGGTGATCAACAAGACAGTGCCAGGCTCCTTCCTGGCAGTGTTTGGCTGGAGGACAAGAGCCAATGAGCATAGAGTGAATCAAGAGAGGATCAGATTTTCCCCATGAGGACAGCCAGATGTTAAAACAAGCCGTCAAAACAGGGTTGTGCACTCTCTGTCCTTGGATGTTTGCAAGCCCTAACTGGACAAAGCCCTGAGTAATCTGATCCTACCTCCTAGATGACCCTGCTTGGAGAAGAGATTGGACTTCAAGCCTTCTAAGATCCCTTCCAACCAGAATAATCCTATGATTTCCGGAGTACCCATTTGTGCGCGCTCATGAATTTAAAAATCAGCACTTTTATTTGATTGTGCAAACGTGGAAAACAGTGCTGTACCACCAAATATCTTTTATGGCCTAGAAACAGAATTAAAACTATCAGCCTCTCTTTACAGGAGCCCATTGTTTTGCTTGTCTGCTTTGTTTTTATTAACATTATTATGAGAAGCCCCCACACAGAGATCAGGAGCTATGGAATTCTTTCCCTTAGAAACAGTCTTTAGATGTGTTGTTATATTTTGCAGCCTTGATGTCTTCCTTTGCATTTGCAACCTTACAGAACTGACACATTCTCATGTATGCTAAAAGGCAAAGTTGTTACCAAAAATTCCTCCTTCTTGCTGTTTCTATTCACAATGCTATTACTCTTTTCTTATCCTGGGGGGAACATGAGGGTTTAGTCATATGCTCATTCTTTTCCAAGGCATAAACAGTAGCCCTGAAAGATGACTAGCATCTTTATAAAGAAGCTACAGTATGTGGTCCTCACAACACATGGTTCCTATTTTTGTCATTCTGATAAAAGCATAGCAATGTCAATATTTTTTTCTTGTGATTTGGTGATTGCCAGTGACCTGTATGTCAGCTGACACAGTTAAATCAGAAATTAGCACTCAGTCTCTTTAGAAGACAGAAACATGGACACTGAGCACAAGAAAAATTATAAGATTGTCCACATGATACTCCATTAAATAATGAAACATGTGATCGACTACAAAACAGAGATACATCAGCAAATTTCCCCAAGGAAGTTTATGGCATTTAACTCCTAAACATTAATTTTATTGTACTGTGTGAGGAATCAATTAACTGAGAGTTTCATTTTTATCAGACATCAGAATTATTGTTCAGAATATAGATGAATAATTCAGTATATTTCAATTTTATTAGGCTTGGCTTGTTCATCTCGCACATTTTTGCCAATTTGGAAAGGTAATTAGATATTTCATCGATAACTTTCTTTGCATTATTTCATTTAGAACACTTCCAGCACCAACGAACTGATATCTAAGACACATACAATGTACCTACTGTATGTTCACATTTTCCTCCCCTAATTGGATATGGTTGAAATAGTGATTAAAGCGCTTTCAGGAAACCTCGTGTTGATGACATCTGACTGTGAGCACAATATGATTTGTTACAACAAATTATCCACAGGGGAGAGGAGCAACGGGCAAAGAAAAAGAATTCTTGTTTCCAAGATCTGGCATATTTCCATAAAAATAACACAGGTATCAGTAAATAAAAGGCTACCTAGAAGCTTTCCCGAGAATTTGCGAATAACCTGGAAAATGTACTTGTGGCAAATCCCATTCCTGGGAATACAGACTTAGCAACTCTTGTTTCCTGAGAAAACAAATTCTAAAAATCTTCAAGTAATTCAGTTTAGAAAACAAAGTGTACGGTTCTCCCTCTTCCAGAGAAGAACCTTTTTGGAGTGCAACAGCTTCAGTCATACTGAAAAGCCTCAGGACGGACACAACATGCCACGCTGCTCTAAGTGGTTAGTCAACGCTTCCTTTTTAACGTGATCATCAAATGCTTTAAGAAGTGACAGAGTGCAGTTTCCAAAATTAATCTTACTTAGCACCACTAATTGGGGAAGACCTGCCTTCTTTACAAAGTTTGGGCTATTCTGTGTCTTTTAGTGGAAAGTTACTTGTGAACAGTGCTGCAAATGCAGAGGCACAGAAGCAGCACAGGGAAGCACTCTGACCCAGTGCAATTCTGATAGCTGTATTTGTTGAAGAACACCCAGTGTTGAACACCCTGAGAATACTGTTCTCAGCCTAACTCCTTCTGCCTTTTCCAGGCCCCCAGACATAGCCTCTTTTGCTTTCCCAAATCTTTATCTCGTTCCCTTTATTATCTGTTATACAGGAGATACAATCATGCCTTAGTATTCCACATACAAATCTATACATATGTGCATTAATAAAAGGATCACACTACCTACGACTGAAGAGCAGCCTCCTCAGAGGCAGAACTACCCAGTTTTTAAAGGGCACAATACAAAACTTCTCCTCTTCTATCACTTAAACCATTTTTATGCTTTCAGAGCACTTCACAAATATTAATTAGCTCTAAATAAATTCTAATTATTTCTAAGAGTGGCCCTAGCAGATCTGTATCATCTGGTGTGAAATCTGACTTCAGTAAAGTCAACAGCAACAGCTCCTCAGACCTCAGCAGAGCTGACATTTCACTTGCCATTGCTAAAATGCTGGGAGTCGTGTATATTATCCAGTAAGTATCACAAGTAGAGCTGATCTAGTGATAGCAGTAGTAACAAATGATAGGGTTATTGAATGCTGGCTGAGAAGAAAAGAAGGGTTAAATGATCTGAACCAATCTGTAGAGCCCAAATGTGGGCGAAGCTTTGGGAAACACATTAACTGGGCTCTGTTTGCTTTCAACATCAGCTCAGATGGAAGGTGCTCGTCTGCTGCTAAACCATTTTAAATACTTGGGACATTGGGGTTAACTCCTAACATCTGCTCATGCTGCAGGTCACTAACATAGTTAATCCACTTTGAAACATCAGCTCTTAATAAAAAGATTTGCATTATACATCTATATAAAAACTGCATATTATGTGTATAATAAAATACATATGAAGAGGTTTGCATAGAACTAAAAATACTTAAATTTCAAATAACACACACTGCATGGATAACTAAGCATGGAGCAAATAAGTTAGGTGACCATTATTTTTCTTGCTAATTGTGGACAATAGAGTCCATCACATACTGCCAACTGATTTTTCTCAAAAGAAATAAATACTTTTGTTGTAAGTAATAATATTAAATATGTTATATATGCAATTACAACTATGGATGGAGGTTAAAAATCAACTGGAAGCATAGATTATGAATCCTTTTCTCAAATAGAAATGTAATCCTAATTGAAGTTCCTCTCTTTATCTCTGCCAACTTTACCACCACACAATATGCCATAGAGAAAAAAGGGGAAGTGTCAACTTGTGTAAATTGTCCCTTATGTAATGCAAACCATCTGTTTTAAAAAAAAAACAAAACAAAATGAAAAACCAAGCCACTCCCAAGCATGATCTGCTGTGAAGAAAAAGAAAGAAAAGGAAATTAATTGCATCGAATTGGAAGCCAAAGATCATGACCTGCCAAGTAACCATGGAAAAAATATTTACCCCTCTCCTCCCTGTATTTACCTAATTTTGAAAAATATTTGGAAAAGTATAATCGAATAATTTGCCCTGCACATATTAGAGATTGATATTATTGTATTCCTTTGAGCATTTCATCTGTCTAGAGTGTTTTCCATCAGGTTGGAACACAAGAGAAGAAGAAACCTCTTTGTTTTCAGTAACATATCACACGATGCCACCACTGGGTCAGAAGGTACCTGAGTCCTCAGTCACTGGAACCTGGCAAAGTATATGGGAATAAAGTATCAGCATACTTCTGCCCTGTTCTTCTACTCTTCTTTAGGTATCTGCTATGAGAGGAGTCTAAACAGACCACTGCTATTAACTGTTACAACTATTTTTGTGTTATTTTCAGCCAAATCCTCAGAAAACAAAGTACATGTAGAGTAAAAAGTACTCTCCCTTTCCAGTCTGCCCCTGGGTAAAGTCACTAGTCTGTTGGAAAGCACTGACTGAGGAATCCTACCACATACATTCTCTGAAACCACTGGGAGACATACATTTGACCCTCTGTTGGGAGGGACAGGTGAATCAGAAAGCACTGAGTTAACTTGATTTCATTATTTAAGCTGAAAGTAGAACAGCAGTATAACTAGCTATTCATAATTTCTTCTCTTTTGCTGATCTCGAGGCTTGATCACACATCCTTTTCCAGCTGCAGCTGTGCTGGCTGAAGAGCCCACCGTCCCCAACCACAGCCCCCTGCCAGAGGTTACCACTGTGACCAAGCTGCTTGTTTAATCCCTTCCCAACATGTTTCCATGAAAATGAGCCAGCTCAGTTTAAGTAGTTTTAACAGAAGGTCCTTGCTATCCCAGTCTGGACGGAAGCAAGTTAGGGAGTGCTTAACCAAGAAGCTTGGCCTGTATGTTGTAAGTCTGAGGCACAGTGACGAGCAGCTGGAATTGCTTCTCTCTGCAGCTACTGGAGCTGCAGACAGCAGCAACCCAGCCATCAGCTGTGACCAGTTCCACAGCTGACTAGAGAGAGAGACCTGCAGCACCTTAGATAACATGCTGCTGATTTTCAGACACACTGTTGAAGATCCAACTTTTCAAAGGGGCAGGGTGGATAACAGTATGAACTTCCCTTTGAAGGTGTCCCCAACACATACCCAAAATCAACATAGTTGATCATTAGTTAGCTAAGAAAATATTGGTTGTCGCAACAATTCTCTCTTCCTTCTCCCCCAAATTTTCAAAACTCCCTTTTGTTGAGGAACAGTATAAAAAAATTTTCACAGTTTTTTCGTTATTTGTGACTGGAAATGAATTGTCCCATGAAGATTTTTATCCTTCCTATGTGCAGGTTACTAATGTTAATAAATAAAAGAATCATTGCTAGAGAATTCCTATCAATCAGCCATCCAAAATGATTCTGAAACATATATCAGTCCAGAAAAAACAGCAGGTTTTCCAAAAGTGCCAGGAAGATGTAGAAGTGAGGCCCATTTTCACAAGGCACATAAACTAAATTTAGAACACAGAATGGCAGTCATGTGAAGATGTTCTAGCGGGGTCTTCCGAAGTTCCTGGGAAGGCCTTACATCCAAAGGCAAACTCAGTGAAAGTTAGGCATTTAACCTGTTCAGAAACTGAGCAAATTAATCTGCTCTATGTTCCCCGCTGCAGTTCTGTGCTGGTACCCATTCGGCTCAGTTCAAGCCAGCACAGGTGACTGCACTGAAGTTTAGAGTACAAGCATTTGCTAAATATCCCTGAGACTTAGATCCCAGTGCCTTTGTCACTCTTCAAGTGGATATTTGGTCTCTTAAATCACTCAGGTGCATTACAAAGTTTTATCCAAAGCTCTTTGGTTTACAGTCTACTACATCTTTGTCAAGTGGACTGATACGCAGTAGGGTAAGCAGAAAAGTGGGAGAAATATATTTTAATGGTCTGTCAGAAACATTCCTTGATGTGAACATGTAGTTTCAAGGCAGCTGGGTTTTTCATTGCTACAAGCTTTCTAGGTGTAGCTAAATTCGTATATGCTTTTTTGTTTACACTAAACTGTGAGTGAAAAGAAGAAATCCTTTGGACTACTTATCACTTCTCCTCAGCTTCTCAGTCAAATTCAGTCAAACATGCCAGGGAATCACCAAACACAGAGCTGTTTTTCCACTGGCTTCTGCTCAGTCCTAGACCTTGGCATGCAGTTAATTCCAAGCCTTACTGCCAGGAGCAGTAGCAACTTTGCTCTTTTTTCTTTCTTTTTCATTTTCAAGGTTACACAAACATGTAATGTCATATCTGCTTCACAGATGTGAAGAACTACAGGACTATCTTACAGTTAATGTGCATGAAGTAAAAAGAAGGGAAAAAAACCTATTTCAAGTCTTTCTATCCAAACTGGACTTCATTAACATGGAACTAATTTAATCTGCCAATTATACCTAATAGGGTGCTTTCCTGACCTTTTCCAGGCCTACAGTTATAGCAGCATTCATAGTCAGTGTGGCTTTCAGTTAAACATTCTGTAAAGTGAATCACTACTTTTCCCAGTTGAGAGAAACTGTGTGAAATCACTGGAAGAACTGAACGAATCTACATTTTGGCACTGCAGCTGCTGAAGGACATGAAGTGTTTTGAGCAATAATTTTCAGTAGTGGTCCCAGTCTGAACAATATTAGGGAAAGGTATTAGAGGACAAAGGAACTCCAGTTCGCACTCCAGTACTGCATCTACAACGTTCAGAAACTGAAAGAAACCTGAAATTGTGGCTAAGCCAGTTTAACTCAAGAAATCTTTTTCTGTTCTAAGTTTATGAAACAGCTGCAGTGGCAAGTGCTGAGTAATTCAAAACACCTGATGAATTCATGAGTTAATCAATGACACAGAGGCACACACTGACATGGATATAATAAAGCTAAACATCCATGCTAGAGACAGAGAAGGGTAGAACAAGCAAGTCCTAGATAACTCAGTATGAAACGGATGGCAGAAGAGTTGCATAAGCAGAAATGTGAATACTAGACAATGAAATTTATGCTCTAGCTAAGTCTATTCATGGACATATAGTTCCTTGATTATTCCTTAACTTGTATTTATTATCATCCTGTTGACAGGAACATGAAATCCTATAGAAGGCTTAAATAAAATTAAAAAATATCTGCGGATTGTAGAGAACAATACAAATCCTTCAAAGATTAAAAAAAGAGATGCTACATTTTTTAGTGCTAGGCTCTCATAAATATACTCATAGTTTGTGTTAGTCCATCAAACTGAAAGGCATATGCTATCTTTGATCTCTGTGCAGAACCCCCGTTGAGATTAATGTGAGTTCTGTGTGAAGAAAGAGACTAGAATAGGCCCTCAGTTCACAAATAGTAAGCAGGCTGCTTCAGGAAAAAACATGTTTTCTTACAACAGTGTTGAAATTTATTTGGAAGTTTCAAATAGCTTCTCTTCAGATGCAAGTTCGTATGTGTGGTCATGAGCATGTTCACTTGTCAAGAAGACCTGTCAGAGAGAAGGTGCACAAATCTACCTGTTGTGTGAAATGTTTTGCTGTCATGTTGAAGCACATACTTCATATCTCTGACAACCTTTTCTCATATGGTAATGACTAATCCTCTGTTTCACCCTCATCTCCGCAAATTAAAGGCTTTGTCCATCAGTGAGGTGATACTTTTATACAGACTGGCATGAAACTCTGCCCTATATCCACTTCCAGCTAAAAAAAAAAATCTACAGGACTTACTGCATCCCGCTTTGTAGCTGAAACCAGGAGGAAGAAGGAATCCTTGCTGTGCAGCTGCTGCTAGGGTTCGTTGGTCTGGAGGAAATACTGGAATCATTAATGGAGGCAGCTGACCCTGGACCTGCTGAACAGGAGAGGGAGAATCAAACACGGAATTTTTTCTGCAGACAATGTCTGCTAACACCCTTTTACTTCTGCTCTGAGGTCAGGTTTGAATATGCCTCTCCTTAATGGGGTCTCTCAGTAGCATCCACTATTCAGCTTCATCTTGATTACCAAACACTTCATAGGAATTACATTAATCCAAAATAAACTGAAAGATTCCACATATCTATATCATAGCTATATCCATATATCTCTCTATATAGTTCCACATATATGCCTACCTATATCCCACTTAATTACTCCCTCTGCCCCCCCAAGTCCATGATGACTCTTATCTTTGACTGTAGGGTGGCATTTTTTTCTCTTTTATTGCACTGTGTAACACTATCTCTGCCTCAGACAGCAGCTTTCACCCTGGCTGAGCCCAAACACAAAGACATTCCTCTCAGAAGTACAAGTAAGTGCGTAAGTAGCAAACAGCACAGTCAGTACTACTTTTCTGCCCATACACATGCACTTATTTGTGCAGGAGAAAAGATAAGGTCTCTGAGATGGTAAGAAAAAAGGCTGAGACATTTTATTCTCAAATAAAACACAGCTATGTCTGAAGCATTAGCTGTTCAACTCTGCACAGCAACTGTACACAACCATGCAAGTCAGGAAGTGGAAAATATTATATTAAGTGGATATTGCAGGGGACTTAAGACATGCAGAAATTAGTCATCAAAACTGGAAGTTGGCCATGGCACAACATCTAATACAATTGCTTTTACCCACTTCTGTCAGAGTTTTTAATTGCTAGAAATGGACATCATCTTTGTATTTCGCTGAGATGAGAAACAAAAAGTTTTCTAGATGAAAGTGCTAAATGACTAGTTTTAATTAAAAAACCCCACTGTACCGATCAGATCAGTCAATAAAGGGAGACTGACTCAGTTTTTAAGAGAGCTCATCTAGATTTTTGATGGCACTGTAAAGCTAAGGCACCAGAGGCAGATATGTTATTGAAGACTGCAGTTTAGTTTGTGCCTTAAGAAACCAGGAGAATTAGAGTGTTGATAGGCAACCTGCTATGAGCAGAGGCATAAGAAGGTGTTACTCCCTTCATCATTGCCTGCACATCAGAACTGGCAAAAGAGAACCAGCACAAGCTCCTTGGCTGCCACAGTTCAGACTACAGCATCTGCACTTAATTTTATTTTAATTTAATCTCCTGAAAATCCAGGAGATGTCTCAGTTCACCCAACACTGTTACAAGGCATAAGACTGATACGAAATTTGGGATGGTAACCTCTTAATTTATGCCAGGACCTGTCAACACCTCTGTGTGTGCTGACTGTATCTCTATAGTCTGAAATAATTTTCAAGAATGAAGTTCAAGACTGCTGTTGATGGAAATTCTTGCAGTGGGAAATTAAGATTGGGACTGAAGCTGGCGTAGATGTAGCTCCAGTCACTGAAGCAGCTTGATCCATTTTTTTGTTACTTCAGTATTTTCCTCTCTATTCTGATCCTGTTAACTAGAAGACATACATACTTTCAACTGGATTGCTGGAGAAAAAATTACATAAAATGCGATTTGTTCTCTATTCCCACTCAGTCATCCTAGTACAGCCCAATATCTGCCTTTTCTTCATGTGTTTATTTTTTGTTTGTTTTGTTTCAGGTTTTGTGGTTTGCTTTTTTTTAGAGACAAAGAAACTATATTCTTTTAGAACAAAAATGAACAGCCGTGTGGAATTTTTGCATAGTACTCTTCTTCGGCAAAGAGCCACAGAACTTTTTTTTTTAAATGGTTTCCAAGGATGAAAGTGACTTTGCCAAGCAAAGAAGCTTCAAAACAGGACTCAAAAACACTAATAGAAAGACAGATGGTTCTACTAAGAGCTCTGCTGCCAAAAAAAATGTTAAAAAAAAAAAAGTGAAAAAAATGGAGTGATGTTATTGAAGCTGACTGCAAAGTTCTCTGATGACTGCAAATACTCTTGTCCCACTGCAAGTGTTAACTCTGCCTCCAGGGCTAATATAACTAAAGCACCACACACACACAAATTGTCATTGCCAAGCCCACAATGTAGCACAAGTCTGCACTTGATTCCAAGTGACTGCCAAATACACGAGCAAAACACCACACTGAAAAATTCCCATTTAGGAAAACATTTACCAGGAAAATGCCCTTTCTTCTTAACTCTGACTGCGGCATTTAGTTTTTTCAAATCACTGCTCCTCTTTATCTCTCCAAGGGGCCTTATACCCACTAATTTCAAATGACACAACCCCGGCTGCATTAAGGAGGTAAGAAGTATAGAGTGATGAAGATGGTTTGCATGGATACAGAAATAACGCAGTCAAAACAATGTGATTTTCATTCCAGGATGGAATGTATGTAGCAGCACTCAAACAGCTACACTTCATTTTCTCCTAAATATAAATAAATGCAAACATTAGTTTATTTTAATCCAATTACCTGACACAATATGATACAAATTACGGACTCTTCGTTTTTAAGGCTCATTTAACTACTACATCTTAACTTTTCTTATGTTTATTATTATTAACTAGAATTGCTCGGATACAACAGTTTTAAGAGGCACTAAATTCAGGCCATCCTTTTGAGTTTTACATGAAGGGCATGAAGGGCATTTCCCTCTTACTTTTTTTTTTAAGCCATTACTATGGCAGTTACTTCTCTCTAATGACTTTTATTATATGGCTTACATACTTTCCAATGTTTTCTGGATGGTAACTTCTCAATACTGCATTTCTAATTTGAACATAATGGACTGCAAATCGGAACTGTTTTCCAGACCCTTCAATTTGTTCTGTTAACGGACATATGCCCACAAAAAGAAATACCTCTTCAACAATCTAAGAATGTACATAGCTATCAAGACTCTCCACTTGCCAGTCTTTCTACGTGATTACTTCTTCTTAGTTCTAATTTCCTAAAAGTGAAAACTGTATTTTAAATCCTTACAAAATTCCCAATGGATTTTATGGGCTACAATTTCACCTTGTAACTTCTGATCTACTTTATGATGTTAGTTTGGATGATACAGATGCAATCTTCCAAGAGCCTGTTTTTTCATTACACACACTACTGTCACGATGTCAACTGATCACACAGTTCCCTGATCTTCCTCTTAATTGAATGCCACATTAATCAGAAGTATTCTTGTACTGCATGACAACCCGCAGGGGCAAGGTAATACACAGAGAAAAGGCATAAAATGCACATAAAATAACAAAGAAACAAACCAAATGTCATGAGACCAAAATATTCTATATAATCAATTCACTAGGCAAGGAATTCAGACTTTCATATCTCTGACAAGTGATTTGGAGCAAAAGGGAAGCCCACGTTACAATGAAAGATGTACCACTTGACATTTAGTTTGTGAGAAAGAACACCCCTTAAGGAAGCTGATGCACAAGAGTTCAAACAGTCCAAGAAAGTAAAGGTTCACTAATTCATAATGACCACAGTAAGACATCTTCTGTAATGGCAATGTATTTTAGGAGCATGAGGAACCAAGTCTAACCTAGAGCCAAACCAGGGAAACTTCATACTTGCCACTGAAAATCCAAAAACGAGACCATCCCTAAAGAACCTATCAATGCAAAACCCAGTATGAGCACATCACAAGAAACTAATAGTTTATCTACTGTTCAAGTGGGAAACTGAGGCAGCCACAGCTGCCTGTAGAGATTTTTGATTTTGAAAAGTGCCTCACTGTATCTTTATTTGTTTCAGTGCCTTTGAAAAAGCTGGCCCTAAATGACTTACCATATCAAAAGAAATTTGTTAGTAAACTTGGAACCAACTCAAGCTGTTGAAGCCTGGGCCAGCATCTTCAAAAGTCTGTGCATGTCCTTTATGACTTGACCATAACAAATCCAACCACACAAAGTCATGCATTCAGTATAGCCAGATTAGATTCCCAGCATTCCCAGCTTCATTATAATTGTAGTATTTCCGCCTCAATTCTGGTCTCCTACCTACTTTTAGGAACATACTATGGTTACCACAGCTACCTAAGCACTAAGCAGTATGTTTTTAACAGTTACCCCTACTGTTTGTTACTAGCTCCTGCTGTGACTTAAATAAATTTAGATTGCAAACACTTGACAACTACAGTTCTACTCTGTTTTCTGTAAAATGTCACGTGTGCTTTGGGTCACTATGTAAATAGCTACACAGGCAAAATAATTTAAAGAAACATTAAGATTGCAAAGTTAGACATTCAAATCTTAGGAAATGCCAGAATCAGGGTAGCATGTATGATCTTATTTTGGTCCTTTATGCCCATGCATCCTGACAAAATCTTTAATTGGAAGTTCACAGTTCCCCCCCCACACACAATTCTTGCTTAATCTAGAAGGCTTATAATATTTCTCAAATAACATAAACCCATACTTTCAACAAACCTAAGCTCCTAACATAGCAGCTGCTATTAGTTTTATTTATTTTCTCTTCATACCCTTTCACCAGTTTCATTTCCGCAGTTGCTCATTACATGTTTATTAGCATCAGCTTTTATATAAGTTTTCCTCTCTCCAAGGTAAATATCTCAACGCATTTCTTGGCATCCACTTTCCACTGAGGGGCGGATACTGCTCGTCCACCCACCCCTAGTTCTTCAGAAGCAATTCTACCCGTTTTGGTGAGACTGGTGACGGACTAACGAATTACTCAGTGTGAATAAGAATGGCTGCTAAAAGCAACACTCCCTTCTCTACAAACTGACAAAACTCTGAGCAGTACTTTACTCTTGAACTGTTCAGAAGATGTGCCCTTCAGGAGCCATATGAGCATCTTGGCTGAAATAGAGTCCTACGTGGCATCTTCACGTAGAAGCGTGGCTAATTTTTATTTTCATTTGAGGTATTCTCAGCTGCCTCAAATAAGTTCAGTTTTTACTTTCCTAGAACAGTGGATGCACATGAATTATTCTGTTAACTTCAAACTGTTGTATGAATATCTTCTTGCCTGCGATGTGTTTGTAAGTTAAGCATCTCTTCTACTGTTTATGAAAGAATGTAATGCACATTTAACATGCAGTAACATAAATCTGTCCTTCAAAAATGACATGTTTAATTGCATTGGTCCCCCTTCCTCCAAAAACACTTGGCTCCCGGTGGTGCACACTATGCTGAAGGACGGGATTCTTTAATTAGCACATGTGTTGGCCACCTCTTTCTCTCTCCCTCACCCACCCCCCCAATGTCTATCTTAAGGGAAATAAAAATATATGTCCTCATATAACTATAATCTGCTATTTTCCCTTACAGTGACGTTTCAAATAAGGAAAGAAAATGTTGTTCTCTTTCTCTTCCATATATGAGTTCCCTAAATTGACATAAGTGTGTCCTAAATCTTTACAGCAGGGAGCCCTTCCTATCCAGGTTATGCAATGATCACTCTCCTACTGAGTTTGAGGTGGCTTTTTATGGGGTGCTTAGTGAATGCTTAGGATGCAAACCAGAGGGTGGATGGCAAGAAGCAGAGATGCAGACAGGAAGACACTGATGGGAAAGAGAGCACACCCATTCCACCCCGTGCTCTGTAGTTTTTACCACTGCAGAGCAGCTCACTCCTCTACCAGACTGGTAGAGGGTATCCTGACAAAGGATTTCGTGAAAGTTTTTTTTTCCTAATCACTACTTGTAAATTCTTCTGCAGTGGATGACTTGGGTCCCAAATACAGTTTTCCCTTTGATGTGTAAGAGGCTTACACAATTCATACCAGTACTTACCAAAATCCACCCTGTCCAAACACCTCCGTTCACTCAATAGCTCTCACTGTTCTCACAATTGTTTGCAAGCAGTGATACTGATGGTAGAAAACACTATCTCCTAGTGACAATTGTTTAAGAAGCATAAGGAAGGGTACTTAGGGAGACATCTCCATCACTCACCATAAACACGCAACAACTCCAATAGCATAGGAGAGCTCTATTTGGAGAGTGGTGTGGAAAAAAATGATTAATTTGATGGAATATGGAGGCAATCCTTACCAAGAAATGGTACATACACAACCTGGCTCATGAAAACTACAAGGAACAAACTTCCAGGAGAAGTGAAATGCATCTCAGGAATTACATAAACTTTCTTCATTTTAAAAAAAAGCAAGGCTTTTAAGGCTGGAAACTTTCTGTCTCTGCTCAGTCCTTCAAGAGAATGCAGGTGTCACAACCAGCATCCATCTCAAATTTATCTCATCAAAAAGTCTGTAAATGAACACACACTCAGCCTTTTTAACTAAAGTGCAGAGAAGTGCCTTAAACTGCCAAATAATACAGACAGTAGCTGTTTCCATGTCAATAACTTGCTTCCAAAGGCTTCCATCCTCCACTTCATACTACAGAACAAAATGCACTGGTGAGAGACAAACACCTCCAGCAGCACTTTGAAGGACAGAAGCCAAAAGGACTTTTTGCATTAAGAAACATCTCTTGGATATCTCCAAAGGAAAAAGCAGTATTACTTATTCATTTCTGTAACTAAAATAAAGAACTTCAGAACCCTTTTATATTTGATTTGGTACAGAAAAAACACAGAGAGGAGGGAAAAGCAGTAAGAGGACTTTTTTGCATTTGGGATGACAGGTAACAAGAAGTATTCGTGCTTGTGCCACTTAACATGTAAGTAACCTACAGGGCACTTCTGTCACAAAGGCATTGGAACAAATAGCCTAACTAAAAAGGAAGAGACTACCTGAAATAAAAATAACATAAACTGGAATTCATTCCAATATGCAGCTGTTTTAAGACAACAGCATAAGAGTTCACACAGGAAAGGCTGCTCCAGACTATACAACACCCCAGTGCGTGGGGTTCTCTGGCAAAAACAGGACTTTCAGAGCAAGCTACTGTAATTCAGGTAACAGCTACGCTGGAAGACTTGAAGTGCACTCTCAAAAGGAACCTTTCTAATCCCAGCTCAACTGCAACACTCAAAATAATTTGCTCTATCATTTTTGTAGAAGAAAAAGATCCATTGTTTGGTTGATTAAGCCACTTGTTTCATGAAGAGGTTAAAGTCAGCAAAGGACACAAAATTGGCTTTTGAGGTATGATGACCAATGTCTCAGCCAAAATTACTTATTTCACCTTACTTAATATTCACACAAATATTATGTTTCTCATGGCATAGCTTCCAAACACCTAGGCACCTTGTTTAAATGTTAGTATCCTTCCTAGAAGAATAAGCCATGACTATAATGGAATCCTCCCACAAACTCGCGGCTGTCAAAACTGCTGATTTATATACTGTATTGTCCTCCATTTGTGCCTTTGTTGGCTACAAGCAACTTGCTCCTAAAATGCAACTGTCATGTAGCAAGAGTTAATCTGCAAAGTCACTTCCTTCAAACTGGAAAATCTATGAGCTTACATTAATGACTGATGCTACCTCGCAGAGTATGATGGAGCACAGAGTTTCCAGATGCTTGGTTAATGCTTTTCCCAATGAGGTCTGGACCAGCTGATTGCTCTAGCAGTAAGCTATTCAGCAAAACATTTGTCAGTGAAAAGAAAACAGGTGTGAGATTTCCTGATGTGATTTAAAAGACAGCATGTAGGATAATTTCTTGAGCAGCGCATGTGTACTGTTTTCTACAGCTGATCTATTATATATTGGTTCAGTTATTCAAATTATAATGAACTGTGGGTTGATTTGTACATAAAGAATCAGAGATAAAAAGCAGTATACTTCCCTTATCATTGTTCATATCAGCCTTCCAGAAGTGACCTGTACACTTTTCCTTCCGATTTTCCACGTTCTGTTTAAAAGGACTGAAGTGGCCGAGTTTTGAGCCTTGAGTGCTAACCCAGCCCTCTTTCTTTTGAAAGTCACTTCTTTGGTGTACCCAGTGCTCACATTTTACTAGATAAAAAGTCTTTGTCCAGCAGTATCATGGACTGCTGTCAAAAGAGCTCTGGAAAGAAGGTCGGGTATGAACTGCTGCTGCAGAGGGTGCAGGGAAGAGCAAACAGGGCGGTTTTGTTAACAGGGGATATTTCTATCTGAGGATGTCAGAATGGCAGTCAAGACAGGGGTGAAGAATCTAGAGGACTTTTCCTGTAAGAGCACAGGGCTTTTTCAAGGTTGACTCTGCAAATCTCAAAATTCTTAATCAATGAGTAGGCTGTAAGAACAATAGGAATAGGTAGGAAGGCTCAGAACTAGCACAGCACTTAGAGAGGAGGGAGAAGTGGAACAGGAATCATCCAAAGATGACTTTTCAAGAACTTCTGTGAATGTTGGAAGTCAATAGATTCAGGTAGGGAAATAAATTTTAGTGTTACACACTATCACAAGCAGCAAGTCTGGCTCCTTTTTGACAGATAAATTCTGTGATCTAGGAGAAACGCCCCACCTTGCTAATCTCTTCAGAATTTAGAGGTGCCTTTGGGCTCATCCCAAGTACAAGTATTGCTATGCAAACCGGCACAACAAACATAAAATGCTTGGCTATAAACCTGCCCAAGATGGGTTTCAGGTTGAGAATGGATGTTAGGCAATTTATTCTAAATAATTTTCTAAAATAACTTCTAAAGAATTTCTAAAGAATTTCTTAATTTATGCTAACCATAGTTCTTACTCCTGTGTAGAGTGAAGCAATGCAGCTTTTGGAGTGTGAACCTACTAACCAAAGACTTCTTCAGTGCATTCTCCCCAAAAGATCAAGAAATGGGTGGCAAGAGCAAGGCTGATGCCATTATTCTTAAGCAAGGGGTATTTTTTTATCATATAAAGTTATTCAGAGGCATCTGTGTTAAGACCAGCTGCTACACCTCCCCTTTTACCTCTTGTTGATTTATCCACAACATATTCATTTTGATGTATAAATTGCAGAAATATTTTTCCCGTCTACTATTCCAAAGCCCCAAATTCTTAAACTGAAACAGTGAGGACAGTTCAAAGTAGGAAACCACTGTATTTGAGGTGATGTATAGACGATGGCCGGTTCCATGACCTCATTTTTGACACAATGGTAAGGTTCAAATTCAGAACAGATCAATATCTAAGACCTAAACCACTAACAGTGGACTGCCTTCTTCAGAGACTGGGCATTTTACTGATGGCACAGAGGCACTCGTGGAGAACAGCTGTGAGTCAAGTGTAGCACTCAGCCCATTGTTCAAACACTCATCATGAGTCACCCATGACATGTTGCTTGCAATGATTCTCTAAATAATTACAGCAAAATATTTAAGTCTTACCAACTATGATGAAACAATTCTACTTTTATAACCCCTAATGCAGAAATCTTGCCTGCTTATGTTAGTGGACACAGAAGACAAGGAGATCATTAGAATTATGCCTTATAATAACTACTTCTTGTTTTGGTTTGGGGGTTTTTTGGTGCCAATTTCCTTAATATGATTTAGTGTAATATTACCATACAGAGAGGAAAGGGTATTCTTTCAAGCAAAACCCTAAGGTTCCAAGATGTGTTTTTCACTCAGCATCTCTCTGACAAGTGGAATATCATTAATTAAAACAAACACAACAATTTTAGTGTGTAGGTGGTGGGCAAGAAACAAGGGTTATTTAATATCATGTAGTGGGCAGAAATTCAAAACCCATTCGGCTGCTGAACAGTGCAATGGTATAAACAAACATGAAAGTCTTATCAAAGTCATCCACTCAAAATCATACTATCCAGAAAAAGAGAGAAAAAATAGACTTAAAGGACTAAAAAAAAAATTTCAGCACTAAAAGTCAGTAGCTCCTCTTGCTTTCTTTAAATGGAAAGGTTGAGGGATATAGTTAATAAAACTGCATACCATCTAATACAGAAAGAAGCATTCTTCATGGTGTGATCAGTGTACACTCTTGAAGAATTGGGTCTGCTCACAAAACCTTTGACTAAGATCCACTGACTAAACCCTTTGAATGCACTTTCTTTTTCCCAGTTTTACTATTATTAAATCAGATACATGTTTCAGTCTAAGTCTGGTCTCCAGTGAGATCAGTTTCAGAGCACAAGCTGCTACAACAACTCAGCGTAATTCTTTCCTGAAAACAAAAATATTATTATTATTACTACTACTATTATTGCTATTATCATTATTGCTGTCATTATGGCTATTATTTCTATTGTATATTGAGTTTTATTGCTTTCCACAAGATCTTAAAAACCCCTGCACTTCAGTGTTGGACAAATGGCCAGGAAAGCTCAGACCAAATGTGAGTAGAAACCTCTGTGGAAAACATATTTCTAGTATGGCTAGGCTCTAATTACTGCCCAGGGAAATGCACAATAAAGACCTCTTTTCAAGCTTTCAGCTGTTCAGACTTGTTTCTGCCTGTATCTTCTGCCAGTGGAAGTGTTCCTCAGCAGAGTTCAGTTTTACCATCAAAAGTTTGATTTTAAAAGCAAAATGGATTCAGGTTGCAGAAGAAATACTATTTAAATAGATATCTCGCCACCCTTCCATTCATGCCCTGATGCTTTTTTTTCCCTTGTTACCAAAATCCTCATACAAAAACGTTTTTCACAAATTTTGTTTCGGAACACTTTTTGAATAGGCCTAAAGACAGTCTCTCATTTTGTGCCTACAATTTAGTGACAGCAACGCAGTTAAAGCACAATTAACTGTAGATAGACTGATGAAGTTTAGACATCTCATCATCTGATTTCTGTGTACAGCCAGGTAACCAGCTATCCAAATTCTGCAGCTTTTTACTGCATTGAATTGCAGGCACAAATATTTTGATTGCCCAAAACATTTTAGCTTTTTTCCCCTCTGCTGTCTCTTTCAGTTCTTTCTTGTCTTCCTTCTCCTGCTTTACTATTAAAAATATGAGGAAAACAATGGGGGGGGGAGGGGGACTAAAAAAAGAGAAAAGACTACATGCAATTGTTTTTTTTGGCACTTGTAGATATGGACCATGCAATGGAGAAGAAAATTGTCTACCTCACAGGAGCACCTCTCATCATAAATCAGTTTTTAATTTTACTGGTGGATTACAGCAACCAGATAAACATTTGCTGCCTTGCCTCCCCTGGATACTGCTCTTTGAATTGCCTTGGCTATTCAAGGTGTAGTTTAGGAGTGGGAGCCCCACCTGCCTTAGAGCTCCCAGGACAACACCTGACTGGGGTGCAGTCAGGGAAAACAGAACCACGTTCACAAAGCAGAACACACACACGTAATAGAGAAGTGCAGGATCTCACAGGAGGGGGAAAAGCACAACATAATGAAAATGAATAATCTTTGGGTATTTTCTTCCTAGTCTGAAGTAGCTCTTGAATGTACAATCATTTTTCTCTGGCTTGACTGCCTTTAAATACACACATACCATACTCCTAGTTCAATTTTTAAGCCACTATAGGTATTAGAGGACAATTTACATGTGATTTGCATTTTTTTCCCTGTGCCTGTGGTTTTGGTAAGTCTTCCAAACCTAATGACTGTTCTTTTGGCCAGCAACATAAATGCTGTAATCACACAATTATTGTGCTGGGAACAGTTTAATTCAGCATTTTGTTCTCAACCACAGAACAATTACTCAACAATTTTGGTTAACCATACTAGCTCACTGCCTGGAGAGGAAGCAGAATATTCACAAAATCTATTGTTTTACATAAAGGCAGTCAGTAGATTCTTATCTATTATAACTTTCCAACATCTCTTTGCTCTTTGAGGTACTTCCACATAGTCTCAGTTAATGAAAATAAATTACTAGCAGCACACTGTATTAGCTTGTTCATCTCTATCTGCTGAATGCTTTTAATTGTGCATTTGCATACTAAAGAGAAAGGTAGATGGGATGTGTCTGGGAGAGAGGGATGTAACAGAGCACTGTAAAAAGCTTTGAAAACTACTACAGTGATGTCATCCATCTACTCTATTCTAAGCATAAACCTTGGCCATTCAGGACTAATTTTTAAGTTCTGCTCTTGAGCCACCCATTTCTCTTCAATAAAAAGAAGAACAACAACAACCACAACACAAGAATAAGAAGAATATAACAGAAGACATTTTCTGATCAATGGATTTATTCCTAGAACTATTTATATGGAAAGACTGTTGGCCATAAAGTACTCCCAAGATCTCTTTAAGAACCATCTGAAACAGTTTTAACCCAAAAACACAGTCTCTAAGACTGGATGCTTGGTGCAATTGAGAATCAGAGGATTACTAAGGTTCAGTAACATCAATCAGCAATTTTCTTTTGTGCTCCTATGGGACAGCCCCAGGCTCAATGTAACGGTGATGATGAACCTCATGGCACTCATCATGTAACACATGACATGGCACTTGATACCACTGAGTTTGGATGAAGGCAAAGTGGGAAAAGCCCTTGAGTAGTCTTCAATCACTCACTGGCATGATATAAGTTGTGCAGATTTATATAAAAACCCCAATATTTTTGCCAGATGAACAGTTTTGCAAATGTTTGCTCCCAGAGGGTGGGCCCTTTGTGCTTTGGTTTTGGGGGTTTTTTTGTGTGTGTGTGTGGGTGGGTTTTTTGTTTGTTTGTTTGCTTTTAATTTAGGCACTTACACTTAACAGGCTTTGTGTGGTAGACCTGATTCACAATAAGTTGAAATTAAGTTCTGAGACCTCAGCAAGAATAGATTTAAGTTAATTAACTAAGTATCAGGATCCTCACACGTTTTTTGCTCTAAATTTCAGTTCTGGAAGCATTTTACCTATGCAAATATAAATATTTTAGTAATTCCTTTTCCACTTTTGTTTTTTACTCTGTCTTGCCAGTCACTGGGAATATTTTCGTTCAGAGTTGTAAATCTGAAAACGACAACTCTGGCAACGCTGCTGAACAAGTAAAATTAAACTAATTAAACAAAGCTGACTCAATAAACTTAGCTTAATAGTTAGAGATATCAGAAAGGAAACCAGCAGTAAACATGATGAAAACATAGAGTAATATTTGATTTTTTTAAATGCCTTTAGCTTTTAAGAAGTACTCAGCACAGAAAGGGAACTTTGTAATAATCGTTATTTCTTAAGGGCAAAATTTGACCTGTAGGAACTTTGTGTTGAGTCCTTGCTCTGCTGAAGTCAATACAAATTGACCCCGATGATACTCTGCAGAAATAATTTAAAAAAATAACTTTAATTAAAAAAAAAAAAGACAAGGCATTTGTGGAGCAGAACATGGGCTCAAATGTCATCATCATAAGGACACTGAGCTATGACATTTTTTTGCTCCATTTATGACATGAGCAGTATGCACTGTTTTGCTTAAAGCCCAGTTTCAGCAGATGAGAAGACAGGCCTTGTCTCTCCTGAGATGTGGGAGACACAATGGGAATCACGCTTAGGAAAGAGAAGTCCCAAGCCAGTTCTTTCAATTTCTTAGGCAACTGTTAAGCTTTCACCAGGCTACTGCATTAAAAAAAATTAGGAAAAAAAAAAGAGGAGAAGAAAGGACTATCCCTTCTTCAACTGCTGTATGTGGGAAAGGAAGACAGTACCTTTTACAATCCTGTCACTGATGCTTCAGGCACCTGTGTGCTGAGCCTTTTGGGTGCTGTCAATGCTGCTCTGCCTCATTTCTGAATTGCGATGACCCTTAGGCAGGAGTCCAGCATTTAGGTGTTTAGACCAGAGCAGATTCAGGGCATGAGGAGAAATACAGAAAACTCTCAGATTGCATCAGCAGGTGCTGTGTATGTTTAGATGCCCCCAAAGCTTCAGATCTCATATTTGAACTACAGATCTAAGTGATGTCTGGACAGGACATGTGTGTGAACTCAGGAAGCACTTTTGGGACCCTCAGTTTAGATGTTCCCAAAGGCTATCTAAGTCCTGTTATCAGAGGGTAAGTCCTCTTTTTCGATGTGACCCTAAGCCAGGCAGGTAAGAATTCTACAGAAAATTACCTTACCAAAAAATGCTGCAACAACATTAGGGCTCCTTGTAATGTTCTCATACTCTCTGCAGGCAAGGCAATAAAAAGACAGCAGTGCTACACAACAACACGTTGCTTGTGTATGTGCATGGACATCATTAACAAAAACACAGTTGCATTCCTGCAGCCAAATGGTTTTGAATAAAATAATCATGGAGCTCCTTGGCACCTAAAGGAATGGTTTAGGACAAACTGCTGGCTTACCGAGTGGCCTTGAAACCTGTTATATTTATACAAGCACATTAGTAACACTTCGATATCCCATAACAAATGTAACTACAGATACACCTAACGTGTGGCAAGGCAAATGAAAACCTATCTAAGGTCTTTGGGTTCAATACCTTTCCCCAAAAAGAAAATTATTACTTTAGCAGTTCAAACTTGAAATATTTCGCCAGAGAGTTTGTTCATTAAAATGTGACCCATTCTGAACACATCGTGTCCCTTTAAGACTAAAAGTCAGAGCTGTGTGCTCTGAGCCTTTTCATCAAGATGACTCATTCATTCATGGGCAGCTTGGATTGTATGGCTGGCTTATGGTAGCACTCTAAATTAGTACTCACACAATGGAGAGCTTATACAATTGCAGTAGTCCATATCCAGTAAAACTGCCTTAGTGCCTTGAATAATGGGCCTTGCTAAGTCTCTAACAGTTCTGTAAGAACCTCTAAACAGCTGCACACAACACATGACCTGTGCCATCTTTACAATGCCTGCTAACCATGAAAGCAAGCTTTGGGAACTATTTCCTCCGCACCCTCACCATTGGACAGCATCAATCCCTTTGCTTTTTAGAGAACAAGGGGATTTTTTTTCTCCCTCCTCTTTCTTTCTCACTTTTTTTTTTTTCTTTTCCTTTCCAATCAGCTCTCCACTGATCATCCTTCACACTTTAGCCTCTGCCCCAGAATACTCCGGACAATAGTACTGATTCCATCTGTGCTCTCCATTAAAGCCCTCGTAATCCTCCTCCGAACAGCTGGACGCTCAGACTCCACACACAGACACTCCTTCTGTGGAACTGTTTGGCTACAATTATGCTGAGCTTGTGCTTATTTCAAGTCCCTGCCTGCAAATGCCTTCCAAAGGGTCCCCCAGGGCTGCACGGCAGAATGCCCTGACGCAACAAATCTAACAATACGTCGAGACAGACTCACACTCAGGCAAAAACGTGCTGCTAAGTCACCTCAGTGCCAAGCAGCACTTACAAGTTATTTTTCAGACAAATGACAATATTAATGACAAGCTTCAAACTCCCACCATGTCATTAAGTAATCATGAAGAAGCATCTTCAGTTAGTTAATCAAATGGTTTCAATACCTTTATTTTAATGTCACAAGCGCTGCAATGCCTAAGTTTTGCTTAGAAGCCTCCTTTTCAAGAGCTGCAGTGGTTTGGCTCTCTCCTGGAACAGCCGCTGTTCAGGAGAATGATCTGACCACGTCTTGAAACTACAATGTTAGGGAAGGACCAGCAGAGCACACCCACAGGCTGGTCTAGCTGCGTACCTTGATTTTTCTAGGGGCCTAACTTTCCTCAGATTCAACCAGTGGAGTAAGTCCCCATCACACTTCAGTGTGTTCAACAAGTATTCAGAAAAACGCAAGAATAAATCTAATGACGTTTATGGGGAGTCTATGCTGATAATCTAATTAAAGTCAATAGTGAGTCCTACACATCCAAGTGCATCATAAGTATTACAACGTGAGTGCATGTTTGCCTGTGTCTGTATACACACACGCATCATCTGCGCCCATACAGAACTATAAACACACACGTTTTTTCCAGTAGATGTGTGTGCACACGTCTCACACACCACACAAGCACATGAGGAATGCTATCTATAAATCTCATTTCTGGTATTTATTTCAAAATGTTAATGTGTGTGTCTGTGCACATGTACTGATATTTACACATATATTTATACACACCGTACCCACAAAACAGATGCCCCACGCACAGGAGTCCACACGCATATGCAAAGCATGTAGGCATGTACCACAGGAGAGATGGTGATACCCAAGGGAGAATTCAAATCAGAACACAAACACTATTTATCACATACCTCTCACAGTTTCAGTTGCACAGTGTATGCTCTCCTGTCTGAATGGGGATGAAATCATACAACCCCAAATCTCTCGGAAGTGTATTTTCTCTGCAGTCAACTGACAGACCCATGCCTCTTCTTTCCCAACTTTTCACATAATATTACTGAGATGCCATATTACCCACACTCAGTCCCAGGGCAGAGGGACTTTTGAGCTTCTCTGTTTTGTAACCCATGAGAACTAAAATGAAAGTGGTTTTATAATGGACCCTACCAGAAAGATCAAGAGAGACCATTTACAAGAGTATGTAGTGACAAGACAGGGGGAATGGTTTCAAACTGAAAGAGAAGGTTTAAATTGGCTATTAGGAAGAAATTCTTTACTGTGAGGGTGGTGAGGCACTGGAACAGGTTGCACAGAGAAGCTCTGGATGCCCCATCCCTGCAAGTGTTCAAGGCCAGGCAGGATGGAGCTCTGAACAACCTGGTCCAGTGGAAAGTGTCCCTGCCATGGCAGGGGGGTTGGAACTAGATGATCTTTAGGATCCCTTCCAAGCCAGGCCATTCTATAATTCTACAATTATTAAGAGAAGTGGGTGATTCACAGTTTCACAATGTGGCCCACAACACCTGCATGTAGCCTTGAAGCAACTCCAGACACTGGACTCCAATCAAAACATTATTTATGGAAGAGCTATTCCATGTAAGTTATGTAAGTTTATTTGACCTATAGTATGAAGCAGTTTAAAGGTAGAAGGATTCAAAAATGTATCCCAAAAATTCTTCTAAATCACTCCAAAACCTATTTAAACAGATTTTTAAATTAGCCTTCTTTCATACAATAAATTGCAATATGAGGTAGCATAAAGGTTTCACTGCTATTAGTTGAAGATATCAAGCATAATGCATTAAGTGGCAAGTAACACACCTCTCCTAAACAAGTCAATAAACCCTCCCTAGTGCATCAGTCCAGTGCACTACATACAAGAATACAGAAAGTCTGTCCATAGTTAAGACCAAGATTGGCTTTTTTTTGTAAACCCAAGAATTCAAAGTACATGGTTCAAAGCACAGATAAATACCTAGATTAGATACTTTTTGACTACTTCCCCCTATCTCATGAGAGGTCATTTATCCTCCAAAGTCTTTACAGGTGGTCGGCTGTCAAAGAACATACTTTCAGCTGAATTACAGGCGGTTTGGCCAAGATCCTTTTGTGATGTGGGATTTAAAAATAGGTGTTAATCATATTTTGAAAATTCTTCTACGGCTCCTTCATGGCACGTTGCTGTGTCCTAGAAACTTCAAATGAGGCTTATACAAAAGATCTTGGCAAGATCTAGCATAAAGAAAGGCATGTTTGAGAAGTAACTCTCAGGTGCATTAAGAGCATCAGAATAGTCCGTCAGGCTCCAGCAGATTTTAAGGAGTGCCAAATATCTGAGTAGGAACTAAGTTTTTATTTAAAAAAAAAAAAAAAAAAAAGTGTTCTCTCTCTGTTTTCCTTGAGGAAACAGCCTTTAAAAATATAAACAAGTTCCTAAGAGTTCTGTCAAAGCATTTTTGCTGGATGTCTTTTCTTAATTGCCATTATTTTTTCCCTTGTCTGTCTTAATCACCTCTGGCAGATGGTCCCCATTTCATCTGACATAAAAGCACCTGATAAAATAATCTGTAACCTTCCTCTTTTTTTCTCACACTCTCTGGTCAGATGGACAGGGATACTAACATGACCTCCAGAAATTCCCATTTACTCTCACTCCCAGTGAACTCAATAACCAGTCGTCAAACTTTTAGTTAAGGGAAGGATATGGAAATAAAAATTTCAATTTAGGCACACAGAAATTAGAAAGAACAAGCCAGAATGACTGTCTTTCCTCTATCTTCATTTACCTGGCTTGAAATACCATGCCTAATCCTGCAAAACTAAACTGAAGATCAATCTAACTGCCCACACAGGCTCTCCAGGTTCCCCTTTCCATTGTTCTTAAAACCAGGGTTCCCAGACACTGCCCTATAAGGGTACAAGAGCTTCCCAGTACAGGTTCTTCAGCCCCACTTCAGTTCCTTGCATAAAATATTAGTATTTTATTGCTAGGTGGTACAGCTATTTTGGTAATGTTTTAAGACTATCAAGAAGGCAGAAGGTCACCAAGGTAAAAATTGAGCGGTTGCCTGAGCAGTGACACCAGGCTCTCTTAACACATGTATAAACTACAAAGTTCCAAGTCTCAGTCCAAATCTCCACAATAAAATCAGATCTGGCACTTAGGCTCAGCCCCTCATAAAAACAGGTGAAGGTCAACTCCCAAGGAAGTTGTATTGCAGTTTGAAGCGTTTGGTTCGAACCTTCTCTAAACACAATAACTAGTTTCTTTCATGTCAGTACAATCTGTTTAGCAGCTACAAAACCCCAGACTCCCCTCTTTCAAGTGAGCTGGAATGTTCCCAGAGAGTCAGTCAGCTCCAGTCACCAGTCAGTCAGCTCCAGGGTCACTGCTGGGAACATACTTTTAGATTTGTCCATAGTTTCTTTCCAACTGAAAACCAAATCTGACCTGGTGAACCACTGTTAGATTTACTCTACATGCTCTACTCATATAATGCAGCCACTGACTGCATCAGCTGTGTGCCAGGAGCAGAACTTGGGAATTTTTCCTCTCCCACCTTTTGTCTATCACTCATCTCCACAGCTCCAAGTAACTTCAAGATGGGACAAACTCCTCCCTCCCCAAGCCCTGACCTCAGTATAATGTGGACTGGGCATTATGATATACAGTCACAATGACAGTATTTTTGGTAAAGAATACTCTGATTTTTTAGCCTAAAATTTACTAGACGTATAAAGGTCTATAAAGCTCATCTATTATGGCTCAACTAAAAGTCTGTTCACTTCAGTTTTATTAAGAATTGTATTCAAACTCTTATTGGTAATACTGGAACTGTACTGAAGCAGAATCCAATCTAATACTTTGAGGCTGTAAAACAGAATATTGTGGGGAACTACTTTTATTTCAAATAAGTATTTTCTTTCAATTTCAGGTGTGCTGCTTTTAATCCCCTATTTTATGGCCAATTAGTGCACCAAGGTATACAAAACCAGTTCATACTGACAGTGGAAGGAAGTACATATGTACAAAAGAGGAGAGATTTAGTCCTCCCTGTTTATGAAATAATCTTATTTAATTCATCCATGCTTTCTTCAATACTACAACCAGCACAGAGGGAAAACCTAAGGTAGGCAATGTGCACACCAAAATTATAAGATGGCCAAATGGCAGTTTTCTGCATGCATTTTTTCCTAATAAAGTTAGCTAGACCACAGCTTAAAATAAACCTTTTATTTGTAATGTCAGGATAGATCAAAAGTTTACAAAATACAAGGCTTTCAACTCATGGGGAGGCAGAAATAGATAATTTTTATCCAATAGGGACTGAATTCTTACATATGGAAGATTTCAGTCTCCTGTGTCTACTGATAAAAATGAATGGGATGTCACACAGGTTCACCTTATCTTGGATAAAAATTATTTCTTTAAGAACTTCACAAAATGTCAGACCAGTTCACCAGATAGAGGAAAAGCACTTAGATGATGATGTGACATAGGACTCTTTCAGAGTCACAGATGAAGCAGTCAGTTTTTTAACATCCCACATTGTATAAACAACATTAACCAGGATCAGCCATCAGTTGTCTGATTCCCCTGTAGACATTCAGCTAGTATTCATAAAATTCTTCATGCAAATGAAGGACATTATTTTATCTTTAGAAGACACCACATTTCTCTGGGTTTTATGAGAATATGCACTTTTCTAGAGTGTGAAAAAGGATCACTGAGAATTCTGGAAAGATGTAATAGACCAAATTCCATGAAATTTGCCTGGTTTAGGCTGCAAATCTGAATGATCTGATTTGCTGTACTTATGTTGAACCCAGGACAAATCAGTGAATCCATCCATACAAAGCTCATTGATGGTTTAGGTCCTTGGACACTGAAAGCACAGAGAAACAAAATCAACAGTAAGGATCCTCAGCAGGCACTGACAAGGCCTTGGGACTCCCACTGGAAAAACATAAGGACTGATGTAACAGGCAAGGAGCTAGAACTGGGTGAGGGAAGGACAAAAATTAATAGCCATTTTGGTAAATGGCCTCACAATTCAAATTACAAATCAATTTACAATCCAGTTAAGGAAAAAGACCTCACTTCAAGCTCTGAGAAATAGCTACAGAAAACCAGGAGCTCCTTATAAACTTGCAGTTGTCCATGAGTAACCAACTACGAGCCTGAACTCCTGAAAGACAGAATCTTCTAAAGAGAACAAGATAGGCCCATATTAAAACTTTTAATGACTTTAGTTAAAAAAAAAAAAAAAGGGAAAAAAAAAAGGTGGAACTTTGCAGCCAGCTGGCTCCATACCGAAAGCCAGGCTGCACAGCTTGAACTTAAAGCTATCTTAACATAATGAATAAGTGCCAATAATTAGCATATGTAGTGTGAACAGGTTTGCTGGCACAAGCAAGTGAAAAACTCCAAGGTAAAGTTATTATTAGGGAGTAATTAGCTCTGTGAAGTAAATGAGTGAAACAATAGCTGCCAGCACTGACAATATGGCTAACATCTGACTATGTGGAAGATAACATTGTAAAGTATTGCTCCCTGAGCTAGAATCTGTTAATAACCATATGTTAGTGTAATTAATGCAGAGTCTTTCTGACCTGTTGTCACATAAGAACAATACTTTCTTGGAAACATTCAAACAGGCAGCTCTACACTCGTGGATGGCAAAAAATAATTTGGGAAGTTGCTTACAAACACCTTTTCTTCTGCATTTCTTTAAAAAGAACTAAAAAACAGTAAATGGAGAAGGGAGGGAGGAAAAAAACCACACGAACCAACTTCTTTTAAGGTTGATGGCAAAGAGTTCAAACCCTGGATCAGGGCTTTCCAGACCAACTAAATGAAACCCTAAAGAATACTCTTGGATTTTAGGGGTCCTTGTAGTCCATGCCCAGACCAAATTCTGTAATTTGATTATTTTTATATAGTGGTTTAAACCCTTTATCCAAAAAAACCGGTGAACTCCAGAGTGTTCAAATCTGAGCATGGGTTCTGGATTTTTTGGCTTGAGCCCATTTCTAAATTGAATAGATGCCTCCAGGTGTCTGACATACATCAGACATTTTGCCAAGGTCTTAATATACTGCTGTATAGGGAGGGTCTCCACTTGTCCCCCACACAGGACACTCTCACCTCCAAATGAGAGGATTCTGTGACTGCAAAGTGCAAGGCTAAAGACAGTTTCTCTTGAAGAAGTACTAAAAACCATGCCCAGAACTTCTGAATTTTCATAACAAATGGCACTGATGCAATATTTTCCTCCCTGCATATCAACAACTAAAAATGTTTCAAAGAGGTCTGGTAAATACCGTTTGCTCAACAAGCCTTACATAATTATTGTATTTTCAAGTCATCATGCTGGTGTAGTGTATCCCATAAAGTACACATATCCCATAAAATGCCCTTGTCTCTGAAGCTTTCTGGTACAAAGACCTTTGTAATTTAATTTGAATATATCTCTATTCCAGTGGAACATCTCATATGTACCTCGTTCATTACAGCAGTCACACACTCATTGGCTCACTGCTACAGTTTTCTGGAGAGGATAAAGTGTGGTCATACATCCCAAAAGAACAGCCTTTATTTCCTAAAGAAGTAGTTAAACAACTTCAAGGACCTGGCGATATTTAATTTCAATTTAAAAAAAAAATCTAAAATTTAATGCAAGCTTGTTAGTAGTTTCCCTCTTCCCTTTCTAGTGGGGCAGCTTAAAGAAAAAGGAAAGGTTTTTAAAAATGCTTCAGAGGCTATTATGGCCATGCAAAGGAGTCCTGCATGTTTGAGATCTCACACATTCATCTTCTTGCTAAACATCTGTTTAAGGCTTGTGTGATCTACCTGTCAGCACCAGTGATCCATAAAGTGTTTGAACCTCCTGTCACAAACCTCAGTGCTGGTTTGATCAGAGGCTTTGTGCACACTAATCACCCCCTTTATCTTTTCTAATGTTAGGAGAAAAAAAACACAGCAAGGCTGTCTTCCAAACCTGACTGTAATTAATCTTTCCATGGGGGAACCTGCCTGGTTTGAAAAAGCAAGATCTGATGGGCTGCTGCTCTTTTTCTGCAAGGGCCTTATTTTTCCTACCAGGCATCTTTACACTTGAGTGGTACCCTTTACAAAATACTTTAACTATATCCCAGTGACAGTGAAACAACCTTCAAGATCATCTTATGAATGAAACCGCTGGTAACTTTGCTGAGAAAAAGAGACCAATGAAAGGAGTTTGACAGAAACATGTTTAAACGATTCTCTCTTTTTAACTGCATGGGAAAAAAGGGAATCAGAACAAGAACTGGTCCCCTTTTCATCTTTCTCCTAAGCTGCTCTCTTCACTAATAATCCCACTGCTACCTTTCTTTCACTCAGCTGCACACAAATGTACTGAGAGCTGCAGGAGTTCCCAAGAGGGAAGAGATAACATCAGGTGGGTTTTGGTTTTATTACAGCTTGCCTTTTGCCACTGTTTGCTTTCTGTGGCACAAGGGAACTGAATGCTGTGCGTGATACAGATGACAATTTCAAAGTGCACTTTCAATGAGGTCCATACTAAATGGGAATGGGATAAGTAAATTTAAATTTACTCACATCTTTTCTGATAAGGGAAGCTTCCTTACCTGCTCAGCATCCCTGAGTCCAGGCATTAGTAGAAAAATAAATTCTAGTGAGCAGATGGTAGGAAGAGAAACTGATGCTGCGAGACCAAATCTGGGTACATATTTCATAGCAATCCTCAACCTAAATAATGTCAAAAGCCTTGAACATACATGGACAGAGTGGGCAGACAGGGTTCATTTGTGTAATTATCTAACCAGAAAGAACAACTTCGGGATTTTCTGCAATAAAGTAGCAAGTAATTGGTGGGATGTGACTACCATGATCACATGGACATCCTATATTAGCTAAGGCTCTTTAACACAAGGCTGTGCCACAGAGAAACACTAACTCTCAGAATCCAGGTGAATTCAGAGACGAAAGTAAGTGAAGTGAATCTTCATATTACTGTCATCATTTATTAGTTAGACTGTGAGGAAGTTCAAAGGACTCCAGAGGTCCAACATCTCACTGTGCATGATCAAAGAGAGTCCTCCACATTTTATATCTTTTTTTAAAGACAAGATACCCCAAGTGCGAAACATGATAAAATAGACAGGGCTAAATGTCTACCAAGACTATTTAGGGTTCTGCACTTGGATCCATCTAGATTTCATGGATTTTCTAATTGTCTGCAGGTAACACCAGCATTAAAATCTGAGAAACAATTTGGGCAATATGGAGGGTCAGACCCTTCTGGAAAGGTTACCCAACACACTTGAGGTACTTTGGAACAAAGTATAAAGCAGGATAGGAGAAGTGAACAAACAAAACAATGGGGTGAGCATCGCCAACAGAACAGGTCAGAATCAGCAAGAACTACGGAGAGAAAAAATATGAGTGAAAGATCTGTGAAGAATATTGGAGAAGTAACATCTAACTTCTATTTCATATTATGGAAAACAAGTTGCTAATGCCAAGGCTGAAGAAAGAAGCTGGGTCCAATAACATCAACAAAAGTGAAGGGATGTTAGTGTTTGGGGAATGTCCTGCCGGGGAACAGGGAGACAATGGAAGTGTAATGACAACAGAAAACTCAGCAATCAAGTAATAAGATTGACAAAAACACGACTGCAATTTTTAGGCAGAAGAAAAACTTGAATTTTAGAAATGCCATATCACAATAATCAAGAAAATCTGGGACATGAGATAGTAGACAAAAAAGTCAAAATGATTTCTTGGAATATGAATCTGCTTGATAGAGAGGAAGATGATGTTGCTACCAGTAAAAGGATAGAGGAAACAGAGAAGCTCTGGGTAGAGAGCTAATGAGTTCATTTGAGGTTAGTGACTCTGCCCAAGATTCATGTTCCCTTGAACTAGAGATTAAGGCACTGGAATTGCAACTAATTCATCACCTTTCTTATTCTTACCTGCTGGCCATGAAAAATCACCTGGTATTCCAGACTGGTGCCTTATACTGAAGCTTGACAGCTATTTGCCTATAGAGTCCATCTAAATTTGATAAAGGACACAGGTCAACACCCAGATAAACTCTGTACCATATAAACTTCGGTTATAGAGCGAGGACAGGACTAAACTGGTATCTTATATGGTACACAATCCAATTGGTTTAAATATGTATCTCATTGAGTAATTAGCAGTTCAGAAGGTCTGAGATTCTATAGAGAATATAATGTGCTGCAAACAGTACGTTGGGCATGGATAGGATTAAGATAATATTAAAGAACATCTGGACCATCCTACATATTTCATGGAAGAAAGGGAAAATATATCAATTCTTTACAATGTCATGAAAAAGCAACTATGTAACTAATGGAAGGATTTTCCCTATATTTTTCTGCCTTGTGCTTTCTAACCCTCACCCCATCTCATCATGGTATGAGTATATTGCTTGATAAAAAAGAACGTCAGTCTTTGTTTAAGTAGAATAACTCCTTCAGAGATCATTAAGATCTTCCAGTTGGTCATGTCTGAGAAGAGACATGGTCTTGTCTTGCTTCGCTGTAAGAATCAGGTTTCTACATCTTCACTTAAAATTATTAAGACCTCCTAATTTCACCTTCCCATGTGTATGAGAATAATGCTTATGGCCAATGATGTCCAGGAAATTAAAAACAGTTTTGCCTTTTCAGAGTTTCGTGCATGTATGTGCACACACTGGAAGAAAACAGGGTTCTCTTGCTCAGTACCCTATGGAATTCATTCTCCTGAAGGTTTTTGGCTTTGGAGGTGCACTTGCAAGTACTTATGCAAAACTCATATTCGAGTTGGTACTCATTACCTTAAAGTCTGCACTTCTAAGCAGAACTGCATGGTCGAAGTGGCTGCAACCCTGTCTGCAGAAGTACAAATATTTAGCTAAAGTTGACCATATAGTAGGAGTAGTACAGAAAGAAGATGCTTTTCCTGCAGAATTCAGTGGATGAAGAAGCTACAAACATTGGTTTCTTCACTGATTTTGCCTTCTTCAGATCATTCATGCCTCTTCCAGTACTCAGTGATGGAAACACACACTGCAAGAAGGCATTCAGCATATCCAAGAAACACATGGACAAAGCTACAGGAGTTTTATTAGGCTACCATCTCAGGAAAAACTAAGCAAATTGCACTTGATACACTCAGAAAACTATTAGAACAAAAACCATTTCTGTCCTAGTGCCTTGCTGAATTGTCAGTGCTGACTTACCCATGCACACACAAAATTGTTTAGCATAGAGACACTGGCCTAGCTGAAAAAAAATGCATTATGTTGGTGGCATGTGCTTTTTTTTTCAGCAACATCTATGAATAAAGCACTCAAAAGTGAATTTAGAAAGGCTGGAAATTTCAGTACACATCTAAGCCTCCTCCAAAATCAAACAGGCAATCTAAGAAGAACCCAATTTCTTTCATATGTCTAGCTGCTTCTAACACCAACTGAACAAGAAATTAATTCTCATCATGTTTTTTCTCTGAAGCCCAAGAGCACTTTCATCCCTCCTGTAGTATGTGAGGCTGCTAAGTAAAATCAGCAGATGCTGTAAAGCAACTTAAGTGAATTCCAGAAATGCAGAGAAGTATGTTTTGAGAGTACATGTATCTCAAGGAGATATCAAAGAGCAGGCAAAGGAGGTTAAAGAAAGTTATAACCTTTAACAAACACCCAGAGGCTTCTGCTTTGACCACTTATCTTAGTGAAATTTATCCTCCCAAAACAACACTTCCTAAAGACTAATGATTTTATTACTGCTTTTAATGAGCGCTGTAACAATTCCCTGCTTTCTAAGAGTTCATGCTTAAGATGCTCATGACTAAAAATCTTAGTCTTTCACTAAAATAAAGAAAAACAAGTTTATCAATATCACAAGATTTTATGTTCACCACCCCATTTAAAAACAAATCTTGAATCCTTCTATTTCCTGCACGAACTCAGTGAAATGTGTTTTTACCTAAGAAAACCTGATACTTCTATAAGTAGCAAGACAGGCATAGCTGCCTTGTGAGAAAAGAGCTGCCTACCCTGTGAACACCTATTTCCCATGGCATCAGGAGATTAGGAAAATGTGGAAAATGGAAACAAATGAGGAAAAAAGGCAGAGTCCGCTATATTCTTTCATTCCAGAGGGGTAACAGTTACAGTTAACAGTTTTACCCGGATCTATAGCTGCCCTTTCTGATCAATATTTTTAGCTGTAGCTAGTAGAGGTGAAAATATGCCACTCTCATAAGGAAGGATATGGTTTTCTCACTTGCAAAATATGAAACTTTGCCTAGGACTATCAGCATTATTTCTGCACACAGTTTCTGAAACATCAGCCAGCATTACCTTTGTTAAAGGTAGTCGCTTGTCTGTCAAATATTTTGTCCCTACCCAGACAAGGAGCATATGAAGCAGACAGAGAGACTGAAAAGCAGAAAGAAACAAAGCAGAAAGTATCCTGTCAACCTCAATAACCATTTCACAGGGCTAAAACAACCATTTTATTTTATTTGCCATTCAACAGCTTAACTTCAAATAGGTGTTTAATTAACTCAGAGTGGCAGTCTAAACGTTTAGCCTGAAGCTGCCTGACAAAGAAAGAAGTATCTACTGCATTTGCAGATTTAGAGCATCAGGGACGAGAAGAAACTGTAAATTGCATAATGCAGAGAATTTGTATGACACACGCACACAAAAGTGTAAAGATGGAACTCCCAACACTGAAAAGTTCCTTCTACGACAAAACTTCATGCAAGTGTAAAAGGTCTAAGGAACGATGAGGGCACTTTACGGCTAAAACCTGTTTCCACAAAATAAAATTTTACTGGCTGTGAAGTAACCGATTTATTAAAAAATAGGAAAGACAAATCTAGGAAGGCACATAAAAATACAAGCACAATATGTTCAGAGGAGGATGAACAGGATTAAGGATTTTAAAAACTTAATCCAAAACACTATAATATTGGTTTAAGAAAGCATAAGGGCTCACAAACACCTCACAGAAGCTGGGCATCTTACTATGAAGATGGGAGAAACAAGGAAGGCAACATATGTCTTGCCTCCACTACTTAACATCCTATTCAGTGGCAAAGCTTTAGACAGTCCCCTCTCTTGTTTCTTGGGAGAAAAAGCCAAATTAGAAGGAAATGAATGCTCTGGCAGCTGACTAATTATTTTGAATATTTGACTTGTTACCCACCAGCCTGCAAAACAGGTATATTCCCGGCATGCAGTGATACATGTTGTCTCTTAAAATTAGATGGTCCTCAAATATTTTCTGTTAAAAGTATACTCAATGTCTTGGCGATGCAATAATCCACCTCCCTCTCTAGTTTATTACATGAAAAGATGTCACACTGTGACTGTTTTAATCAGTGAATAAACAAAGTGCCCAGCACCTGCCTTGGCTTTTATTATCATAATAATCCTGTTTTGTTTTTTAATTCTAAAACATCAGCATCTCACCCGTAGGTGAGCACGTGTTTATGCCGCCCCTACTGTTGCCTTTGTGGTTTCATTATTAGCAAGCCATTAAATGAAAAACAGGAGAAGAAGGGGGAGAGAGGGGAAAAGTAAGCCTGAGGCACAGCCATTTGTGCCTGTTAAATACAACGAGCTGGCCTTAGGTAACCAGAGCCCTGAGACTGGCATGAAAGCAGGGTAAGTACCAGAAACTGAAAAGAAAGCAAGTCAGTGAATGAACCACTCTGAGTTGGAGCAGATCAATCCAGGGCAAAAAAAAACAACACATGGGCAGGCATCCCACTGACATTTAGCACAGCTTAGCACAGCCAGAATGGAATAAAAACCTAACAGTGGTCAAGGTGAGGAGAGGGTTCATGCATAATGACTACTAAGTGCCTTACACTCTGATTTGTTAAGGCAGTTTTCACAGAATCAAGGGATGCTTGAAAAAGAAAGGTATGTGCTGACAAAGTCTTCGCTTTGTTACAATGAATGGATCTAGAAAAATTTGAACACAGAAAATGCTAAAAATGCAAGGAAAATTGTTTTCTCACCTTGATGAGGACAGAAATTGACCCTCATAAACTTTTTACAACTTATTCACTCACATTTTATTGATGGATCAGATCAGATTTTCCGCATTAAACTCTACTGATGTGATTCAGTGGAATGGCACCAACACAAATCTGACTCTGAAAGTAATAGGGATTCTTTTCTGCATGCTTCCCTGCCTCATTCTCCCCCCCCACAACCACTGCAGCCTGTATTCAATTTCTTCCAGTGAAATGGGAAATTCTATAGAAAAACAGTAAAAATGGAGACAGAGGATAAAAACCTAGAAGGCCTGAATCTCTGATAACTCTGCACTTCAGTTCACATTTTGTATTGTGGCCCAATGGGACACGACTGACAATCTGGGTTCTGTTCCTGGTTCTGGCAATGAGCTACAGCCTAACAATGTGCAAGCTGCTTCCCCTCTGTCCTCAATTCCCCTGGTCTGAAAAACAGGATGCTTTAAAAAGAATGAAAGAAAAAAAAAAGAAAGAAAAACATTCCAAGATCCAGGGATGACGGTGCTACGTAATATCTGGATCATACACAAATATCCATGCAAACAGGCTGTGAAACGCAAGTAAAACTTGATGGTTTAATGTTATTTTGTAGAGCTGTAAGTAACCACAAGGGATGAAAAGACAGAGAAGAATCACACCTGGCAGTTATGAAATAGAGGATGATGCTTCCAGATCAAAGTTTTCATGCACAGGGAGTAACATTTGAATTTCAAGTCACTAGAGTATTTTGACATCTCTTTCTACTATTTAATAGGCAGTAACAACAATTTATCATAGTTCCTCTAAGATATGTAAAACAAAAATAGCCAAGCATTGTGGGAAATCTACATTGCCAAAGCTTTCTGAAATAATCTGAGTGAAGACAAACCACGAGTTCAAGAAAGTGTCCTTCATGTAAGTATTTCAGTTTCCTTCTGAAGCAGTAAGAACCTTAGAGATAAGGACCAAACTTCCTACCCTAATCTTTATTTCTAAAAAAAGGGATTGGGCAAATAGGCTCAACATCTTAAGGCCCACTTTTCCCAGGGACTGGATAGAATTAGATCTGAGTAGGTTTATCTCAATCGAACTAGGATAGTTTCTATTAAAAAAAATAAAAATCCATATTTTAACCAGCAAAGTTTAATCCCTTCTTTTCCTGTGAAAACTCAGATAAGTTTGATTTTGCGCCTCTTGCTGTCTCCATACTCCAGGTATTATGTCATTGCACATTAGACTGTGTCAACACACCGTGACTTCGTCCCCGCTAATGCAAAACCTCAGAAAACATGAAGCCAGGAGATAATTTCAGAGCGCTTTTTTTTCTCTTTTTAATGTAACTGGGTATTTATCCTTCCATATTTCTGACATTTCCATTGAGTGATAGTCCCAAAACGAAGAAAATCAGCCTTCTGCATGCAAAGCCGTCTTAAAGCAGACTGTTGAGTAGCAATCTTTCTGGGCAGGTGAGCTTCACACATGTCTCAGGAAGCATCACTGTCTTGCAAAATCCAAGAACAGCAATGACAGGCTTCCAAGGAAGCGTCCTCAAGTCCCCTGTTGGTGGAAAGAAGGCTTAACCTCCCACAAAAGGGCACCTCCTGAAGGAATGGGGAGATGACATCTCAAAATAAAAAATGGGTGTGAGGCTCTTAGAAAATGAGTCCATACTCTAACAAGAGCTGCCTGTGAGCAAGTTTGGATGCCTGAACATAAGAAATGCCTGCTTTCGGAACAGTCTGGGGGTTTTTTTATTTTTTTTTAAATTTTTTATTTAAGTATTAAAACAGTGGCTCAGGTTCCTTAAACATAAAGAAAATACAAAGAAGGAGCTGTGTGGAACCTGATGAAATTGTAACATCATGTTAGCCTTGTCTGCATCTTGGTCATTTATTTCAGCACAAAGTGTCTCTAAATGCTCATGTTCTGATTTTTATGATGTTTTACACTTCTACAGGAAGAGGGAATTTCAGGCCCCTTCATTCTATGTGTGATGACAAAATCGAATAAAGCTTCATGAGTTTTGATTCAAATAATGTAATGAACTATGTTTATTGTGCTAGATAACTAAACGCCAGCAAAAACAGACAACACATTTTAAGAGAAAGAACCCATTTAGCATTATTAAAGTCCCATCTTCCACTGTTAACTACTGCACACAAAAGTAAATGTCAGCCTGGGGGGGGGTTAATGTTTCTAAATTAGACACCCTTCAAACACGCTTTCTGACAGTTATCTTCATATTTTCCACAGATGCTGCCACTGCCACAAAGTTAAGCACTAAAATAGATACAATGCTAGTGTCACATCCAGGCTGTGCTGATACCCCTGCCACTGTAACTGCACCAGGAGGAAAAACACACTTTATATAGAGGATCTCGTGGCACCGCAGATGACACTTGGGAAGCTCTAACAGCTGATCAAAGCAACAGAAAGTTACCAGCAGAAGGCTGTGTCTCAGACTGAAAGCAAAGAGTCCATCCATATTTGTTCCCTTGATATGCACTATCTCTGGTAGACTGGAATGATGCAAGTTATTCGACTTCTGCAGATGCACAGGGCAGCCTGTACAGATGTGGCGTTCTCTGGAGGTTTTGCTTACCCTGTAAATCATTACGCCTATACCCTTAATTGTTTGGCACAGCTCCCAGGACATCCATTACACCTCCTCTGACTAATGCATATTTGTATCTGCTCACCCCTGGGGCTTCTAACCAATAAATGTCCTGGCATAAAGAGAAGGGCATGAAAATAACACATTATAGGTGAGCAATACTCCATCAGGATATCTGAACAGTATGAGCCAAAAGAGCCACTCAAAAATGTGGTACCATCCTCTTGCCCCTCTTTGGTTTTCACTGCTTCTCTGGCTGTTTTAACATCTAGAGAGTCAAGAGGATACTGGAGAATGTGGGAGTCCTATCCTAAACAAAAACTAGAAAGAATATTAAATGTACATTAGAGAAGTTGGTAGCATGGGGTACTGATTCTGTGTACATTCTGCTTAAAACACACCACCTGTCACAACTGACCAGACCTGCCCAAAGTACTTCCACAACTAAGCCAGAAAAACAATGGGTCCTACTCAACAGCAGGTAGGTAGGTAGGTAGATTGTGTGAAAGAAAAAAGAAAGGCAGGTAGAAAAACATCTGTACTACCTACAACCCACTAGCCCAAGACCTGCCTAAGTAGATGCAGAGAAAGTGCTTAGTTTCTAACCCTTGGTTTCCCCTCGAGAAAATCTGAGGAAGCTTCTCCCAGCTGTCTGACAATGGTGTTTGTGGAGGCAGCAACAGCAAACACTGGAAAAAAGGCAAGCTCTCTTTGCAGAAACAGTTTGCACTTTCTAAACCATTCCCGTGGCTGCATCCAGGCACTGAGGGAAGTGCAGTATTGGGAGGGTAAAAAGGAATCAGTTCTGTGGCAAAAGACAGGAGGAAAGCCAAACACACCCAAACCAAAAGAGAGACAGAGCAGCAATGACGGCAGAGGGATGGAGGGCATTTGTGCAAATACAGATTACATGTGCAATTCATTTAAAGGCAGTGGCATTTTTATCACAAAGAAGAGTTTAATCAAAGTCTCAAGAGATCTGCCATAAAGGAAGCCCTTGCCTTGCTGCCTCGGCTGTCTGAAAGAAACACCTGTTACGCACAACAAAAAAGGACAAAACAAACAATAGGTATAGAAAGGAGGCCACGGTTCAAACAATGTGAATCGGAGAAGCACAGTTTTCTCTAAATGAAGGGCTAGAATCCTATCAAATGAACAGCTGGGGAAAGCATAATTCTTTATATTTGCAGGGAAGTTGCACAGATTATATGATGGCAACAAATACAATATACGTATCTGAGCTTGGCTTCCTAGGCACCAGAAAGGACAGGAACCTCCTAAGATATCCCTGAGTGGAAGAATAAACTTACTTGAGCCCAGCTCCAGGAAAAAAGATAGCTGGCTTTCAAAAGAACACAATGGACAATTTTCCTCCCACGGGGCCTTTGCAAGAGTTTCTGCTAAGAGGATACGGAGCTCAAACAACCCTCTCAAAAGATGCAGAAAGCAAACTTGTGATTTACACAAATCCACCTAAATACATGAAGGGGACGTGAAGAACACCTAAAACGGATGTGCTTCGTTTTCAATAAGAAGTGTGAATATTATTAACATAGAATACAGAATTCTATGCCAGTATTTTGGTTATGATTTAAATTTCTTTATTCTGATCGTACCAAAAAGATAGGAATTCTGAACTGTGCAATAAGAAATAATGCAAGGGAAGTAGACTTAGTAACACCCTGAAACTCGTGACACAGTAAGATAAAATTCTTGAAAAATATAATTTCAAATAAAGAATAAATGCAGGAAATAGAGCATAATTCTAATTCTAGTCGCTAGAATGTATCAACTCTCCAAATCTTCACTTACCAATACAATGGCAAAGAAAATCCTGGATCTATCATGTATCTGGGGAGCTTATCCTACCCGGGCAAACCTCCTGCTGCCAGGAATATGTTCTATGGAAGAACACATGCTACATTTATAGGGGTGTCTACAGCTATAGAGACATTCACAGAATCACAGAAGGGGAAAAGAAAGAAGCTCCAAAGTTTCACTCCTTGAAAGTTTTCTAATTTTAAAGTAATTTGAGTCAATTTCTGCTTATTTTGTATCTCCCAGTGGATGCAGCAGTCTGTCTGCAACACTGGGAAATACTGCGATCATCCATGTCTCCCTCTAAATTAAGAGTTCTCTCTCTTTGCCATGATTTCACATGAACTGTCAGCAGGGCTGAGGAATTCATAAAGCTTTGAACAATTCACAACTAAGATCAGGTGTAATTTGGTAAGTATTAATAACCTGTTGTCCCCCCATTGAAAACATCCCTGCTCCTTCCTCCTAAAATCCTTTAGAGACATCAAAAATCGATGTTCAGAGAAGTAAAGTAGTCATGTTTTGTAATTGGTATCTAAACTGGGGCATTTCAAATGCGTGCATGAAAATGTGCATAGGGCAGCTTACCTCTGTGTATAAGGTGAGGACGCCATCAATCACCTGTTTCATAGACACTTGTTCCTGGACTACAAATTTGAACTCCAGGGTTAAAAAAATTGGAACTGATGTTTAATTTAGATGTGCATGATTCTTAAGGATGTTATGAACTTAAAACTCATCACACACAGTATATAAAGAAGCCTCTCATAACTCAGACATGTGTACATGGCAGACAAGATTCTACAAAAAGTTTGCAAGATAGAAAAACCTCTTCTTACTACACAGAACTTTAAAGGGACAAATGCTACAATAGGCTTCCATTAGATACTCAGAGCAAGATATCCCTTAACTAAAAGACCAGTGG
>JAWWLV010000045.1:72633062-72671895 GCA_035041135.1 Platyrinchus mystaceus | reverse complement strand
CTTTAAAGGGACAAATGCTACAATAGGCTTCCATTAGATACTCAGAGCAAGATATCCCTTAACTAAAAGACCAGTGGGCTTGGAATTTTCTACCTTCAGCCTTGGGTTTTTTTGCTAAAGCACAAAGAATGTGGTAAATTAGGAGGAAAGAATTGATTAGTGGCTACAACTGATCTGGTCCCAACTCTACTGAGGGGAGAAAAAGGGGAAGCAAATGGAGGGTGCTGAAAAGAACTGAGTCAGACTCCATTTTCAACATAGCCAGCCCAAATTCAACAAAGGCACTCAGGCAATCAATCTCCCTTTCCGAGGAGGACAGCAATAGGAAAAAAGTCTTCTCTACCTTGATGGAGACCAAAATTGGGAAAAAAAAAACAAAAAACCCCACAAAAAAACAAAACCAAAAAACAAAACAACAACAAAAAACCACACACACACAAAAAACCCCCAAAAAGAACACACACACACACAAAAAAAGCAAACTGGAGGAAGGAAGGAGACAGGATACAGAAGGAGAGGGGGCTTCATAGTACAGGCGCTTATCCACCACAGCCAGAGAACTGTTCTCTCCAGCTAGCCCAGGGGAACACAGCATTTCTCGTGTAACCCAACTGGCATTTAGCCCTTCTGCCATGCTGACATTTCAGGGTTCAAGCTGAGCTGACAATACACTCTAGGTGGTTGATATATCAGGATTATGTGCTTTTCTGGCCATCAAAAACACACAGAAAAACAGTTAAAAGAATGTTACTTTGGATGAAAAGTTCCCTCAAACATTTGGGAATGCCAGAATTAAGGCTGTCAACATAATTTTAATTTTCCCTCTTGTGAGTACAGCTTACAACTTCACTCTCATGTAATTCTGCTCCCCTGGAATACCATTTTTTATTCAATACTTATGACAGAGATACAGGGAAATAATTTTAAAGATATCTACTTAACCGAATTCTGGCACTTGCAACTTTCAAATGCCTTACTTTGTTATCTAACTAATGTATTACTTTGCACACAATTTTCATAGCATACAAGAGTATAGAAATCCCTTGATCATTTCTGTCCCAATCCATTTTAAATTGGTATTTTGTTGAGACTATCCAAGTTTCAACTTTGGAATAATTTGCTGAACACCATCACTATTACCTTTCAATGAGTCAAATCTCATAAAAAATGCTTTATAACGCACACATTTTAAAATTACTCATGTGCCAAATATTTATAAACTCCAAGCACTGTGAATTGAGTTTGTCCCATTTAATTATTATTAATTTCCACTAGTTTATTTTAGTTTTTATAACTTTATTAAGCTTATCTTGCACCTTAAATTCTTTTATTTAGCTTCTACATACAAGAAACTCTGACATACACTTCTTAGGCTCTTCAAAGCATATTTTAAGTCAATTTGAATAAAAATCTTAAATGGTTCCTTGAAATTATTTACCTATTACATATTTTATTCATATGTGAAAAGTGATCTTAAATGGAGACTATATACAAGAAACAAAATAAAGACAGCTGGCACAAGCTCCATAACTCTCTAGTTAATCTTTCCTCAGCAGAGACTTCCACATGACAACTGTACTTTTCCCTCTCTTTCTCCAAATTTCTAAGTCAGGCATCACTCACATCATCCCTTCAATCACAACCCTTCAAGGGATTATAAACTGTTTCATTTACTCTTCTTACAAATACCAAGCATAATTAACTGCCTTCCACTTCAATTTTGAAAATACAATACAGTAGTAGATAAGAAACAGAAAGTGGACAACAAAAACAAAACCTTTCCCCTTGGCCTCTTGCATGGTATTATCACCAACAGTGAGCTCATCTTGTCTCTAAACTATGCAGGGTAAGGCATCATCATTTTTTGGATGCCAGATGTCTGGAGAAAAATCCAAGGTGGTGAAGACAGTGGTGTTGATTCAGTAGGTGGAACCATACTTTTCCCTCTGAATCATTTTAAGCCATTATTCCAGCAGAGAGTTTGAAGTACTCTGTTTTGAATGAGCCATCAAAACAGTCGTGACCACTTAACATGGCAAGAGATGAATCAGAAAAGCAAGTCATTGACAGTAGAAACTAAATGGTCCTCAAATTTCTCCCTCTTGACATAGGTGTGGAATGCCAAATACAACCTTTATCTCAAAAACAGCCATTTTGGTTAGAAAAGTAACCATTTCAGATAGACCAAGCTGGGCAGAATTAGATGCCCAGATGCAATGCTAGAATAACAACAAAAGACAATGGTACTCATACATCAACATTCCCTATGTTGTTAGAGAAAGAAGTGTAAACCTGACAGCAGGGGTTTTCTTAAAGTAGTACTAGTGGATCCAGATCAACACCATGTATCTTCTGTCCCACTTCCAATTTGCAATATTACACACTACATGCTCGTATCTCCTTGTTCTCCCATTTCACGTAAAGATTCCCATCCCACCTCAGCTCCAAGCACGTGTGCTTGTATGTCTACCTGTATGTCTATTAGGTTAACTCCTGGTGTGGCAGGTTGACACATCACCTCCTTCAGTGGAACAGCCCAACTCTACAATGGCTGTTACTGCCATCATTACAGAGCCAGCAGAAGAAAATGTACCCTTAGCTCTTGTAGGTCAGAATCTCCTAATATAAATATTGTTAATAGTATCACCACCAGACATTAACCAAAAAAAGTTACATCTTCTGTTCATTCTATGTATCACTAAAAAAACACAGTACCTCCTAAAAAAACCTTAAGAACTATTTTGTGAGTTAAAGCCAGGCAATCTCAGACATAGTCCGTAATACTGAAGAGGAAATAAACGAGATCTGAATTTAGCTTAGAGATTCATTCTCTTTGGGATCCTTCAGGATGTCATGTGCTACATAAACTAAATACTACTTGGCCAACAGGGCTGAAAAACCCCAATTTAAAGAAATCGCCAGAATGATCTGCAGTAGTGAATTTTCAAATTTTTTTTTGTTCTGGGGGGTGAGACCCTACAATAAATGCTCTCAAATTATGCAGCTATCTGAGTCATTCTGTAACCAGTGACCCTTATAATGATGTTCTCATTTTCAGAGCCAATGTGATGCCACACAGTGATTTGTCTGTTAAATTGAATCTTTGCCTCTAGATAGATAGATAGATATAAAGTTTATTTTGAAATGTCTCCTAGTGCCTCTGAGTCTGACTGATGTGAGATGTTATTTTGAACATGCCAAAGCATCTGAACGGCTCCAGTCCTTTCTTTTCAGCGTGCATTCCTTGATAAGTGGCAAAGCTTCCCACTTATCAGTCACTCAAAGTGACTGTGGCTGTCAGTTGTGTACAAAGCGCAATCAGTTTGGAAGCAGAGACACCAGCATTTTTCTTCTCAGCTTGAAGCAAACACGTTTTGACTGCTAGTCATTCAATTTTAAAGCATCTTCAATTAGGGGCGGATGAAGATATAAAGAAAACACATCCTAAACACCTCCGCCAGCCAGCAGTAAAAAATTTATTGTTATCTCCTGCTTTACCTTACTGCAGAGGCAGCAGTAGCAGCCTTTTTTGGCTGCACAACAAAAGTGCTCATGATTACACACACTCCATGCAGACAAGATCACAACCATAAAGAGTTCATGCTCAGCATCTCCAGCCACTTAGACAAACTGCCATGGTACCTTCCCTCTGCTCCTGTGCCTCTGCTGCCTGCTGTGTAAATACCTGCACGGGCACACAAATGTGGACGTAGCTCACGTGCACCCAGGTACCCCACGCCACGCACTCTGAACACAAACATTCACATATGCATGCTCTATAGCAAATAAAATGCCAAACAAAACCCATTAATAAGACTGTGGAAATGCAAACAAGGAGGGGAAAGGGAGGGCTGGCAGAAAAGAGCTGCATTGGGAAAGGGCGGCAGCTGCATAAGGAAGGTTGCTCAGTACCACAGTATCAGGGAGCTGGAAGTGGAAGAAAGTGGTCAAAGCTGATGGGTGTTTCAGAGAGATGCAGAAATTGGAGAGGGGATCTGAAAACAAAAAGAAAGACAGGGCCCTAAAATGCCTGCTGAGGGGAGAGAGACCAAGAGGAGGCCTTGGAGCACAATGCTGCCAGCTGTGATGACTGTATTTGACTGCTGGCCTTTTTCTTACAGTCCTAGCTGCAGGATTATTTTGGGTGTTTCAGTGTTCTGTTTTTTAATAAAAATACATTTCTGACCCTCCCTTGTGATTCTGGGAGAGAAATGGAAAATGGGAACACTGAAAACTCAGTAACAAAAAGTAAATTAAGAAAAGATGCTAACATTTCAAGAAAAATGTTCAAAACATGAACTTTTTCATGAAGTTCAAAACAATCTCATAATTTTTAGAACATTTGGACTGGTAACACTGGAGAAAGCAAGGCTGTTGCAATCATGTAGCTAGTATAGGCAAAAGAAGACGATTTATCTCAAATATGCCCTTTGACTTTCAATAAGTTCTAGTTGTACAAGTCTTAAGCAGATTCTCCTTGTTTGCACTGGACAGCTACAGAAGTCAGTAAATTTGAATTTATAAGTGTAGTAAAGGCCTGAGATCAAATTACCTGTGGAAACTTGCTCTAAGGGTAATCTTTGGAGGTAAAGCCACAACAGTACATCGGTGCAAAATGATACTCTGCACTGAAATTAGTACAGATGAAGACCCCATCAATCTGCAATCTTCTACATAACTTAACTTTCATGGTAATGAAAGGAAGTGAAGGCCCACAGGTCTCTACAGTCCGTGCTTCATACCCTTCAGCCAAACACACACATTATATGCTGAAGTTGAGAGGACAATAAGCAATTAGCTCATTCTGACTGCTAGCCTGGATTTTTCTTTTTACTCCTCCCTGTCCCTATTTCCTCCCCCAGACTTGTCTTTTCTCTTTCTGTGTGTGCGTGTGTGGTTTTTAAGGTTGTTTTTTTGAATAACTTATTTCCCAGGGGCTTTTTCCTGCTCAAGGGACAGGCGAGTTATTCTGATAACTGATAGGACATCAGCTGCAGAGCTTTTGTGAGAAACAATTGTTTTGCCTCTTTGCCGGCAACCTCAGTTGTTTGGGAAGAGGTTGCAAAGTCATGGGAAAGGCTGCAGTGTGACTCCTTCTTGGGCCTGTCTCACTGAATCCAGTATGCCCATGTTTATAAGTTGCAGGAAAACAGCTGTTCCTGACACATGATGAATTTGGACAAAATGTCCCCAATCCACGAGCCTGCTCGGTTTGACTGTGCAGTCACAGCTTGTCATATCCACACTGGCGCAAAAAAAAAAACCAAAACAAAAAACAAACTGTCTCAGTGGACGGAGCCTGTTCTGAAAATATTTTGCAGAGCGAGGAGGAAGATACTTTCTCACAGTTTCCTACTGAAGAAAGGTCTCATTAAACTCCCACTAATATGAATAAGAGCCTTTTCTCCATGTTCAGTAGGAGTTGGATCAGGCCCTCACTTCAACAGCTTTTTTGTCTTACCAAGGAAACCTTTTGTCCTCACCTCTCTCTGATATGCAAAGAGGACTCTAATTACCTAAAAACTAACACTGTTCTGCTGTGCAACAGCTTGCAAAGGGGTCGTAGCCCCACGAAGCACTGCTCTGCTGCCACTGACTTCTCAGAAAATCAGAATTCCCTGGGAAAACGGCAATATGGAAGCAACAGACCTTACTAAATCTGCGACCAAGCCCTTGTGTAGTGGTTGCTCTCTTTTGTATCTTGAGTGAAGGACTCTTCATCTCCAGCCCTTTAAAGCCTCCTAGAGAACTCTAGGTTACAGGCATGCCAGAAGCTGGGGACCAGGAAAGAAATTTCACAAGTCCTTGTGGCTTCACTGAGGAGATACCAACAGGGCAAAGATTAAGGATCTCTATTCCCCTTATTGTAGGCCCAAAGTATTCCAAGTATTTAGCTCACATAGTGGCCTGCTGGAGTTTGCCTTCCAGCAGGAGACAGAAAATGAAAGGATGAGCCGAGCTGGAAGTATAACTTCAGAGTGCAAACTTGTTGGGGCACAGAACAAATCTTCATATTTCTTTATGTACAGAGTTAGTCAGTGCCTTCTCGCAACAAGAGACTGAAACTGGTATTTTTTTACAACAAAACAAAGAGAACACAAACAAGCCTGAACATCATTCAACCAGTTCTGGATAAAAAATTTGAGGAGTTCAAAAGCAAAACCAAATCTAAACAACAACAAAAATTATCGTCATAGATAACTGCATAAAGTTATAATATCTAAAGCACTCTGGAAGCAGGTCTCTATCAGTATTTTGGAAGACTGGAATCAATCCAGAGCCTCTTGGTGCTTGGAAAGTTTTGACAATAACAACTGTGTCATTTCAAAACTTTGCATGTTAAGCTTAAGAAATATTTTTCTCAACTTCTGTGTAACTCAGAAACCAAATCCTTCTTTCCTCCCCAAAAATTTAGCTAGGTTTTGAAAAATAGATCTGGCTGCAAAATGGACTAACCATCCTGCAGGAAATTCCAAGTGTTCAAGATTTTATTACATTCCAAATTGGAACAACATCTTAAACCTCAGAAGGTAATGAGAATGGGAATATTCTGATTTGGGAACATATTACCACAGCCAGACCTCTGCATCTACCAACACAACTCATGGGGAAAAGGACCCAGCCAGCTGACAGCGAGTGGGAGGATGGAAATCTGGATCCAGACTCACAAAGAAAAGCCTTATTTGGAGCTGGGAGGACACCCAGTGAAGCTGAGGGATTCAGGAAAGCCAGGAAGCTTGCAGCCCAAAGGGGCACAAAGTCAGGTGGGCCATGGTGCCCACACTCCCTGACAGACAAGCTGCTGAGGGTCTGCAAAGCTTGAGGCCATCAAGGTCACAGTGAGCTTTCTGCCTAGGAGCCAGGACACCTGCCAGGAGCCAGGCAGAAGTCACATCCCACCTGGCAGGTAGAGTGGGCCAGAGGCACTCTTTCCAGCTTTGCATCAGAATTTAGTCAGGACCTTCTCAATCTTCAGAGGTCCGAACTTTCTCGCAAAGAAGGTGTCCTATTAGAACATCTGTTGAATGTCTCTGGCTTTGAAGGAAAATGAAAACCCTCTACTAAAACACACAGAGTCATGAAATGGTTGCTGTCTGGCAGGAATTGCCCTCGAGTTTCAGACAGCACTTGGGTTCTTGAGCTAAGTATGTCACTCAGAAAAGAAAACAAATTCATAACTTGCAGTACTGAAGTACAGAAGTACTGGCAGTATTAAACTAGAAAGTAAAACAGAACTGTGGCCCAAATGTTAGAGACACTGTAAAGCAGTGTTGTTGCTTGCTGCTGCTTTGAGATTTAGTTTTACATTATTGGCAACCTGAAGTGTTTCAAGATCTTGAGCTGGGCCCTCCAAAAAAAATTTTGACTAAAAATCAGAACAGTTTAAAAAACAGCATTTGGCCTCCGTTTTGTTTGCCTTCTAATTTTGGAACTTGTAGTGCTCATGGTTTCAGATTTTGCCTGGAAATATGAGAGCTGGAAGTTTACATTTTGAAGAAATGAAAGCTGGCATTTTTGTCATCACATGACTCCAAGAGCTGGGGCTTGAGGGAAAAACATAAAACATTGTCAGGCTTTCTACAAAATTGTGAGATTAGCAGCATCAGTTTTATCACAATTTCGGCTGCAAGGTTGACCTATTTTATCAACAGTGCCCTACTGAATATGAATTGCTTTATGAATTTTAACAACCATATTTCATTTTAAATATAGTTCAATTAAAGTGACATTCGTCACTGAGCTTCAAAGCAAACTATTCAATCATCATCCTGGGCTAGACTTTTTCTTTGAGCAAGTGCAAGGAGTGAACTGCACGACCCCTCAAAACTTTGTGTCTCAGAGACACCCTTCAAAGCAGAACACAACGCACACCCATTGCCTGTCCTGGGGACAAGCTCAGCATCATCACCCTCTGCCCCTATGATGTGACAGCTACAGAGCCCCAGACTTCACCATGTTCTAGAGCAAGGGCACCAGGAAGTAGACTGTGGCCTGACAAAAGACAAGGAGGTCAGCAGCAGAGTTCTCCTGAGGCCCTGAAGGACAGAACCAGAGGTTGCCTACAAACTTGCTGAGCCGTACTTGGTGTTTGCATGCTCTTTCCTCAGCCTGTTCTACAGTTGCAGGTCACTACAGGGTTGCTCTGAAACACAACCTGAGATCTTTGGGGCTGCTGGTGCACAAGAATTGACAAAACACGCGTTCCAATTTCATTTCTGCTAAAATAACTAGACTGAAGTGTACGGGGAAGAAGACCCCAAATATTCAGCAGACAGAAACTGTTAAAAGTGAAAACCTTTCCAATACACACATACACAAAGGTTAATAGAACAGAAAGCAGTGTTCATGGGAGGATGCATTCCAAAGTGGCATAAAATCAGATGGCGGGAGGTTTAGTTAATGATTCAGAGAAACTCAAACCTCTTCACAAATTAGGTCTAGAACATCCTGAAAAGTAGAAAAAAAGATTATAAACATTTGCCAAAACACGAAATCCCATCTAGATCACATTTTAGCATTTTGAGGTCATACAGACTGTCATATTTAATCTAATCTGCAACTTTTCTCCAGTTTAGCATTCTCTCTTAACTCTCTACACAAAGAAATACTGCTTGTCTTCTGTGTTAGTGGCACCTCCTTCCAGCTAATTCAGAAGAGACGGACTTGAAAAAGACATAATGTCAATTAGAGACTCATATGCCAGGTGTATTTTTTCAAGCTCAAGGAACTAAAGCATCTTTCTTCAGCATCACAGAAGTGGTTAGTTTAACTGAGCTGTAGTTACACTCAGCATTTTCAGTCCTCTAAGGAGAAGAGAGACACTGCAGTCTCTCCCTGGTTATGTATTGTGTCTGTATCAGTGATCGTGTGATGGGGTAAGGAGAGAGGGAACTGTTTCCAAATTAGCATACTTAGAGAAAGGACTCATAAATCATGGGGTCAGGTAGTTGGTTTTTTTTTCACCTTAGGGTATTATGTTTTCAATACAATATTTCAAAAGCTTTTTTTGTGTAATAATTTATCTGGAATTATGGCAACTTATAAGCTTAGAAAAAACTGGATCAAGTAAAATGATTCCTTTGTCATAAATAGGTTATGTTCATAACTGCAGTCTAATCATTCAATTGCACGTAAGTCAAATAGTTATCCAGACTTTACAAGAATATTTCCCTGTCAATAAATCTAATGCTATTTAAAAACTTCAGGCCAGTGTGACAGGAGCCTGTTAGATTAATTAGGGCAAGGTCAGAAAAGCTGAACTCACATTTACATTCATGTCACAATTTTGTTCCACCTACCGTAACCTGATTGTAAACTCACTGACCATTTTAAATATGGGCAAGTTAGGGTGACTTCATTGTTTTCATTTATAAACAAAGGAAGATTTCTTCAAGAATTGTTTCTTCTCTAACAGTCAAGTAATTGAGGAGAAACGTTTTGCTTTGTATTCACTGTCAACAAGGATTTTTTTTTTATTTTAAAATGTTTTTTTCCTGTCAGTGACTTCACAGTTATTGGACTGCAACCACGGTTCATGAGACTTCAGGACCATACAGGCACGGAACTGTCCAGACTGCTTGCTCAGTATAAGCAAAATTTCACTACAAACAGATCATCTCTGTGGGAATGAGAGGACAGGACTGTCTCTCTGCCTGTTTAACTCTTGACCTTTATCGTCTGACCATCCAGAAGGAGGGTGCCCCAAATCTGATGGGGTTTGTGTGAAGTGGACCCTGACGGTGAAATTCTGACCTCAGCAGGGTCAGTATTTCATCTGAAATCCCTTGAGACAGACCTCCAAATCATTTCTTAGGCTTGCAGCTTGTATCAGATGGTAGCTAGCTGACTCTCATTTACTACTAGCATAGGTCAAACTTGGACCAGGGATCAAGAGATGAAAGGCTCTATATCTCATTATCAATAACCAGTGTTCTCCTCTACCCTAAAAACTACATACTTCATTCTTATCTACAAGGCCTTTAAACTTAAAAGGGTTGGGGTCAAATTATGTTACTTCAATTTATTTTTATTCACTGATTATAAAACAACTTCCTCTCACTGCCATAGCTAAATGTAAAAATGTAAATATTTTCCATTCTATTGTAGAGGTTCTGCTATTGTTTTTCTTTTAAAGTTTTATTAAAGAGGCAGCAATAAAGAAAAATCCCTCCCACACACAAACTGAAGAAGAAAAAAAAAGTACAGAGGTCAAGGCCAAACGAGGCCTTAGCAATCTCAAAATTTTTTTCAGCAAAGCGCATCTTGTATAGAAGCTGCCCCTTAACAGAGGGATGGACATTGCCCAGAAGTTTTCCATAGTTATACAAGTCCCAATACTTGACAGAATATGCTCTGAAATGATAGAGCCAGGTTTTCTTCTAGTGTGAAGCCACACAACTCCTCTGATTTTGCTGGAATTTGGTTTTCTTAGATGGGTTACAGTTATGGTTGATAATTTTAGGCAACTAATTCTGAAATACAAAAGAGAAGCTTTGGAAGGAAAATCCTGTTGTTACTGAAGAAAGAGAATGTAGTATCCACTTCTACAGTGACTTGCAGTGGTCTATACATAACTGCATACTTAAACAGCCAGAGATTTTACCATGAGCCTAGATATCTGTAAGATGTCAAACTCCTCCTTTGTTACTCAGTGAAAACCTTCACAAGCAAACTGATTTGCATTGTTCCCAAAACAGGGGCATGCACATATGCACGTGGAAGAAAAGTAATGAAATACAGTCAATGGCATGAAAAGAAACTTGTGAATACATTAAGGAAGAAAGAGGTTAAATAAATTTTACTGGTTATGCTGGGTTAACAACTTTTTCCACCACTGGGAATAAACCCATAGATATGTAGAACCTACACAGCTGCTCTCCTGAATCTAACCAACCTTTTGACCAGCTTCTCTTTCAGACAGTAATTTGCCCCAAATGTTGCAATTTTCCAGACTTCCAGCACCTGGGGCAGAGGGAAGGAGGTACACTCGATTACTAAGGAGAACTGCTTCAGCAAAACCTCAAAAACAGAGTTGTAGGACAACAATTCCAAACCATCTCTTTCTGGCAACACTTTTGCCACTCCTGATGAAAGAGGATTTGGTCTTCCAAACCCTCGTTTGCACAACCAGCTCCTCTCACATCTTGTTCCTGATCCTATAGGAACTGTGTTAATCATACAAGACCTTCCAGAAACTGGCCTTTATTGATTAATGACAGGTAAAATCCTCATTTGTTTCCATAAATAAGATGTAAGCCATCTGCAGAGATTCTTAAAGAAACTATGGCAATAATAGCTGAGGGGAAGCAAGGGGACACAGAAAGGAGAAAAGAGAGATGACAGGGGCATGGGAGGAGACGCATCTCTGACCTGGATCTGTTGCTGAAGAAGGTTAATTTTGTGTTGCTGCTGCAGGAGCTGCTGCTGTTGTCTTGCAATCTGTGGAGAAATTGCAAAGAGGAAACATGAGATATGTATCACCATTCCTGGAGTCAGTCCATAGGAAACTTCCACCCTGCTCAGTTCTTTAAACCTCTCTTTTAAGTTAAGAAACATTCAAGTACAGCCTGGACTGCTGCTGAAGCAAGGGATTATGTTCAGGAGCAATTCATAGCTAATACTACTGTGAAAGGGAATCCTATGGAAAATGCTGTGCTGGGTATCAAGAGAAGGACTGATGCAAAAATCTGTCTGAAATGGCACTGCTAAAATTCACCAGGAGGACGAACAGGACTGGCAGAGAAACTCGAAAATAGCAAGAGAAGGCAGAAAAGGCCAAAAAAAATTATGATGGCCCATAACATTCTTCTGTTTGGCACCACTTGTTCAAAAATTAAAAAGAAAATGGAAATCTGACACCCTGGAGGAAGGTATTAGTGCATGTATTTTTTTGATGCAGAAACAGGCACAAAGAGACTGGAGCTGAGTTTGGGAAAATCCCTGACTCTTCAGTGTGTGTATCAATTGCAAGGAACTAAGGGGGCAGTGCAAGGCTACACAGCTCAACACTGAAACTGGTTTATGGAAGGTGATGGAGTTGTCCTAAGTCTCCTCTCAAAGCCATGTGCATTTTCCATAAGGACTTCCACTCTCCCTCTCTGTTGACTATATGATAGAGAGTCCTACTGTAGACAGATTTTATACACAGTGAAGGAAAAAGCAGACAGTAACAGAACGAAAGGAGAGTTCTAAAGGCTGAACGGAGATAAACCATTATATACTTCAAACTTAAAAAGCCAATTTAAAAACTTTCATCGGAGTCACCACAAAAGCTCTGCTCTCATGAACAGCTCGTGCAGCAGTACAAACATTAGAAGGAGCATTGCTCTCCCCCTGTGGTATGTGTACACATATCAGGGTCAGTTGGGAACTTATACATACTTACTGGGAGGAATTTTGTGCATTCTTCCCCTTAGGTATTTTCTTTTACTTCTATTATTAGACTATTAGCATAAGAAACACTCATTCATAGTTAACTCCACATCTAAAGGATTAAATAAATGTTTTCCTTCTAGAGTTTTTCTTTAAGCAACCAAATTAATTTTTATCAATACATTTTTTTTCAAAGTTTGGTTATTTTAATTTCTATATAATACAGAAGTATACACCATTTCTTCAATTAAAATAAATCCTAGTTATCCTAATAATAACACTGCAGGATTTCTTACTGCCTTTTCCATTCTCTCTGTTCGCTTTTTCACTTTCAAATCATTCAGCCTTTCTGTAGCAGTAGTGATTTTAAAAGGTAGGGCAAAGGAAATAGCTCATTTGGGATGTCCCCTCGTGAAGGAATCTTGCCAATTCCACACTCGCACTTTCATCTACCTTTACCATGTAAACAACAGCATGATATAAATTCTCTGGTTTAACAGGTAAGTCACTTCTGTTCTCCCTACGTGGGATTTCAGGCATGAGGCCAAAATACACATTGTTTAAGATAAAGTTTTCAAATAATTAAAAACTGGGACAACCAAGGCTTAAATGTCTGAAGGTATCAGCAGTGGTTTAGAATCTTAAGACTTGGTTGGTGCAATATCAGCACTGAAGCATGACAACTGTGACAGATTCCAAAGAATTCTGTGAGTTTCATAAAATTCACATAGTTGCAATTCTATGATATAAACTCGAATTTTATTCCAGGCTGTAATAAATGGTCTGGCAGACCAAAATATGTTCAGATAAGAAGTATCAATATGGATTGCTGACGAAATTTTAAACTAGATGTCTAAGTACTCTTAGCTCATGTTCAGGTACGAAACTGGACATTTGTTTCTGTTAAACCTGTTAGAAAAGTTATGTTCTTGTCTAAAATGTCCTATGTCCATGTATGCACACTGGAACTACTCACATGTGAAAATGTGTTTGCATTTTCAGGAAAGGGCACATTTGCAAGAGCTGAAAATCAAGCCTCTCAAGTGCAGAAGAAAAAAAGTTGCACTTGTTCACTGACTTTATATTCTTTTCTGCTTCTTTCCACAGTTGGCAAAACCAACCTTTTCATTTCTCACATTACAATCCAAGTGCTGCACTTTGTTCCTTTTATACCTATTCAGTATTACTGAATTCAAGCAGGATTGGAAGATTATTCAGGAGGACTGAATTTACTTGCTTGTTTACACTTAGTATAAAAAAACCCCAACAAACTAGTATTGGAGTAAAATACCTCCAAAATGGAAGGTCCATAAGGTGTGGAAGGTTTATACAATAAAGAGCATCGCTTTACATATTTCAAATCAAATCGTTCTTTCACTATTGTTCAAACTTTTTCACCTAGGAAAACAAATGGAAATAAATTTTGGGTGTAGAGCAAATTTTAGAGTATGATGCCTAAAAGACAAACTACTGGAAAGTCCTCCAAGGAAATTATTTAAGCTGAAAGCCACTATAATAATCACTCACCTGTTCCTGTTGCTGCTTAGCCAGCTCCATTTGCTGGCGTTGTTTCTCGATCTGTGATGCAGCCAGCTTCTTCTGTTCATCATGAGCTGCTAGCAGCTGTTCTCGCAAACTGGTCAGCTGATTGATCATACCCATGAGCTGCCTTTCTTTCTCAGCAAGGCTTTCTGGAGTCCCTGGGCATCATATGGTGGGGGAAAAAAAAAAAAAAAAAGGGTAGAAAGAAGAGAGGAAATTTAGAGCCAGCCAGGTTTTTATTTTGCAGCTTTACTGTGAGCAAAGTTTTAGCAGAACAAAAGAGCAACAGCATATTGCAATATACTGCAGACCAAGACCTGTTCCTCTATAGGAAAATGAGCAATGGAGGATAATTCTGTACACAGGCTTTGATCTGGTGTCCCCCTTCAATGTTTCCTTGTCCTTTCATCTATTTTTCCACTGCCTTTTTATCGGATTAATAAGGGGAAAAAACACTGCCCGTTTTGACAGAGTTTCAAGTTTTAAACACTGTTTACGTTTCCTGTGGATCAAAATCAACAGTTCCAGTTTTGAAAGACGATTATATTTTTTCTAAAAACTTATGACAAAGATACAGCTTCTGTAGGTGTCAGAGCTCTGATGTAAGGTGTGTATTAACATCCCTCTATAACCAAGGAAAAGGAGAGAAGTCTCCTGGGTGCTGGGTACCTCTTGAGGCTCCCCACGGCCTTCTCCCTGCTACCAGCGCGCAACAGCTGCCAGGATGCTGTTATATCGTGTACAGCTGCCTTGATTAGGATGAAATGATATAATATTTAAATTGCCAATAACTACTATCACTGTTACTGCCACCAACGTGTATTTTTAAAGGAAAAACTCTTGTATAAATATCTGAAAACCTGAGTCAAACGCGAGTGAGCATCGCTCTCATTTGTACTGTCATTAGATGTTTTTTTATAGGAGAGTTCAGCAGACACAGACAGAGGAACCCACTACCTCACTTTCATAACCATTTTGTAAAAATGCTTCTTCTACCCAGAAGGACAGTGGTTATAAGGCAAGGGAAGAAAAAAAATTCCAGGAAAAATCAAAAGCTATGAATCATACACTAAAAAAAAACAAAGAGCTCTATTAATATATGCAGGATCATTTGACTTTGAATTTAAAAGACCTAAAAATATGTGTAGCAGCTAATCCACAGATATCACCAATATCACCACACCCTCTCATATGAGTCAGATCCTATGAAACCCTTTCTAAAAAACCTTTAGGAAAGGATTAAGGCTATCAGTGTCAATGCCTCCACTGAAAATAGCCTGCTTTTGGGACAACCTGCCACGCAAACCTCTCTCAAACACAGGAAGCATTCTTCTGCCAATGTCACCAGTGCTCTCCAAGTGAAAAAAAAAAAAAAAAGGAGAAAAATTGGCGACTATACTAAACAGGTTCCTAGCCAACTATCAGTCAGACATGGAAAAGAGCTACTGGTAATAGCTCATTTAGTCTACCCCCCTGCCAGTGCAGGAATGTTCCCTACAATGTATTTACTACAGCTTTCTAGATTGGATTGAAATGTCTGAAATGGTGAATCATCCAGTGCTTGCTTTGGAAGACTGTACCACAGCCTTAGAGGTGTCACTGGGAGGGCTCTTTGCTTGATAGTTAGCTTAATTTACTTTCACTGAATTTCATCCCTGTGCTCCCAAGCAATATCCCATTTGCTATGTTAGCCAAGTCCAAGCCCTTAAATACATTTGTAGACAGCCATACAGAAGTGGAAAACCAAAAAGAATCAACATTTTCATATACAGGAAATGCAACTAAATTAATTTTTTATTAAGATGCTAGAAATTTCTGTGAAAATATTCTCACCACATAACAAAGAACTACAGAAGAATATTCTCAGATATAGTCTCCAAAAAAACTGTGGTACAAGCTGGAAACTTGAGAAACACACTGAAACAGAAACCATAGGACTTTAAACCTGTTCTGTTAAAAGCTGTGAGAAAGAATGGAAGCCAGTGCTAAAACACTAACACTGCTGAAGAAAACACTTTTAACTATGATTTTTATTTCCAACCTTGGAGACAGAGAACTGCTACAAGTAATGCATTTGCCACCTGGCCATGGAACTAATCAGAAATTTCTATTGCCAGTCTTCCATCCTTTATTTCTTTTTCCCCAGGAAAAAAGGTACAGTGTTTCCAAGTGGAATAGAAGGATTATTCTAGAAGGCAGTCCCTGCCTTGTCCTGTCCATGGCTAGCATGTGGGTTTACTCTAACAAAGACTATCAGTACACTGATACTGCCAGTATAACTGGAACATCTGAAAACTAAATATTTTTTATTTCCTTATTCACCTGATACTTTATTCCAAACTTCTACTGAGGGGTGGGTGAGCACATGAGAGAGACAGGGGAAGAAGGATCTAGAGAGAGAAGGAACACAAGATTGGCTCAGTCCTCAAGTTAGGGTAAGCAGAAAGAAATCACTGTCAAATAAACTGTTCAACAAATACACAGCCACACACATCAAAGATCTTCAGCCAGTACTGGTTCATCGGTGTATTTTGAGCTCCTACAGTAGCTTTCAGTTGGAATCAAAAAGCACTTTGTAAAGTTAAATTAATCCCCACCACACCTCTGAAAGGGGGAGAACTGTTTCCATATGTTCAGACTGACAGACAAAGGGGTCACAGAGTTAGTTACCAAGAGAGGCAGAAAAAAGCCACGTTGATAACCAGCCCTGTGTGCCAAGGCTCCGGCTGCGCTTCCCAACAGGGAGCAGAACACTCTGGGTGCCACTGCCCTGACCATGACACTGAACATGGCACAGCCACAGGGCCATCCCTCTACTGCGCTGCTCCTTTAATCCCACTGACCTACAGAGCAGCAAAGAACTTCTTCCCCCTGGAAAAATGCAGCTTTATTGAACTGCAAGAATAAGAAGAAAGTCTGGATGAAGTACTGCATCCAGCTCCAGGATCCTCAGCACAGGAAAGATATGGACCTGTTGGAAGAGGTACAGAGGAGGCCATGAAGATGACCAGGGAGCTAGAGCACTGCTCTTATAAGGAAAGGCTGAGAGAGTTGGAGCTGTTCAGCCTGGAGTAGGCTCTGGGGACACCTAATAGCAGCCTTCCATTACCTAAAGGGGGCTTATAAAGATGGGGACAAACTTTTTAGCAGGGCCTGTTGCAACAAGACAAAGGTTTTAAATTAAAAGAGGGTCAATTTATATTAGATGTAAGGAAGAAATTTTTTACAGTGAGGGTAGTGAAACACTGGAACAGACTGCCCAGAGAGGTGGTGGATGTGTGATCCCTGGAAATGTTCAAGATTGGGCTGGACAGGGCTTTGAACAACCTGGTCTAATGAAACATGTCCCTGCTCAAAGCAGGGCAGTTGGACTTGATGGCCCCTACAAATCCCTTCCAACCCAAACTATGATTCTATGAACTAAGAGCAAGCAGACAGTGCAATGAAGTGCCAGTGCAGACACCGGAGTCACAGGCACATTGCAGCTGTGCAGCTGGTGACAAATTCACCAACTCAGTCTATTCATTATTACTCAGTTTTAAAAGAAAACCTGAGATGCCCAAAGGAGGTGCTTTATGTACTAGCTCAGTAAGTACAATACATAATTCCTTTGGTTTATAAACTGGAGTGGAAGTAGTCTGACAAAAGGCAGACTTCTTGCATTATACTTCTTGGGCAATTTCAGTTTGCTAATAAACCAAAAGGGAAAATTTATCAGCATCAACTTTTTTAAAAAATCTCCTGCTGGAGAATACTTTCTGGAAAACACGGCTTAGTAGGTACTTTATTTTCATGTGACTAAGCCATCCTTCCAGTAACTGGAATAGTACTTAATGATAATTTCAATTCTTTAAGGTAATAATTCCTTGCAAAATAAGTACTTGGACAGCCATACTCTCAAGTGATCTGCACAAAAGAGGTAAGAGAAATCAGATGTGTGGGTCTACTGGGAGATGTTGAGTTTTGGGGTAGATTTCCCCATGCCTTACTCACTAAGTCACACTGACGATGAATCACAGAGTTTGGAGGTTTCTTGCAGAAAGGTTTCTGATGGTCTATAAAAGTGTGAAAATGAAAAAGAAGAAAAGTACTTGAATGAGATTGTAATAATAGTGAAGTGCTTGTGTTTAGTTCAAGTTTGGTAATTTTTATGTTACTCCTATTACCTAGCACATTTTTTTTGTAATTCCTTCCATGGAAACGGCCAACAAAACTGCCATTTCACAGGTGCCACTGCCATTGAGCATTCATGAGTGGCAGTGTTTGTGTAACATATGAAGGCCAAAGGATGTTCACTGTCATTTATTAAATGGTGAGGTGAGGGCATTGGTGGAGTCACCACATAAGTACAGTCAGTGACAGGAGTTTTTCCTGGTGCATTAAAATTCACTGCAGAGTTAAGAGAGAAAGTTGCCATTTTTGTATCCTTTTCTAGGTGCTGTAGATTGCGGGCAAGCAAGGATGGTGGACTTCTGTCCTATCCTCACTATTTTCTCTCTGTTAACCTGCATGAGATCTAAACCTGTATCATGGTGTGAAGTGTCTTGGCAGCTATGGGATTTCCATTTTAAGAATTCTGTAGCTTACAGGGCAAAACATGTCAGTATTTTAAGTAACAAAACCAACAGTTTCTTAAATTATGCTACTCAGGAATTAATGAACTATCCCCACGGCTGCTAACACTGCTAGAACTGGGAAGGTGGTGCAAACCCCCAGTCCCAGCAGCTACCTTCAGTCACTTGGTTACTAAACTCACTTGGAGCTGCTTCAAGCAGCACAGAGTTGGGAATGGTTCTGGAGCTGGCCTGTACTCCACATACACTGTTGCAGTGCTCTCACTCCAGCCATCCAGCATGGCTGGGAGGAAAAAAGAAACAAGTGTCCATTATTGCAGTGTACAACTTGACAGCAAGCTAGACCACTTCACACAGGTATTGAGTGAGGAGTAAAAGGAGAGTGGCTTACATCAATGACTGCCTCAAAAATTACTCTTAATTACCGTCTGATCCACAACAAATAGATATTGCGCATTTTATGTTTAACAAAGCTTTTAACCACTGGGCCACCTGCCTTTCAGGAGATTGCTGTAGGTGCTCACACCGTTCTCTCTGTACTCTATCACTGCAATGGTAAAACGTGGATTTTCTACAACTGATCAAAACAACTCAGGCAAGAGAGCATCAAAGTATGCGCTGCCGGTTGATACAGTGAAAGGCCCGAGAAAAGATGCTTTCCAGATGCGTCAGATTATTCTCTACCACCACGAAGAGATATTCGGAAAGAAAAAAAAAACATGTTTGTGGATGCAACACCCACAGCAGATGGCAAAGAAAGAAGACTCAAATTAGTGGCATTCTGTATCGCCAAACCTAAACTTCATCTCAGATCAACACTACCCATAATAGTGTTTAAGTAGTAAAAGAAATTTACTCAAATGTGAAATAAACTATTACACATTCTTAGTTCTGATTCACAGTCTCAGACTGGCAGTGACAGTAACATTTTAATAAACATTAGAATGAAGACACCAATATGACCAAATGACACACTTAAAGTGAGAAAACGAACAGGAGAAACCTTGGCATATCCACCCAAAACAGAACCAAAGCAAAAAAAAAAAAGGCAGAGAAACCGCTTTTGCAATCAAAACAGTAAATACTTTATTATAATTTATTAGACAGAATGAGAATGTAAATGAGAAATTAGGAAAGCCAATATTTTCTTTAACAGACATTTTAGGCTTTTTGCTGCAAATGCTCAAGCGATGAGAGCGTTTGCTCGCAGCCAGCCTACGGATCCGCTCACAGCCGCACGGCACCCAGCGTATTCCGCAAGGGCAGAGTCGTGGCAAGGCTCTCCTCAGTCCCTCTGACACGTCCCCATTAAATGCTAGGAATGGCACCAATCAGGGGTGCTCGTGTGCACACCCATACAGACAGTGAAATTTATCCACCAAGTCAGTTTACTATCACAGTAATTACGTAAATCGCTTTTGAACTGTCAGCATCTGCCTTTCAAAGAAAAATCAAAGAAAACAATGTGCAAGTACAAAGCCTGGGAGACACAATAATATTGTATTATGTTCATATCATTAACTATGGTTACAAAAGAAAAAAAATCCTCCTGTATCTACAAAGCTTTGTAGGTTAAAAAAAAAATTAAATGGAAATAAGAATATTTTGAAGTACTCTATATTTGAATAATGTTTAGATGTATAATAATAATTAGAGCATGCAATATAGAGCATTTTTTAATTTCAAAGCATTATCTAATTGATCTTCTTAAAAACTGCGTGCAGGTAGACAGGTAATGGTATGCATTACTTTTTTCAAGAGCAAACTGAGGCATGAAGTTTTTAGTAACTTGCCTGAAGTCATTCTTAACTTTATGTGGTGTAAGAGGTTTTATTGCTGGCCTCGCTGAAGTCACCAGCAGAACTATTTCAGTAAGGCCAAGAATTTCCCCACTGACTTTAACAGGGATACATGTTAAATAGATAATTAAGTCTGTGCTTGACCCAGTTGGATACCAGGTAGGGTTCCAGCCAAAGGGACCCTTATGAATGAACCAATTACTGATGTCATCCAACTTACCAAGCAAAAGAACCATGCCACAGCACAGTTTCTTTAACTTTACTCTGATGTAACAACAGTGTGGCAAGGACTTAGCAATAACCCATATATGAGCTGAAAACTGAGTCACTTCCAAGTATTTCCTGCAGTGGTGTGTTTTTTCAGTATGTTTTTTAAGCTAGGGAATGCTACAGTTTTGATACTAAAATTAAGGAGGTTTTTCAGACTGAACAACCTATTAACTAAGCTGCCCTCAGAAGAATTAAACTCCTACTAGCCCTAACTGTATTATTAAATCCAAGGAATAAGTAAAATTATCAGTAGTCCATAAAATAAGTATCTTTTGTCAAGGGTTTTCTTCCAGTATCTTTTCTTCAGAGTATCCTTCTCATCCCATGGTCAACTATCTTTTTTCCCCACTCCCCACCCCACTTTTAACCTTGCCACATTAGAAATCCAAACCCAACTTTACTCTGCTCAGCAAGGAAACCAGGAAAGTAAAATAAACAGGTCACCTAGTCTTCTTCTACTTTAAAGCAAACTAATCTTTATCATGCTCTCCCTAAAAAAAAAAAAAAAAAAAAAATCTATTTATAACAAATTCAAAGAGGAGTATCCTGCCCTCGCTACACGGACGGCTCACGTCACTTGGAGTCGTATATTGGAGGCAATGGGGAGCTGATGTTAACGTGCCTTCAGGAAACATAAGTCTGATAAACAGATCTAAAGTGGCTGAGGTAAGTTCAGAATTTAAACTCTTCTTTCCTCTGCCTTTGAACAGAAATGTCAGATGTTTATGATCAAGCAATGAGTATATACTTTAAATTATGTACTTGCTGGTATGTATTGGTGGGTGGATGTGGGTCTGTGCCTGTGCACGTGTGCAAACTCCCTTGATGCTTCCCTGATCAATACTTCAGAGAGTGTTTTATTATGGACTGGCACACAGGTTTTCAGGCCAGTAAATCCCAGAGCTGTCAGGACATAAACATCTGAAATCTGGCATTTTTCATTAAGTATTTAAGCCAACTTTTGCTACACAATGACTGCCATTACTTACAACTACCCACCTTGCTAAATTAAATTACTTCATCTGATTGATATGGGAAGTCAGCATAATAAAAGAAAACTTTCTGACTGCTCTTTACTTGGCAAGCCACAGCCACCAGAAAAAGGAAGAAGGAGAGAAAAAGCGCACAATTCAAACTGCTTTGTCTGTACCTACAGATTTATGTAATGAATCTTCTCTGTTTGACAAGAAAAAAATCCTTTTCAGAACAGCAAGATAGGAGGAAGTTATTTATTTCAGCAGACGGACAGTCTTAATCTTTTATGTTTGAGTGGAAGACTGCAGAATGAATAAAAACAAATTATGAACAATTACCATCTTTTGCCATTACCAGCCTCAAGAACTCATACTCTGTGGGGACAAAAAGCTTAGCCGTCTGCTCTATAACAAACCAGCACATTACTATTTCGCAATGCTGGAAAGAAGCTGTCACTGAGTATTCTTTATTTGCTGTCAGAAAAAAAGTTTTGGTACAGTAAACTGCAAACAAAGCTTGGTATTCAACCAGGTTAGTAACTTATTGTCAAGGTTACAAAAGGAATAGACAACATTTGTATTGAGGCTATTTCTCAGAGGTTATTCATTGTTTTACTGTCTAGACGACAAGCTAACACTAGGCTAGAGAAATAGCATTTGCTGCTGGAATTTTATGCAGCAGCAGGAAAAAGAGTAAAAAGTGTGAGTGTATTTGCTTTGTTTTGACAAACTGGCAGTTGTAGCTCAGCAACATTCAGCTCTATCAGCACATCTTTCAGGTAATTTTAGTACAAAGAAGCACTGAACTAACAACCCTTTGAATGATTTTTAAATATAGTGGTTTGGCCCCCATATGTTCAAACAAAATAAAGTCATTGGCTTTTGCTACCTTAATTAGTTCAGTTTTATTCTACTTTCTCTATCAATAATCACTTCTTAAAAATAAAAGTTCTATTGGACTTAATTGGAACCTGACCTTTTCTGGTCAAATTAAATACCTTTACGTACAAAAATATAAATCTAGAGCAGCCTGAACCGGCTTCTTTGTCACAAATTCACTTTTTTTTTTTTTTTGCATTTTAGATGCTTTAAAAAAGATTCCTCCAACCCTCCTTCCACAGATACTCCCCCCACTCTAGGGTCAAATAGGAGCAGCTCCATCCAGTCACAATCTCCATCTCGGGCTTTCATTTGGCCTGAAAGAAGTTCTGCGTTGGTGTGGCTCAGTTGGCACTGGCTACTTCCCTGCAGCCTGAGAGTATCATATTGCACTGTGATCAACCTCCACTATTTCGGCAGCTGCCAAATTTCCTCTCAAAACTTAGGATTCCCTGTGTGCCATTGGGCAGATTTCCCCCACACCCCAGCACTTCTGAAGTATTAACAAAGGACTAAAGCTCACTGTTAGCAATTTGCTACTATTAAACCCCTCAAAAAAAAAAAATAAACACAGAGAAGAAGATATTAAGTAGATTGCAATAAATACTGAATTTATCACAGTTAAAAGCCGACAACCCGACATATCTTACCTCCCTCATTTATGACTCTCTCACTGTCCTTCTCTCCCCATTCCACATACAATACTATCCACAGAAAATCATGTAAAATGTCCACATCTGACACAAGTTTACAAACATTTTTGAACCATCAGTTTGCAAATGCAAAACTCACACAGCTCTACGAAAGTGTGCAGCTTTCACACATCTCCTGGGGATCTGTGCTGCATTAGTCAAAGGTTTAAACCCAGTGTATTCCCCAGGAATAATCTTTTTCCCCTTCCCCCTCCTTCCTCCTGTCCACATCTAAATGCAGAATCCCCAGCTTCCTTGTCTCCAGTTTACAGATTATGTGATCCAAAGTGTCACTCACTGGATTACTGCACATAACCTGAGCACTACCCGAAGCTTACTTGTCTTCAACTTGTCCAGCATTACTTAAATGGAATTATCCGTCACAATCCATATACCGAATCTGCATAGCCCACTTATCTCAAGATTCTGTGTGTCACCTACCAGATTATCCGTTTTAATCCATACATTGAATCTACATAACATATGTCTTTAATTCATGGGCTCTGATGAGCTATAGTATCGCTGAATGGATTATTTCCCTTTATCCATTATTGGCAGTCCTAAGACCGTTCACTGCGTACTCTCTTATGCCCCATCTTCTGAAGACATAAGCAAAATCAGAGTCTTCAGCAAACACAGCTCTATCACACATCAAACACAGCCTGATATAATACCTACACTGACACTTTACCTAACTTGGAATACAGTTTCTCGCACAAAACAAATGCCTGTTTATCGTGAACTAAAGATTAGGATTGGTAGGCTACTCTTGCTTTCAGTTACACTCATAAATCTGTGGTTACTCCAGCACAGCCTTTGGAGTCATCTAGATTTAAGTGGATACAATGAAGAGTTGAGTTTAACTGAATGACCATCCCTTTCACTGTAAGTGTAGAAAACACTTCACCTGAGTTGTTTACGAACTAACCTGCACAATAGAAAAGGGTTTTCAAACCACAACAAAAAAATCAGGTTCAGGCTTGCCCGGTCTTTCTAGAGAGATTCAGGCGCAATCACTGTTAACAATGCCTTCCCTTCAACAGAAAACCAACCCACAAAGGTTGGAAACAAAAGTCTATTTAGCCTTTTGTTCTACATACCTATTCAAAATTAGCTAGGTGGAGAACATATAAAATATGCATTCTTATTTCTTGACAACTCTCAATAAACCAGAGATGGACAAGATTAGCAGGAAGGCTTTGTGCACACTGGGGAAGTTTTAAAAATTAAGAGTTCTCATCATGGCTAAAGCTGCCTCACTCACACCAGCGTTAGCAAGGCTGTGAACTTCGTGATGCACCTGAGGGGCCAGCAATGTTTCTTGAGATCTGCTCCGAGGAGACCCAATACCAGTGAAAGAGAAGCTTCCCGTTAATTTCCTTTACATAGGGATGGTCACTGACAAGAGCATGGAAATGTACTTTTTATACCTTTCCCTGTTGACAGCCTACCCCACGTGCTGCATCTGCTGCAGCTGGTTAACGCTGCTCTGGAGGACAGCAGCCACTTTCACCCTGCAAGGCACAGCTATCAGGCGGCTACGCTGACAGCAGAAAGGGGGTATAATTTTCCTTCCTGTAGATGATTGGTTTGAGACCTGAAGATCTCTCTGCTCCACTGAATCCAATAAACTGCATTATCCATGAATAATCCAGAGGCCTTTTGAGCCCTGTTTTTGAATATGATGGATATAAGTAAGTTTGAACAGGCTTTAACCAATTCAATATACAGTTTTACAGCTTTACTTTAAAATACTTTGATTTAACGGCATGTTTTGTGGGTTTTACTATAGAGCGACTTGTTTTGAGCAGAGTAAAAATCCCAGGGATTTCAAGGCAGAATTTCTTAAGAAATTTTTAATGCCTAACTTGTATTATTTATTTAGCCCCAGACTATCTCTCTGAACAGAGGCATTTTAGTTAAAATTTCTACGGACATGAAAGGTTCTAGATTTTGCCCCATTTTAACACTAGCCCCTTGCAGTACCTTTCACTCAAGCCCTGGATTAAAATGAGACATTTCCTTTTCCATTAGTAACTGGACATATATAGATCCTTCTAACTGTACGTTGAAGTTTGCAGCTGGATCTCTGCAGATACTCGGGGATGGCTCTCCTGTTGCACAGGCATGCAGATGAAGGAAGGGGGGGGCTTAAAGCAGATGCCGAAGGTAACAAAGCAACTAAGAGGAACAACTGAATACAAAACGTGGGAGTCTGGTGACTTCCAGCCATTCACCAACTCCTCTATCTTTAATAAAATATTACTGCCTTCTAACTTAAAAGAAATCACACTAATAGAAAATAAAGTCTTGCTCTTCATCTCCCTTTCTTTTAATCTCTCCCAGAGAATAAAAATCAATGGTAATAACACAGACTTGGGCATTAACAATATGTAGCCTAGTGCTGAGACTTTAGCACATGACATACTAAAACTCCCCCAGATCTAATGAAAAACACAATGAAATTTTGAACAGTTAAATGGAAAAAACTATTCAGTGCATAAGACAATCGGGTAGTACAGCTTCTAGTGCTGTCCACATTCCAGGGTGTATTAATAATAAGACACTACTTTTGTGGGGTTTCCAAATATCACTAATAGAGACATGAGAAGGGAAAAAATGCAGCTGGCAGGCCAAATACAGAGAGAAGTTAATTAAAAAATCACAACTGAAAAACTTAATAGCTCGACATTCCTATAGGAGGGCAAAGAACATTTTCTAGCATAATATATGTGTGTTTGTACACGCGTATGTGAGTATAAAGCAGCTCAACTTGCACACCTTTCATGCTGCCTCACTAAATACAGCTGCAATACAGCTGAGCCATTGTTTGTTGGCCACTCATGGCTGGCGGTGCCATGAAAACCACATTCCTGGGCACTAAATAATCAGCCTGTGTGACCCCCCAAGAACCTGTAAGTCAAATTCATTTACCCCCAGAGGGCAATGCTCTATTGTATCCTCCCTCCTTTCTAGCCACCTAGGAACAATGGACAATAATTGCAACTGTCACGGCAGTCAGTAGGAAAAATAAACCAGCGCCTGTTTTCACAGCTTACTGCCAAACCTGATCCAAACACCTAATAACCATGCTCCCAACCATAGAACCACAGTTGCACTAAAAAGCCTCAGATGTGAGGCTTTTGAACAGAGCTACAGAACAATAACTCGACTTGTGCTCAAAATATGAAGCTAAAAAACAAAAATTAAAGCAAAGAAAACTCTTCTTTGAGGCTGTGCTGTTGCTCCCCATCCTCCCCCTCGGGCAAGACTGAAAGGACTGTTGAATTTTTCTCGTGGTAGAATATAGCTGGCTGCTGCTGCTTTCAAGTTTTGCTTGTGAAAGGGAAAGAGAGGAAAGGAGAAAAAAGATTGCCCTCCAACAGAACGAGATCATAGGCACTGGAAACAGACCGCCTTCTCAGGGCGCAAAACTTTTTAAGAGCAGCTTTACCGAGTCCAAAGGCATTGGAGAATCACTGGGAGTCCTTCTAAAGGCTCCAGCGCATCAAGAGTTAAAGACTGGCTCCAGAAAACTTGTAAAAACCTCTGAAATACACAACTAAAAGTGGGTATGAAAGACATCTTGGTACTTTGGACCTGAAACACCTCAAAGATTCATCAGTTCATGGCAAACGACCATGTTATTTTAAAACAATGTGCTTTTAAAAAGCAGAACCCGCAGGTAAGCCCAGTGGCCACCCCCCCCTCTTTATGACCTATTGCCTTATGCAAATAGAGCGGGAATAGAGATCTGGGGTTTGGCCCTCTGTTACAGCAATATCTCAGCCTACTGGGGGCTGGAGCACTATATTCTGTTATAAAGTTATTCTACATATGTAATGAATATATATTTTTGAATTACAGCCTCTCAGGGAGAAGCCAGGGGAAGCAAGTGGCATATTTTCCTACTTGTGTAAGTCAGTGGACTAGCACAAACTGAGCTGGTGGCTTATCGGTGACAAGCTGGAAGGCACATATAATTAAAATAACACTATCTTTGCACATGCACCAATACATTAACCTCTGGGAGCATGTTGTGCTGTATGCTTGAACTGAGTATTGCCCACCTCTTGCAGAAAAGGTCCCTAAACCTGTCAGGCATGAGGCTTGGGAGCCTGCCTGAGTGAGGATCTCTGTGTCAGGGACAACATTAGTATGCAAACATACCAAAAATAATGGAGAGAAATGAAATCCAGTTTATAAACACAAAAGAAGGGTTTAATTTTAATCTCATTCTACTTCCACATTTCCAAAACAACATTGGCTTGGGTTTTGCTACTCCAGATGTACACTGATATCAATGGGAGAAGAATCAGAGTCACTGTTTCTTTTCAGAGTGATAATGGCTGCTCTAAAAACTTAAAATTTTTGACACGTGTATTTTGAGTCAGTTCCTCATCATAAGCACTGCAGAGGAATTATGAAAATATTAAATTACATGAAAACAAACAACTACAGGTTCCCTAAAATGACCTCACATATATAAAATGGGGAAATATCTTGGCAAAGCAGAAGCTACTGCTGCTGGAGAGTGGTCAAATTTTGTCATTTTCCTTCTGGAGTACGGCTTTAAAAGAACATGCTTTAGTGCACAGATGTTGTACGCTGTCTTTTAAAATCTGCACTGGCTAATTTCAGTACCTAGAGGTATCATTACACAAACTTTGCTCTTTTTATTTTTTCCTACATGGAAAAAAACAAAGAAAAAATCTACATCATCACAATCTGTCTAAAAATTAACAAGGAATTCTGATCACCCTCAGATTTCAGAAGCTGAGCTCTGCTATACCCTGATACCACACGTTTGATATATGAATTGACTTTTTTTTTTCCAGTCCAGCAATAGGATGTGTTCGTTTATAACACAGAATGATATATGCAACAAAAGCTTTACGTAACTTTGTTCACTTAGGGCAATATACTATTTCACTGATTTATACTATCACAGATGAGAGTACATACATTTCATTTAAACCCCAAATTACCATGTTTGAAGGGGAGGGGAAGAGGAGCAGACAAACAGAGTTCCATAAAGCCAGTGGCATCTGTATATTCATTCTCAATTTCCTTTAGCACAGAAACAGCATTACCTTTTATTTCTCCAAAGTTCCCTGATCCCATGGCAAGAAGCTTGTCTTTCCAGTCCTTTGATAGTAGCTTTTCAATACTGGGAGTTTCTGAGTGAAGGGGGGGAAAAAAAATGTAAGCAAATCAACATGACTGTCTCCACAATAGAACTCATTAAAAGTCTATCTGCTAAAAATAAGGCCAACCCTATTCTGGGCCCCAGTTCATAATGACTTCATCAACAAACTGATAAGAGGGGAGGGAAGAGAAAAAAAAAAAAAAAAGAATGTGTTTTGTCACCTGCTGTTTCAAAACCATTAGCTTTTTCCTCTAGTGGAACAAAGCTCCGGTAATTCTGTATGACAATGGGGCACATATAAACCTGCAGTTCATTGTTTTTCAATTTGGTGAACAAGTTGCTGCCTATAATGGATGCCTGTCAGTTTCTGGGTGTTAGTCTGCAGTCAAAAAATAATTATGTTGATAAAATGCGGAGTAAAGAGACAGAGAGAGAGAAAGAGAGAGAGAAGCAAAGAATTAGGTCCTAAATCTGCTACATGTAATTATATCCCTCTGAGCCTTTACAATTACATCCACTTTATAATGTGTGTTTAAACATCGTGTGGTGGTAAGCATACTGTGGAAAGATTTTTTCCGGTAACACGCACATTATAAATAATAATAAAAAGTTGGGTATGAAAAAAGCCTTAAAAGACTGCAAAATCCAGAGGGAGAAAAGGCATTGCTTAGAATGGAAACCCATTATTTGCTCATTTCAGATTCTATCACTTCCTTTAAAAATAAAATAAAATAAAATATATTTGTTCAGTATTTTCAGGAAAAATGCAGCGAGGGTGTGGATGGGTCTGATATTTATGTCTATAACTCTTGTGTTCTGACCTCTTTTTGTGTAGAATTTTAATGCATAAGTAAATATAAATGCTAATAAAATTCAGAGAACATTAAACTCAATTCCAAACAATGTAATTGTATATTCTTGTCAGCATTTAGATGGGTACACAATTACAATAGCTTTCAATCCCACGATTAGCACTGCATTCAGTTAGAAAATGGAGTGTACTAAAAGATAAGTGTCCCAGTATGTGCCATCTAAATAACAATACCCACACTTATTATCTGGATCTAAGACATATACTGCTATTCTCCACATTTGTGTTTATGTGTATTTGTATTTGTTCAGGCATTTGTTTACCCCCTACCAGGAGCATAAAGGGAGTACATGTTAACTTATCAAAGGGACCGTCTGGCCTAGAGACCATACAATTATTAGCAACTGGTTAATTTTCCCCACAGTAAAAACCATTACGAGCAACCTTCATTATCTCGTTTGGGCTAATTCCGCCTCCTTTCTTGAAGCCCCAACTTGAAGCTCGGAGGCGCTGCGGTTCCTCGGCCGCGCTCTCCCCGCCAAGCCCCGCAGAGCCCCCGCCGCTCCCGAGGGGCTGAGCGAGCCCGGGCTCCCCTCAAACCAGCCACCCGCAGTGCAGTGTTAATGCCTGAGGAAGCACGGCGACACGGGCACAGGGATGCCCCTCCTGCATCTCGCCATCACCCCCGCCGCTGCCTCGCACACGGGAACGCGCCGATAGACAGACAGACGGACAGTCAAGACGCGCGCCGGGCACAGCCCCACGCCTGAATCTGCCGGGAGCGTAGCGACAAGCTACGGATTCCACCGAACAGCACAGGAGGCTGTTTTGTTCCGTGACATTTTTATTCACGCTGCGGCACCCTGATCTCCTCCCGTGCGCCCGCGGGCACGGCCGCTCCCTGCGCTGATCCCCGGGCTCGCCCGAGTGCGATTTTTCTGTCAGAATCCCTAAAAGCGCCATGAAATCCTAAGGAGGCGGGCGGGAGACGCTGCCGTGCAGAGCAGGGTCCGTGCCGGGGCTGGTGCCGCCGGGCTCCGGGCACTTGCGCAGCTACTGCTGAAGTTTGTCCGTCCCCTCGAAGCACCCACGAAGGAAACCATTTCCCCAAACGTGAATAGGTCAGATAAACGCCGCCGCCACTTTTTTTTTTTTCCCCCTTTAATATTCTATTTTTTTTTTATTCCTCTGTGCTTTTCTAAAAACTCTGGAGCAGCGTGTAAACAGGCCGGAGCAAATGCGGTATTTGCGGCGGAGGGCTGTCAGTCATTAAAAGCCAACAAACCTTTGCAAAGCAGGAATGCGGCAATAGGGATCCATTGTGAGCTGACAATGGGCTCCAGAGCCTCCAGGCACTAAAAGCAGCCCGCCTTACTTTTAAGTCCATTGTCAGCAAAGTCCACGACAAAGCTTTTCCCCTGCAGCTAGACAAAATATTCGCCGTGGTGCGCTCGTAAAGAAACACAAGTCTTCTGTCTAACTTGCCGCCTTAAAGCTACAGTAGCCGCTCGCCGGGGCTGCCAGGGCCCCGCTGCCTCCCCTCCCTATCTCCCGGTTTCCCTGCCTTGCCTCCCGGCTTCCCTGCCCGCCGCCCCCCGCCCCGCCCCTCCCCGCGGCCCCGATCCACCGCTGCAGCCGCTCCGGGAGCGGCGCCGGGACCGTCCCGGTGGCTTTGCCGGGGGGAGCGAGTTTGTGCTTTGTCGGTGAAACCCCTGAGTGCCGGAGTCCCCCCGCCGGAGGGCTCGTGTTACAAACGAGTATCCCCCGCAACCCGACTCCGCCGGTGATTCCGGGAGAGCCGCGGACAAACAAGCGGGGGAATAATGAATGCGGTGGACGGCCATGTATCAATGACTGGATTTCTGCGAGAATGGTAAAGATCTCAGTAGGAAATCATGATTAGAGATGTGAAAGGCCAAATGGCAAAATCCCAATAGTAACAATGCATCTGTTCATTAATGTGTGAATATGAGTAATATGAAAATTTAACACAATTATAAGCCCCCTCAGCAATCCTGATGGCATAAAATAGATTGTGGTGATCTAATCAGCGTTTCCCCCGTTGAAATACTGTATGCTAACTATTCAAAATAATATTATATAGATTTTTTCCCTTTAAAAACCCCCAAGCAATCATATTAAATTGATGTCCTAACTTAGTTTCAAACCTCTCTTGACTTGAACTGCAATTTTACATAAGGCACTTCAACAGAATTTTGATACAGAATCAGCAAATAATCGTCCTTCTGCTAATACTTAAAAAGAACTTTAATTCTGAAAGACAATAGCTTCCCCACCCCTATAGCTTTATGGAGCTAAAGAGCCAGATTAAATTACAGCTTGTTTAATTCTATTATATACCATGTTAACATATTGTACTTACATAAAATATGCTATTCATATACTCAACCTATCACATTTCAGTAACTGCTTGTGAAATACATTATGCACCATATCTTGGAAAGAAACATTTATTATGTCATTTATGTACCCCATTAAAAAAAGATTTGAAATTTACACATCTTAAATAAAAATAACTGTTTAAAAGGTTACGACTGTAGAGGTTTCACGAATTATACAGAAACAAAGTCATCCTTTGTTCAGCTTTTTTTAGACTTCGTTGGGAAGACGATGCTCTCAAATTATGAAAAGAAATAAACGCTGTATCTTGTTTGCAAAGCACACATTCTCTGGATTCATTAGAAAGTCAGTAAAACTTTCAATGCTTGCACATATAATGTGCAGCTTGGAATTGGGAAAAGGCAGCAGCACACAGGAACTGCTACTCCTGATCCCTACTCCAACAGCTACTCTCCTCTTGGATTCCCCAAAACAATGTTTCTACATCCAAAATGAGCTATATTCTGACATTTTACATATGACATATTACAATAATCTGTATTTCCCAAAAGCTTCACATGGTGTTCTGAGTAGCATGATTACTCATAGTGCCTCCTAATTCCACCTTCAAGAAGAACTCAGAATTAGCCCCCTGCCTTCTTCTGAGCCCCACTTGAGCTAAGAATTCCCCTCTTACCTATCTGCAGTGTTGGTCCTACAGCACAGAATAAAACATTTCCAAGTCTATCCACAACACAATATGAATAGGTCTACAAGAGTTGTTCACGGGTTGTTTGTGAGCAGTAATACTACTTGGGAAACATTTTTGTTCCAGTGAAGTGTTAAAAGTGTTACTGTAGAGGAGGATTATGGATAGGGCACCAAAGATAAGGACTGAGATGGAAAGAAGAACAGGATTCATTAAGTAAATGTTGGCGAAGAGGAGCCTGACTGAATCAACAGAGATACAAATTAACCCACAAAAATGATTTCTGCTGCCTCTATTCAACACGTTTATCAGTCATTAGCTCTTTCTAGAGATATTTATGGCACATTTTGGGTTTTTTCTTTCACCCTTGCCTCTGTTGCTTGCATATGCTTCTCTGCATCACTGCGTATGGCAATACCCACTGGTGAATGGCCCTCTGCCTGTGCCAGCAGCACACTGGCTCCTCGGTGCCCCTGGCCCCGCCGCTCTCCCTCCGTGCCAAGCACCACCGAGACCGACTCCCTCATCTACAACGAGACGTGGAGATGGATGCCAGCAGCCAGTAATTCTCACGCAGGCCTTCAGCACATGGAATTAAACCACCTTCTCGGTGGGGTAAGAGTCTGAGCTCTGAGCTGCACATGGGTGCACGTGTGCATCGATCTGTACACGCTGCGCACACATGCACTGAACGGCTCTAACACTACTGGAAAGCAAAGCATCTAAGTAAATTAACATTAAATCGCTTTTTAGTCTAACTTTTTGTATGCTAACAAGCTTGCCACTGCCCTTCTATTTCTGTATTTGATGTTTAAGTGTAGCTTCATTGACTTATTTGCTAAAAGACCTGAAGTTTTCACACTGGGAAAGCAGCAGTTTGCTTCCAGGAAACCGACAAGGCTACCAAGCCATAGTAAGAGGGAGGCACCATTTTTATCACCGTCTGCTAGACTTCTATTGAATTTAGTCTACTTCCAGAAGTTGTGTTAATTTTTTCAGGCATTGTAACTCCCCTTTGGGAGTGACCGAACGCTACTCTCAATTCAGTGGCAGTGCAGATGCACGTGTGTGTACCTGAACCTGCCTCGGCAGCCTTCCAAAACCACAGTCCTACAGTACAGCATTCCCTTCAGGCCTAGCCTCTCCAGTAGCTCTTTTCAATCCATGCTCCAAATGGTCCTCAGCTTAAAATGGTCTTCAGTGCCAAATGTCCATTACCTCTTTCTGCTCCTGCTGATTATTTACTAAAAGCAAACTTTGTTTTCACGCAGCTGCCTGCTTCCAAAAAAAGGCATGCAATTCCATCAAGCTGTAAGAAGTGAGGGATGGGAGCTCTCCACATGAGGCACGTCCAGGAGAGCCATATTTGAAGAAGAAACAGGAGAGAAAGCTCTGATGTTATAAAGAAGACACAACTGGGATAAAAGGGAAGAGGCTGACGTGAGTTGACCGCAAGTGAGAGGAGCAGTGTGAGTCCCAGAGCCTCTCACTTGCATGGTGTCTGGTTGTCCAAGCATGGGTGCCCTCCCAAGGAGATGCCCAAAGTGTTCCCTTCTTTGTAACTACAGGGAACAGATCTTGTCCTGGGCTGAAAGAGAGACACTCCTTAGAACAAAGTAAAAGAAAGATGTTTGGCCTTGGCGAGGATGATGACATGAGGCATAGCTGAGTGGAGAGGTGCCAAGAGTTGCTCAATACCCAGCCAGACCACCAGACATTTCCTGCCAACACGTGTCATTCCTAGAGGAAGGAGTATTTGGTCGGCACAAATGATCATGAATAAACTTTAGCATTGGCTGATATACCTTGCACTTCTGGCAGGCACCTTTCTTTACATTATGAAAGAGCTGGCAAATACTGAGCTGGCATCCATTATTCACCCTTTTCTTTTGCTACGGTCATAAATACGTTACACCTGTCAGCCACAGTTCCACTTAGTGTTTCTACAACTCTCACCTATCAACATGCCACCCCACTGGCACTCTGTCCTGTGTTCACGTACCACAACAAACCCTTTCTGGTTTAAATCAGGAAGCAAGATTAAGTGCAGATTTCCACTCTTTCTTTAAAAGAGCAGACAAGTATATAGAGACACGAGAAATTTCTCTTTTTATGCACCCATTTTTTGTTATGAAGGTCTTACCCATACAAAATCAGAAACAATTTTCATAGCAAAGAAAATAAACCAACTATTATGAAGAAATGGTTGGTATCAGCAGGTTACATAGACATACAGCATCTGCATACACATATGGTTCTCCATCAACAGAATCATGCTTTTAGGGAACTACTTGTAGCTAGGCAAGACACTATGAATCATGAGCAGGCACAACACAGAATGTATTTAAATTTGGAAATCAAAGACCACACAACATACATTTTTCTCTTGCCTTCCAGGAAGTACTGCAATTTTTCACCAGTCTAAAAGCATTTTAAACTTTTGGAGCAGACACTAGGAAACACCTCTATAAATGTAAATATTGTTCAAATGTAGGACATGGTTGCTCAGGCGTGATAAGCAAAAATGTGGTGCTGAGCACAATACCACCTAGGGCTTCTCTGACTGGACAGAAAGTAGTGTGCTGTTGGGGGTTTGGTGGTTTGTTTTTACACATAAAATGTTTTTTAGTTTTTGGGCACAAATTCACAGAGCTGAGTGAAACATTCACGTTTCGATATTGGGAAGCTGTGGTGCTCTGGCCAGCACACCATAGTATGACTCTTACTACATCACTCCATCACAACCACTGTGCAGAAAACAGCTGGGCTACATATGTCCATGGGTGGCTTCCAAGCCTACTACTAAAAAGCTCCCTTCCCTGGAAGGGATAACCAGCCTTCCTGCTCTTGGAATCTCTAGTCCCATTCTGGCCATGTTACCTCCCATAGGATTTTACTGCAGAGGACAAAACCAACTTCTGTATCCACAGATGACCGTAGTGCACAATGACACCAATTTATTGTTGTATTCCTGTTGCACATATGTGCATGATTTTGTGCATGTTTAATAACACAAGAGTTATTTTCAAGTTGCTTGCTCTCTTCTGCAATACCCATCATGCTGCATTAATGAAGTAAATGCTATATGAATGATAAGACATTTTTATTGTGATTTCTGGCACAAGAGTTCTGCTTTTTGTGCTAAAAAAAAAATAATTCATGCAGCCAGAAAAGGTTCCATAACACCATAATTAAATTATTCAAGCTTTTAAAATCCAAATCAGTAATCTATGAATGCCACCAGTAACATGATTTTACTCTATCTACAAATATACAAAGCAGTTATTTTTACAACTGCTCACCAATGCCTACTGCTAATCTTACCAGAAAGTTACCCAAAACCACAAGGACTAAACTACCAGTTGTTGAACTAATTACCCCTTAGGATGTAAGCAAGGAGCCTCCAAATGACAGCACAAGGCAGGAACACATGGCTAAGCACGACAGGGGGAGGGCACAGGGACTTCTTAAGCTAGGTTTGAGGCCAAAACCAGCATCTCATTCAACGACACCCTCAGGAACAGTCAGGCTATTGTCTGAAATTTTTATAGTTTCTATCACCTGAATGCCCTGGCAGTTGCTCCATTAGCTGTGAACTTTTCAGGCCTCATTTCAATGAATGGTCACTTACTGCAAGAGCAGTGTCACACTCCAGATATGACACGTGCAATGCAAAGAAATCAAGCCTGTCATGTAATACCTCCTGCCACTCCTTCACCCTCCCAGCAGGAGGGTCTGGGCTCATCTAGAGGTTGCAAAGGCAATAGCTGAGATGTTCTCGGCATCCACCCTCTTTATTGATATACAGCTTTGGGACAGAACCAGCTTCCAGAACGTGACAATTTAGGTATTTCTAGAAGTCTATACGTTATACACTATTCTTGACTGACAATGGCTACATCAAGAAAATGGCCCCAAAGCCCTCCTGAGGCCAGCATACCCGACAAAACCACCTCTCATGAGCACAGCGCTGAGCCGGGGAACAAGCCTGCAATCTCCACTCTCACCTCAGAACAACAAGGAATTCCAGCTCAATCTGTTATTTCCAACACACTGACTTGTAGAGTGCATATTTCATTGCCTTACCTACTTTAGTGACAATGGACTCCATCATCAAGGCTACTAAGTGTTCACTGATTACCCTCCAAAATGCAAAAATCTAGGGTTGCAAATTGCTGTATGATAATTGCCACCTCTTCTCCTGCTGTGGGGGTGGAACTTACATTTGTGTCTCAGGGCAGCTGGGCAGTGGTGTGCCCTTCTCACACCTCCATTAATCTAGTCTTCCACATCAAACCTGGAGCCATTGCTGGGTGCCTCAGATTTATATGGAGATGGGGCTGCATTACTTACAGGACACCCCCAAAACCACTAAAGCTTAATTATTCTGAAGAAACTCTGGAACAGCATAGTCCGTACTCATTGCTCAGTTACTCTCCATCCAAATCCTTGTCCTTGAAATACATAGTAGGATATGGCCAGTTCAAGGATCGATTCAATCTCTGCCTTTCCCATTTCTGCAGCAAAGCAACTGTGCCCCCCGGAGAAGGGCACACTGAAGGCACTGTGAATGGCACTGGATGCCATGCACAGGACAATACATCTTTTGTCACTGAAATTCGTTGGGACTCAGTGCTTTGGATTCCCAAAGGCATTGAGGAGCATAAATCTCATTCTGGAAAGGAATTAGGCTCCGACTGCCTCTGGAGATCCAGGCCAGTGAGTTGGCCCAAAAGAGGCGACCATGAACACATGCTGCCAAATGCGGCATTTCACTGGCACAACTGTTGCTGGAACGTCTTTTGCAGCATACACAATATTTAGGATGGTCCCAGCTCCCTGCTACCACCATCTTCTTCACCCCTAATTAAATTAATGTATAAGAATGTTGCAAGATATCTAACCTTACCAAACTTAAAAAAGAAAAAGAAGGTAAGTTTACATGTCCCCTGTACTTTCCTGATATACAAAAAAAAAAAAAATGTGAAACATAGTAACTCACTTTCAAGACCTGAGCAGCAACCTTTTCCTTTTCCATTGATGTTATACACCGGCAACAATCCTTATGAAAAGAAGGGCAACAGTAAAATAAGAAAAACCTTCTGCTTGAAGAAAAAAGACATTTTTGTCTTAATCTGTCTTCTTCGGGTTTCTAATGCCTCTTTAATTCCTGGCATCTCTAAATGAAAGAAGGAATTGATTTTCTCAGGAGTGGCCCACCCAGCAAAAAACCCTGTGTCAGTTGACAGAAGGAGGCACTATACCAAGCCTGAGCTTCACTGAAACTCTGAAACCACAAAGATGTTTTAATATTTCCAGAGCCTATTTCAAGAGTAACAACATAAAAACAGAGACATCTGGAATTAAATACCATTAAATTTCACTTCAGTTTTGTTTTTCTGTCTCAGTTGGACAGAGATACTCCACTGAAATACATATTCCCCTGAAATATATTTATGTATTAGTGCTACCAACAGAGCCAGTTTCTAATTAAAGGGCCATAATATCTTGTTAATGTTAACAGAGGGAGATGTTTTCGGTTTGCTAATTTTTTACATCTTCAGCACATCCTTATTAAGCAAGAGGGATTAAAAAAAGCATTCAATGAGATGACAATACAATAACTTTTTATGGGTATTGACACATCGTTAAGGATGTTCTAGAGATATTCCATGGTTTATCCTTTGACAGTAAAGGATAAAGTTTTGTGCTGATCTATCTCTTTTTAAGTAATTAAATGCTTTCTTGGAAAAAAACCTAAAACAAAAGCCCAAGAGAGCCAAAAGGTTATATATAATAACCTTTATACATATATATATATAAGTATATATAATATATATATAAAACTATATAATCTAAATAACCATAAAACATAAATTGAGAGCTACAGTGTTTGGTTAGAATTTCAAGGAAATCCTTCTGAAGTTCAATCACTCCACTTATCAAATCCTAAATTCAACAGCAACAGTGTAACCCTTCACATACAGTTTCTATAGCATTTTAACCTGAAAGTCTCAGAGCAACTTACTTAAAAATGGAAAAAAATGAGTCCTGAAGTGCTCGTAATTTTTCTCAAAATGACAAACGTGAGGACTGTGTGTGATGAGGCTGAGGAAACCATTTTCCAAATATTCTATTTTTCAACCGTGGCCATAGCCACTATTTGCCACCACCAAGAAACAGGCAGCTCCAACCTCTGGATAACGGACTGGAAAGGGAGCTGTTGATCCCCGGGGCTCCTCACCCCTTGGCCTTCCTTACACATCACCTTTACCTTGACAAAGAGGGAAGAGGAGCCTTCTTTGCCAATGCAAGAGAGCAATAAAAAGAAATAAAAAGGAAAAAAAAAGAAAGTGAAACAAGCCCTCTTGTCACAAAGCCACAACTTCTGCTGTTGAGGTCTGGTTGGGGTTTGGGGTTATTTTGTGTTAACTACCACTGCTTTCACACCCACGTGGCTCCATTCCCCTCTCCCGGTGCTTCTGGGTACTCTGGGCTCCCCTGGTGCCCGTCCCGGGGAGCGCCGGAGCGCAGAGCTGGCAGTGCCAGCGCCTCACTTCCGAATGGAAGCCAGGAAATGTCCTGCTGCAGCTGCGCCAAAGCGCTTGTTACTGAACTAATCGTCAGCTTCCATCCTCCTCCCCCACCCTGGTTTGTTTTTTTTTTTTTGGGGGGGGGGTGGGGGTGGGTTTTTTGTGGTTTTTTTTTTTTTTTTTTTTTTT
>JAWWLV010000045.1:72548522-72632962 GCA_035041135.1 Platyrinchus mystaceus | reverse complement strand
AGCTCTTCCTATAGTCCTAGAGACACTAGGGCATCTCTTGAAAGGCATCGCTTGTATTTTAGCCACCAATTTTAGGACTGAATAAGCACCTCTGCCTATCTCCTTCCATTGACTAGTGGGACAACCAGAAATAATACAGACTAGGGTTCTACATATATATGCCTGAATTTAGGGGATATTAACTGTCTTGAATAGCCTGAACAGTGAAAGGTCAGCACAAAAATAATTAAGCTTTTCATATTTGAGGAACACCAATTTCTGCAATTGAGATCCCCAGACGCTGGAGCAGGTTGCCCAGAGAAGCTGTGGATTCCCTGTCCATTAAAGTGTTCCAGGTCAGGCAGCATGGGGCTTTGGGCATGGTCTAGTGGAGGGTGTCCCTGTCCATGGGAAGCAGGTTGGAACTTTAAGATCCCTTCAAACCCAAACCATTATATGATTCTATGATTCAATGGTAAACAAAGAAAAAAAGTGCAAAGACACTACTACTACTGCTGTCCCAGATTCCTCTAAGCCTTGTATTCTATTCCCCTAGTGGAGGAATGCTCCAGATAGGTGAAACATAAATATTTCACATAGAATTTTGTTACAGGATGTCACAGAACAATTTTCTTCAAAAATGTTGCTGATGATTACTATAGACTTCACTTTATGAAGATAGACACAGGTAACTATTGCTGTGTTATCTATACCAGACTAAGCTGAAAAACTTATCTTTTTTACAGAATATTGTTTTCTACCATGCACAGCTTTCCAATAGAATAGCCTGCAGCAATAATTTCCATGTGTGAGTTGTATTCCATGGAGATACATTTCTGTAAACCACTTTTTCCTTCCTCTTTAAGAAAAATCAATTTTTCTTCCAAGGCTAGATTAATAAGCTATACCTGTTATAATGAATCCTTTTTACTGTTTGCCTCAGGGGCCTAAACACCCTCTAGAATGGTGTGAATTAAAGGGAGCCCAGATACTCTCCTGCTCTTTCCATCTCCTGCTGTTTTCTTTATCTTTGTTTTCCCTTTACTTTCTCCTATCCACTTGTTCAGCTTCTCTTACTCTGAACCTCAAGTCTCCTCCTGTTTTGCCACTGTGCCTGCATTTTTGGCCTCTGAATATCAACATTCAAAAAAGAACACAAGATAGAAGAATGGACTCTACCCAGGTGTAATATATATTTTACATCTATTCTTTCTAATTCTACTGTAGGAGTGTAGACTCACTTTATGATTGAAGTATAGCATATATAGTTTTGTATCTCTTTTGATTACTGTTTCACCTTGCAGTTTTGGCTTTGGATGTTTGATTGTGATGCTTCCAGAAGATCTTTAGCAACAACTCATTCTTCACAGTGCAACCTTTTTTTCAGATGCGCAAGATGCTACACCTGGATCCAAGCAATCTCAGGGATAATTACAGGTTGGTTAGAGAAGTGATTGAGTAGCCCTGTGGAGAAGGATTTGGGTGATGATTGACAAAAACCTCAACATGAGTGAGCAATGTGTGCTTGCAGACTAGAAAGCCAACTGTATTCTGGGCTGCATCAAAAGCAGTGTGGCCAGCAGGTCGATGGAGGTGGCTCTGCCCCTCTGCTGTTTTGAGATCCCATCTGGCAAACAGTTTTGGTGACCCCAACATAGCAATGATATGAAACTGATGGAGCAAGTCCAGAGAAGGGCCACAAAGTTGCTAAGATGACACTGGAGCACCTTCCCTGACAAAACAGACTGAGCAAGTTGGAGCTATTCAGTCTGGAGAAGAGAAGGTTGCATGGAGATCTCATAGCAGCCTTCTAGTACCTGAGCGGGGCCTGAAGGGAAACTGGAGAGGGACTTTTCATTAGGAACTGTAGTGATAGGACAAGGGCTTATGCTGAAAGAGAGTAGGTTTAGACTGGATTTTAGGAAGAGATTCTTTACTGTGAAGGTGGAGAGAAGCTATAGATGCCTCATCCCTGGAAGTGTTCCAGGCCAGGTTGGAGGGGCTTTGAGCAATGTCGTTTAGTGGGAGGTGTCCTTGGCCATGGCAGGGGGATTGGAACTATATGTTCTTTAAGGTCTCTTCCAACCCAGGTCATTCTATGATTCTATGATTAATCTGCTACTTGACATTATTGTGAATGACTGTATTATATTATTTCCCCTTTTTTTTACCAGTTTATTATTCCTTAAGATACGTACATTCTCATTTCTCCAGAGATTTAGTGGGGTTTGGAACATGTTGAGGAAAGATTGATTTATACCTTTGTGTCAGCAGAGGGAATTATAATATGTAATAATAATTGTAATACTACAGTTCTGAAGGTAGAATTTTATTACACATTTATATTAGCTAACTCAAAAACTTTGAGGAAATAGCATTAGTCCACGTATTATTCTGAATGCTTATATTCACAAAGGCTTTTTTTGAAAGAAAGAATAATAATAAGAGATTCTCTTTCTACTCTCCTTTAAAAAATGTTTATCAAACAATCAGATATAATTTGAACTTTGCAGAGAAAGGATTGAACCAGAATAAGACCTTTGATTAAAGTAATTTTATATATCTCTGAGTTCTGTGCTTTTCTGATTTCTTTAGGGATCATTTCTTGATTGCCACATGTAACCATAAACTTACATCTGACCCTACTGACCTAAGTGTGCACATAGATCAAAGACCATTTCTGAAACTGGTACTATGCTTCACCTATATAGGGATGTTCCTATAATGTAATAATTATACAGTTATTAAGTAACAGCATTCCTCTTCCAAAACCAGAAGCAGAGGTTGTTTTGGGATTTTGATAAAGATCCCACAATCAGGAAATCTACTTTTATGCTGAATTGTCCTTGCAATTAGAGGACTTTCTCTTATGCCTAAGAATGATTTACCTTGCTCTAATTTCCACCCAATGCTTATTGTTCTAACTCCAATGTACGGGAAGAACAGTGCACTCCCTTCTTCTCCATAGACTGCCTGTTTCTCTCATAGAAAGGAGAACGCTACTTGCTCTTTCTAGGTAATTAGCAAGTCAAATATGATGTAGGAAATCTTTGGCTTTTGAGCATATACTTATATTGCCCTCTACTGGGTTGGAATGTGAGATTTAACAGAGCAATCATACCTAGGTTTGTACATAAATATATATACACAAGCTACTGCAGACATTTCTAAGAATGATCTCGGTCAACGCTAAACAACAGAAGACATGTTATTTCTCTTCTGCATTTTTCTATAATTTTGTATAGAAATGCATCTAAAATTGTAAGCACCTAATTTATCTTTGTGTTACTCTGAAAGTACTCTAAATATGTGTTGAGAACCAAAACTACAAACGAACTTCTTCCATTGAAACTTGTTAATACCATGATTGATTTAGGTCAGTTTTTTAAACCACTTGTTATCATACTGAAAAACAGAACTGAAGAAAATGCTAAGAATATTAGTAGTGAAATGCATCACCAGTTGCCAGGCCTTTATTTGGAGCCAGAAGAGATTTACTCTGTAAGAGACTGACATTTCCTCTTTCCATTTTACTGCAGAATAAAATAACTTACTCTAAACTTACATCAGCTGATGTTGTGACCTGCGGAAAGTTGGCTCCAGGCTGAAGCATATTTCTGCATTTGGACAAAGGCACTCCCACAGTAATGACATTTTTATTTCACACGGTGACCCAAATGGATTGGGAATTTTTTTGTTGTTGTTTTTCCAAAGAGGCCTTAATGGATTAACTTGCTGGAGGCCTAGGGAAACTAGTGACAGAATACTCTCAAAAAAATAAGTGCAGCCTTTAAAAACAGTTTCTTGATAAATATAATCTGAAATACATCCTAAACTGGTAGAGAACGGTAATTAGATTTGGGAATGTGTATTAAGTCTTTTATGTCTATCCTCTGTGAATAAATTACTATCTCCTGTGCAGGAAAATTTCAAGCTATTTAATTTAGAGTAATTTTTGGTGGCTCTGTAAAAATCGTTTCATTCTATCACACAAAACTCCAGTTCATTCCCTTTACTGATTTTAATGAAAAGATAAATGTTTTCTTGGCTAACTGAAATAATTTTTAAAAGCCTCCACAAAACCCTGACCCTATGTTCCTGCTTTTTAACTTCTTTCGCTCCTGGAAGGCTGTACGGAGGAAGGTTGTGCTGTAGGACCCGTTCGGTCTCATGGCTCAGCAGAAGAAATATTTCCAGTGCCTCCATCAACTGCACCTGTGCAAAGCCACAGAGGGGACATAATTCTCATGGTATAATCTTTATTGCTAGTGACAACGTGCAAAGTGGAAATAATCAAGCCTGTACCTTAGCTCTCATGTTGAGTGTTCATGGCTGACAGCTATCGTCTTACCTGAGAATATAGGCCTATGAAATAATTGAGTCACAGCAATCTTCAACATACCAGTGTTACCAAGCTACTTTTCAAAATGCCACTGCACTCAAAATGATTCAAGATCCGGAATTTCCTCTGGGATTTTCTTTGAACAGGTCTCAAAGATTAACAGGCCATGCATTTGATTTATGTCTCCAGACCTCGTACATATTTTCTTTTTTATAATTTCAATCCATTATATTTTCCATCGTATTTCATGTGGTATGTAGCACATTTACACCTCAGAAATATATTTTATCTTAACACCACTGTTTTTCTCTTCAACATATTTCAAGAGAAAATAGAAAATTCTATAATAAGAAAGACAGGAAGAAAAGTACTTTTGCAGGCTATGAACAATTCTCAAGCAGTGTTGATGTGTAGCCTGAAAATTTCAAGATAAGTTACTAAAAGAATGAATTTGGTAATCTTACTTGCCTTCTCATTCTCAAGCCTCTTGACCATATACTTGAGTGAAATCTGACTGGATATTGCAATCCAAAAGGTAGGGATTTGAGGCAGTGATTGCTCTCATATTGCAAAGTAAGCATGAGGCTATAAAACTTCACCTTCTGTGCATTTCCAAGTTATCTAGACAGGTAAAAAGAAGATGGAGATAGAAGGACTTTATCCTTGTGTCCATTTGTGTACTTGCTCTGGGAGCAGGGAACTAGGTTGGGAGTTGTCATGGTTATGCCCAAAGGAGAGGATGAAGTGCTTCATCCTGAGCCTACTGAGAGAGATGGTGCTGTCCTTTGCATTTAGGAGCAATGCAATGACATTGTACATTCAGTTCAGCTCCTCTTTTCTTAGTCCTTGTAACTCACTTTCAACTTTCTCCCCTCAGATGATTATATGGGTATAAGGTTTGCCTAAATTCTATTCATGAACATCACTGACCTAAATAGCCAGCTCAAAACAAGGGGACTTTTTCATGTGATTGACCTTGTCTGGGTACATGTGTGAGCAAGATAGTTGTGGGGTCTGTGGGACTAACAGCATTTCTCATAGCATCACACTATTCCAGGCAGCACTTTTTGTCAGCTCAGGAATTTTTAGTATAAAAGTGGTTTGTCTGGGTTTTTTGAGCCACAGCTATTACAGTGGCTGCTGTCTGAGTTAAAATGCTTTTCTGTTGCTGAAGGAAAAAATTTTTCTCCCTGAGAAATTTTAGTTTGCTATTGGGCATTATTAACAAAGAGTTGAAAAAATACAGCAGGAGTTTGCTCCTTTATTATGTTTGAGCAGGTTGAAATTCATCTCGAGGTTTCACTTACTTGCACTTCTAGGCATCAGCACAAGAAGGCACTAAAGCACTACGGTTCTCCATCCATCAGTCTAACAGGCATGTTTGTAACCGATGTTCCTTTTGACAGACACACTGGACAAGTTAACACGAGTGAACAGTAAACTGTTGTTTAAGCTATTATTCAGTGCATCATGCTTTCAGTTCTCATTTACATTTGTGCATGCATCCCTTAATGTGCTGCTGTGTTTATGAGTACAGGTTTTCCATGTAGATTGATGAGTTGATGAGAAAAGCCCAGATGCAGGCAGCTGGTCCTGGATTGCCTTCCCTGGTGGAGTAGACAAGTAGTTGGATAATCTGATCAAAAGGAAAAAACATCTGCTGCCATGAAAATTGAAGCAACGATATGGTGTCTTGAAAAGAACATAACAGAGTTATTCTTTTATCGTATATTATATAGAAGTTTTAGAATTAAATACACAGAAAAGAATGAGTCAAAAAGAAGTGCTGTATTTCCATGTTACATACATTCATAGGATTATTTTGGATTTCTATTTAGATAAACAGTATGCGAATATGGTCCTGAGATATTAATTTACCCATCAAGCACATCTTTCATCAAAGTCTTATGTTAATATGCTCCCTATAAATCAAGAGAGGGTAAAGCAAAATGAAGCAAAGGAAGGTATCTGCAGGAGTTTAAGGGGATGAAACTAATGATTTCATACTTAATGAATCAGTGATAGCATTTAATTTCATATTTCACTTGCTTTACTCTGATGCATGAGAGGTACAGGACAGTGGAGAAAGAGTGGCTCCGTGTTGTACTGATGGCAACAATTTCTGAGTGCTAGCACTTTAAAGAGCAGCATGTGCTAATGAGATCCCATCAAAGCAACCTCCTTTACATAGAGAAGCCTGCAGAGAGCACCTCAAATACACAGGTAGGGGGCAAGCACAGGGTAACCCACTCAGAGAAAAATGAGATATGTGAATAAAAGTCTGGCTTGACCTTACTACCAAGCTGGTGCTCAAGGGATGTGGGGGAGGAATCAATCTCCTCCTCTATCTAGTGCACTCAGTCCAAAGTGGCAAAAAATTTAGAAGAAAATTTGTTCACAGAGTTCTGAGTTTTGAAACACAAGAAATATTCTGAACATGTTTGGATGTATTTCAGACCCTTGCTCTTTCTGCATAGTCTCTGAGAAAAGGTGACACATCACATGGACTCAACAGAGGGAATGGTTCAAAGAAACAGGAGCTCTCAGTAGTACTTAGTTCAACATCTCTCTGGATAGAGAGATATAATGGCATGAATTCTGCCAGAATAACTTATATGAACAGGGAATTGGACCAGACAGAATTCAGAGATCCCTTCAAGCATAAATTAGTCTATGAATTCGAAAAGTTACACTAGATCAGAAATTAATTTTGTCCAGTCCCCTACAAAATCAGATAAAAATCAGATGTTTTCTGACTGGTCTACAAAAACGATTGTTCAACACAGGATATTGAATGGGAGTAAGGACAAGACATCAAAGACTGAGAGAAGGAGGGGAAAAACAGGATCTTCTTAAGTTGCCAGGTCAATTTATTGTGTAAATTGCACGATCAGAGATCAAGCTGGAGTTCCGATACTGGATCAGAAACTATGATGTTGGATTAGCCTTGTCTGCCCCACCCTTGAACTTTTTTTGAAGGTTTCTAATATGTGGTGTATCAGGAGACAGAAGATAATATGTTCCTCCTTTTCCTTATGGCAAAATTTGTTCCCTGGGAGTTTTTATCCTAACCTCCTCATGGCAATTATTATATCTGTGATATTGGCATGAAATACCAGGGATTTCTTTCTCTTTCAAGGACTATTTTAAAAGTTTTTAGGATTTAACTAATTGCCTTTGGATTCTTAACAAAACCAGGCTTGCAACTCTTTGGCTATTGAACACTGAATTGCTGTAGCAAATTGCTCAATCCACTGTGTCTTTTAGATACCTCTATGTACATACATGTTCCCTGGATGATGTGTGCCTTTCATATCTGCTCCTTCTCTGCCTTCTGTTGAGTTGGAGCATCATGTTAATAAAGAGTATAGTAATGTCTACAAAAACAGACGTGACAATTTTATTTCTCTGATTAAAAAGAAGACTTTGAGAATATCCATAGATATACAAGGTTATCATGGACAGTCACCAAAATTTACAAGAATATATATATGTAATTTCAATTCAGAGATTCTCTGAAAATCATTGGTGCCATCAGTGATGCAATAATGATATAATGCAAGTGATAGACTTTATTAGCCAGTGCTAGAAGAAATATATGTTTTGCACCAAACACACTTAAAACTAATGTTTATTGATATCCAGCAAATTATTTGGTGCTTAGCTGTAAGTACTAAAATTCAAATATTGAAAATTAAAAAAACCCCTCTATAAATGCAATGATTATATGTGTTTATTTGTTTCTAAAGTAACTCGAAAAGATGACACAAAATAGTCACAGAGAAAATGTGTAAATTAAAAGTGTAGAACAACTTTGAGCAGAGTCATCAAAAAAATGCATCTTCATTAGGAAGAAAATATGTGACCCTAGTAACTTGCATGTTTTATGCCTACCATACCTGACCCACATAAATTTATATAAGCTGTTATATCAGGGGTCTTAATTCTGATGAGGAACTGTAGTTCTGTACTGTACCATTAAATCTGATGGGAAAGTTACTAGCCAAATCAATAGAAATATAAATGAGAGTTTTCTAATTAGAATAGTTAATGTATTAATGGATATATTAAAAAAAAAAAGGAAAAAAATTTTTAAAAAAAGCTGAGTCCATGAAATGTATCTGAATTGACATGAACACATTTTGGACTTGAAAACTTAGATGCTTTATGTAGCTCCTGTTGATGCTCAACAAATGACAGCTTTTCTGTAGCCTGTCCAGCAATTGAACAGTACCCACACAGTACCTGTGCAGTACCTTGTAAAGGTTACGTTTTCCTTGTGTTCTATAAATCTTTACCAGGCAATAAAGAAATTTTTTTTGTGTGTGGGGGGGGTTTTTTGTGGTTTTTTTTTTTTTTTTTGACAGCTGTCTTCCTATCTTCCCAACAGGTGCTATTAGGCCCTGAACAATGGCGAAGGCTTTTAAGCCACTGCTGTTGACAAGTGAAAAGGAACAACAAATGGCTCAGTAGTGCTCTTCTCCCAGGGTCACTCAACCAATGGTAATAGTTATTATTTTTATTTATTAGCTCTGTGGCACTGTCCTCCATTGTACCTCCTCCAAACTCCCCTTTCCGTGACAGCAAGGAGCTTTTTAACTTTTAATAAAAATGGGTGAGCGCTTAGCTCCTGAGCTGGCTCTTTCTGCAAAGTGCACAGCTAATGAATGTTGTCCATTTAGATCTGGATAATTTATGATGTCAGTGGAGCAGAGGTGGGGAGGGCTGGATCCAGATATGGCCATTAGTTACACTGCCAGGAGTGACAACGAGGTACAGGGAGGTGGAAGTCAGACAGAAAGAAGAGGTTCCCTCACCTCTTATTTGAGGTTTTTCTGCAGGATAATTAGGAGGTTAGGAGGTAAATAAGATATTTGAGGTTGATGTAATTTTTCTTTACCCTTCTTAGCATTTTGCTGACGATATTATGATCCTCTTCAGAGAACAATGGCAGGTGGAAGAAAAGTTAATTTTCCCTTAAATTAAGGGAAAATTACTGCACTCATTTAAACAATGTGCTCAGACCTGCTACTGCTAGGAGAAAAAATTGTGGCAAAATGTTTTCTGATCCTAATAATGAATACACGCATTCCTACCCATATATTTACTAGTTGATATTACTCAATTAATAAACTGTATATAACAGATAAGCTCTATCAAATGCAAACACTGTGTTGCTGCTGTCCTGGCAAACGAGGTAAATATGAAGGCAAATCAGGCAATTCCATGTCCAAACAAAATCAGTAAACCAGCAAGTAAGTCCCCTGGAAGTGCACATGCACTTGGAAGTTGAAAATACAAAGCTAAACCTCATCAAAATATTGACATATTGTGCAACTGGTTGGTTGGGAGTCATGTGTTATCAATCAGATTGAGGTATGAGTACGTAGATATCTTGATCATTTGGGCCTATTTATTTAAAATATAAGTTGATATAATTGTGTAGTGAAAGGGCTAAAGACATCAGATTGTTTATGTACCTCCTAGAGCAAAGGTGTAATTTGAATCTAATGATAACATGGAAAGAACCATAAAATACTTATCTAGGATGTTACTAAAACCATTAAAAGGATTTAAAAAAAAATTGAAAAAGAAAACTGAAAAGGATATCCCCCTGAAACAAAAAAATCCCACACAGTAGGCCCAGATTTCTATTCTCTTTCAAAATATGACAGACTGTTTTACCACTGGAAGTGAGAATTAAAGCACATAAGCCTGATGCTAAACAATTACACATCCTGAACTCCTCTTGCACAACATATGTGAACACAAAATCTCAATCATCGATTGCCAGATGCCAGAAAGATAGGAACAATAATAATGAAAAAGGTACACTATAAATCAAAGCTTCTGAAGTGCAGGTAGTTTCACAGTAAATCAGAGTCCTAGTTGTGAAGTAAATGATATTTGCATGAAATCATTATGTCAAATTAAGTAGAAATTATTAAGGCTAATGTCAGCCTTGGACTTGCCTAAAATAATCTTCCAAGATTTGCACACAGGCTTTTTCACTGAAGTACAGCATTCCATCTGCCTTGACAACTTGTTCTGTTTGTTCTCACTTGTCTCCATTCATGGATTTCTTGGACTCTGTTATTTTCAGCGTAAATAAGGAGAGGAAATACATTGGGTTTCCTTTTGGTCAAGCATTTTTCTTTCTGAGTAAGGGAATAACATCAAGATACACGGGTGGTTCGGCCATGTAACAGCTGTGACAGGTAATCCCCAAATAAGCAAAGAGAAATCAGAGAAAAGTTCTATTATGCATAGCTCTTTAACATAATAGTTCTAGACAAGGGGAAAGGAAAGTCAGAAGGTAAAAGCAGGGAAGTCAAAGAGGGGAAAAGAGATGAGAGACAAAGAAAACAATGCTGAGAACAAGGAAAAAACAAGACTAAGAAAGGAGACTCATTTGTCAAATCCGAAACGTACTTATATTACACAATGCACTGAAGGAGTAGCAGAGTCAGGGCAGCTCTGCAGACATTCCCTGGCTATTGAAAATGGTCACAGACAGGGAGCTCCCCCATTCTCCAGCCATCCAACAGATAACTGCAGCAGCCCGGGCAAAGGTGAAAGAGCTGTAACGTGAACTTCTGCTACCAGAAAAGACAATAGGGTTTAGATTGAAGCATAAGCTATGACTTCAAATTATTGCCAGCACCCTAAAGAAAAGAACATCTTTTTTATCAGGGAGGAATCTTACTCATACCCTGCAGCAGCACTTTTTTAGACTACTTCAGAAAAGTTAGACATCCTTCATTCACCTCAGGATGATAAAACTTCCTCTGCAAATAGTTCTCCAGATCCACAAGAAGGATCATCTGCATTTAGGATGGCTTTATGAATCACCAAGGACCAATAAGGTGAATGCAGGACAGGAACAGAATACCTTCCCAAGAATTAAGGTCATTCACTAGGCAGCTCTTTACACAATGATGGCAGTCAAGAGGCACTACATTCTTCCTGGCAAAAAGAACACAGACCCCAGAAATACAGAGAACGTCAACACTTCCTCTGACAAATTTAATTTAAAGCAAGTAACAACAGCAACAACAAATTCCCTCACCTCTGTGCTACCAATCTCATCAATGGCCACCCAGAGTTAGCCTTCTCCCACTTTGTCCAACAAACCTTGCCCTTGTTGCTCTGGGACCTAATTTGCATCACCAAAAAACAAGAGAAGAGTAAAAATATATTCATCCTCACAGTTTTCTCAAACTACCTATTTGAGAAGGCCTGCCCTAGTCCTTGGGGATGAATGAAATGAGGTCTTTCTCATAAATGGAATCAACTCCTTTTTGCAACTCCAAAGCATTCACCTGTACAGCTCTAATAAGATCAGTGAAGGGGAAGCTTAAAATGAACTGAAGCAGGGTGAAGAAGTTCAGATGAAGAAAGAACCACTTGGAAGGGATCACCTTCTCTGCAACACCTGTAGTTCAGGATCCTGTTCATTCATTGCCTCTTAGGTGTGGTGGTAAGAGACATCTGGATTTTGCTGTGAATGGGCAGAAGCTCCACTGTGTTTGATCACAAGGAAACCTGTTCCAGTGATCATCATATTTTTGTTCTTGTTTTGATTATTTCTACTTTCCATGGTTAGAAAAGGAAAAAGGCACCTTCTGAAAAAGCTCTGAGGGGTATAGAAAAGCCTCTCCTAAGGCTCTGGCCTCATATTCAAACTCCTCAATTGGACCACATCTGCCTGTTGAAAAAAAAAAACAAACCCCAAACTTCCCTCTATGACTGTGATCTCAAGCACTGACTAGGCTATAATTGATTAAAGGAACAGCAAATAGGGATCATAACTCATGATCTGAGAATTAGAGAGACAAACCTTTACAAGGAGCTGCACCCATACTCAGAATTGCAATCTTGCAAGACCTGAAAATTATCTTCCTGACAGTAAAAGTGGGTGCTTTTTGAGAGTAACAGCTCCTTCAAATAAAGATCAAATCTGTAAACGAAGAGCATACTGGACAAAAAACAGATCTGTGAAAGAACCCGAAGAGCAGATCCATGCAGCTCTACTGCTGGGATTCCTGGCTCTGACTCCTTGTGTCTTTAAGGACTAATTCTGAACATTGATTCAAGCCATCTCCAAGTCCCTAAGAAACTCAGCTAAATTTTAATGTTTGCATAGAAATCACTTCAGTCAGATAACTGTTAGTGTGGCTGTGAAAAAAGAAATCAATCCAAGTCTAATATCAACTGCACCTCAATTTTAACACTGACACATCTAATGTTAATGAACTCTGTCTGAACAATAATACCATTATCAAATCTTTACATGCAATAATATCTTTTGTGATTTTATTTTGTGACTAACATTGACCTCTCGTGTATGGTACCTACCTTTCTTTCCAGACACGGTGCTCAACAATAAGCAGTTTACACAGAGATTTATTTCATATCTAGTAAGACATGTTTGGAAAGAGAACTACATGTAATTCAGCTTTGCTTTTCTTTTTCAACACTGAGATAAAAACTAGGGTTGAGACTGAAATATTTTCTTTTAAGTCCACCTCTCTCTGAATAAGATAGAGAAGTCTTTGAATAAACATATATAAATGTTTCTCTGGTAATGCACATATGAAAGAGAGCCATACGAGATACATGTGAGTATGCCAAGCACAAAAAATGACCCGGAGTCAATATCAAAAGTGGTGGGGAGACACAGAGGGATGTGGGGCTCCTGTGGAGTGAGGCAAATGACAAGGGCAAATTCCCAGATTGCTTGAGAACAGGGTGTCTGGGAAGGTGGGGTGTGGAGTAATTGCAGAATGGTGTAACAGGGAATTTAATAGATCAGAAAAGGCTGAATAGGATAACAGGCCCATTGTTCAGAAAGTTCTCTTTTGTGATCAGGCTTTAAGAGAATGCCAGAGCAACAAATGACTTAATCCTGGGGGGATGCTATGGCGTAAATGAAAGCAGTCTATACCTTGAAAGCCGATGGAATAAATTTCTGTATCACATAACCACACTGATGACTGCAGCTTTCAGCAAAGTCTTAAGAGATGCAATTGGCAAAAACCTCACAGTCTTGCCCTCCCATGTCCCCCTTTCCCTCTTCAGCGGCATTTGGAGGGCAAATGGGAGAATAAGTCACATGAACGACAAACAGACACGGTCAAATGCCACATAAAATACAATGGTTACAGGGGAGAACAGAAGAGAAATGAAGAATTCTTCTGTGCTGGCTTCCCTTCTCTCCTATGCTCTTAACCACTGAGCTAAGCTTAGAGCCTCCTGGTTATATGAACACAGCCGTTAAGCACTACACCACCAATTTACACAGCTTCCTGCTCCCTCTCTAAAGAAATGGAAGTGTCTTAGTAGACACTTGGGTGTAAAATGGAGGCTAACCTTCCAAGTATCTCACAGAGCACTGTGTGCCTTTTCCATTTGCTCATGTATTTCTTGAGCCCTTTTAAAACAGATGATGGAGCTGGACGGTCCCATCTAATTCTTGGGACATCAAAGACAGCATCTTTCTAGTTACTTTAGCACAAGCTGAATTAAGAATACAGAAAAGGCAGATTCATTCAAAAAGTAATGGTCACACTCTAGGGCATAATATAGAGTATGTTATGCCTATTCTTGCAAGGATGGAAGAATAGGCAGCGTAAGATGGAAGACTGTTAAAACTCGCACCATCAGTTGTTGCTTTATATATAAGAGACAGGATATTATTTATTACATGGCCCAGGGATTAAAGAAAACAAAAAATGACTGTTTTTTTCGAAGAAAAGGTAAAATGCATTTCTCCATCAACTACAATTTCTTAACAGAAATAATAGATTCCTATTTAAAAAAAAATAATCTCCATCTCATTCTAACTCAGGCAGAAAAGTGAAATGCATAAATGTAAAGCATCAATCCCCAAATCAAACTTTTTCCATATCTTTATGAAACTTGGCCTCTAAGTTTTCAAATTCCTACTGCATCTAGATGGAGCCTATTAACTGGTTCTCAATTTGACTACAGAAATTCTTCAATTCTCTGTGAATCTTCTGAATAATGCTCAATTCGAAAACAATTAAAAGACAGAAATTACTCTGCCTTCCAAGAATTCAAAGTTGGAGAAGTATAGCTCAGCTGTGACTTGTGACTTACTTGATAGGCAGTCTGTTGTCCTTTTTATCCTTCTTCCCTCTCTTTTTGCCAGAAAAAAAAAAGGGAACACTATAGGTGCACATTGCAAGAGCACTCTGCACAAAAGCTAGGCTTTTGCAAAGCCCTGATATTTAACTGAAACGCTTATACTACGTATATACGTATGTACTACAGATACTTCTTTATGAAGTTTAAACCATACAAAAGCAGCTATCAACGAATAAAAAGTTTCCTCCATCCTATTTAAATTACATTTGCGTAGTTCTCTGTGGGGCTACTACAAATTCCTTTAAGCCCACTAGTCTCTTAGCTACATTAAATTAATGATGCATCTCAAGCATTCATTCTTCTGCAGAAGAGTGTAGACTCTCCAGTCAGACACCTACAATTCACTAAACTGGAAACATTTACCTAAGGGAGACATCAGTGTGTTATCCTTGCAGACAATATTACATTGTAATGTAAAACACAGATAATATTTGGGAGAATCAAGAAGATGAGGTGTATGTTGAGTGGATTTTTCAGTGTCAGTAGGGATAGGCTTCAATGGACTCAGTGCAGTTCTCCTGACAACAAAACCCTTCTAGTTTTGCCAGCGTGTAGTACTACGTCCTTCTTTATATTAGCACCCCAAACACCCAAATTATTCCAAGAATCCCTACTACAGTGTGTTCCTGATACTCCATACAATACTTCAATTAAGGTTGAGCTACATTAACTATGATTATCAAAAAAATATTTATTTCCGTAATGCCCCTTTTTCTCCACTGTTATAACTCTTCACTCCCAAAGCTGTGTTTATAATGAGACGGTGTGGTGTATTTTCCATTAAAAGCCTTGGCAGGAGTTTCTGTAGTTTTTCTCATGTATCACAAGTTCAGTACTCTTTCTGCATTTGCTTCACAATAACCAGTCCATTTCCAAGTGATTAATTTTCTATTCTAAAACAATGCATTCCTTTCCCCTCTCATTTTGCTGGTGTGGGGTTTTTTTTCTCTTTTCTTACCAAAAGAAAAAAAATTCTTTTTCAATGACATCATGGCATAAAATTTTCAAAGCAGGTTTTAGCGGGAGATATGCAGATTGCTTTGAAAAGTTACCCTCATAAATAACAACAAAGTACTGAATTATCAAGGCTGTAACTCAGTCAAGAGGTGCTGTAACCATTTATATTATATGACCTCAGCAGAACCTCTTGATTGAATTGCAGCCTTTCATTAAATCGGGCACTCTGTATTATTTTCTCTGAACTAGAGTAAATCAGAATAGCAAAGAGATTAGCCCCCAAGCCCATCTCTTTGTGAAATAGAAGAATATAATTTTTAACCATTACCTCGATTTTGTAACTTAAAAAGAGTGTGCATAATCTACTGTGTCAAGAATTCCCTCCCCTCTGTAGGGAATGATGACATGACAAAAACAATACTGTGTAACCCAGAAACTATAAGGCCTGTAAAGGAGCAAGATCCCACTACTGAAAGCTAGAGAAAAGTGAGGGGGGGAAAAAGGAGGGAAGAGAGAAACTGTAGATTCATAACACTGCAGATTCATTCACAAAAAGCTGGAAACCAGAAGGGACTATTAGCTCATCTAAGCTCATCTTCTATATATATTACTGAATATTCATTATTTCATCAACCAAAATCAAACCTTCCTCTGATTTATTTCTAACTACCATTTTACTAGAAGAGAAACAGCTGGCCTCTGAGTCAGGACATTCCATAAATATCTCCCTGCTTTTACTGGAAAGTTGTGTGTGTAGGGATGAGGGTGGAGGGAATGGGGGTACTTGTAATAGTCTCTCTGTTCATCTCCAGCTGGCTTATACAATGCTGCCTCCATAATGCGAGAGACAACCTCCATACCCACGGTTCTCAAACAAACCCATGACGACAAATGTCAACATCTTGGAACTTTTTATGGGGTGGGTCCACGGAGGAGCTCCTGTGCTCCTGCAAGCGGCCACCCCAGGGGGCCCACAGGAGTCATTTCTCCAGAGAGCTCTTCCAAGGCTGCTCGGCACAGGTTGGGAGCATGATTTGGGAGAACGCAGGTTTCCCCAGGGTTCGCATCATGCATGGGAAGAAGATGGCATTTTCCTCATCTGGCCATAAAGTTTCACAACATGCTTCAGGTTTCCCTTATTGCTTGGACTTTGCCTCCTTTTCAAAGCCCCTATGTTTAACTCGGTAAGAGAAAAGCTACAGTAAGTCCCTTTTCCTATTTTCTTATATTTGTGTAGCTGTTAGACATTTTGCAAAGGAGGGGAGTACCAGCCAGCCTTTCACAACAAAAGGGCTACTGTCACCGCGCCAGTCCCAGACATGGTGGAAACCAGCCCACAGGAAAAGGCCTGGCTCCAGTGTTAGGCCCCGGCCGAGTACAGTCACTGCATTCACTCAAATTGGCAACAGGTCTCAGTGTTCCTGGCTTTGAGCTGTGAACAAGGGTCGGGATTGAATAACCAATTATACAACCGCTGACTGAGTTTATCCAAGGTTTGCAAACTGCTATAATAGCCCAGTATTCACTGACTGTTTTATCCTTTTCCAGATATAGTGTCATATCTCCCCTTGTGCTCCATTTACATGTCACTTTATTACATACATCCATTAAAAAGGTTAATACAATGTCACAGTCAATGCCTAAATGTTGCCATTCAGTATCCTCGCCTTGCTCCCCGGTACATTTCGCATCGGCACATTTCTTCCTCTCCCCCTCTCCCGCGCTCTCCTGCACGCTTTGCTCACTCACACTCAAGCACACACACACACACACTCTTTCTTGCTGCAAGTTAAATCAATTTGCTGTCAAGAATACAGAACAGAGCATGAACAAAACGGTAGCCAAGAGTCAACAGAGTAAAAACTGCACGCTCTCTGAAGCTGCCAGTCACGGTGAGCGCATTGTGCTGCCAGTGACGGGAGTAACCTTTAAAACTCTGAAAGTTCAGATAATCACTTAAAATTGTAGATATTGTTGAGACTCCCTGAATCACCTGGGTCCCTTAAACTATCAGGAAAGTTCACTCACTAAAAAACCCCCTTCTGAATGGCTTTTCTTACTTTCGGATAAACGTTAAGCATACCAAAAATTGTTCTTCTCTGATTTTTAACACTTCCCAACTTGACCCCAACTATAACCCAGACGCGTAGGAGGCTGGAAAAGATTGGAAAAAATAGAACCAAATTCCTCTACATCTTCCTGTGAATGACTGATGGAGATCTTTCTTAAAGTTGTAATTTTTTTCTTTTGTATAAAAGTTTGTGTCTGAAAACAGCAAGAAAAGAAAATTACTCAAAGTTTTCTACAGGTTAACTTTTTGAGTTAAAGGTATTCCTGTTTTCTACTGCCCTATTAACACAAAATGGTGTGAGAAACCAAAGACAACATTTTATCTTTTGATTTTATGCAATACAAATTACTGCTGTTTGCATATATAGTATCACTGGGATAAAGGCACAACTTTTAAGTTGAGTAATACAGCAGGTACTCCAATGGTACCAAAGTGAAGCTACATTTATTTAAAAAAAAAAAAAAATAAAATCACATTTTCATTCCTGATCACAAAACCTGATTTTCATTCGACTTTTTAGCCTTTTCCAGTTAGGAATAGACAGTTCAGATAAAAGACTTTGATCCTGACAAGTCAAAAACTTGAGGATAATCTTCATTCTCCCTCATTTTCATGGGGCTTGAGACTTCATCTTTTTGGTCCAGACCAACGTAGTAAAACACAATAAAACTACACCTACTTCTATGGCATGCCTGACTGTGAAAGTCAATGGACACAGACAAAATGTTTTCAAAAAGACTATTTCTGTGGAATCTAATTGTTTGTTTACTAATTATATCACAGTCAGGAAAGTGCACAAATATTTGAAAATCATCTAAACTGAGGGTTTTATCAACTCATCACCATTATGACTGCAACAATGGAAAATGGAAGATTTTTCCCAATATGACCTCCTGCAAAGGAACATGAAATATACTGTTCACCTAAATTGTACACTAGTCCTAAAGGGAAAAACCCACTCAGTCAGGAGAAAGTAATTCACTGTTGTAAGTCTTAAAAAAAAATGTCTGGGTTTGCTTTTTAGAAAAACCTTCACACGGGTTTTGGATATTACCTGTTTCCCTTCTGATGAGTGCTCAGGCTTAAAACACAAAACTCTGATACTTACACAGACCACTGCATGTGATGGTACCAAACTGTACTGCAAGGAGCTTAAACCATCTTAGTTCTATGCTCCTTAGTTTGGATAAGTTAGGGATATGTGAAGCATTGAGAAGCACTGTTAGAGGAGCAGAGCAGCCCTGACACACTAAATGGAGAGACACCCGAACTTCACATAATTTGTTTGACTCTTAATAAAAAAAAAAAAAAAAAAAAAACCAAATCAAAATCTTCAAGAAGCTCCATTACTCAATTTAAGATTCCAAACAAGAAAATTACAGCAAAAATCTATTTCCAATGAATCACTTTCCTAACTAAGGGCCTGTATGTAAAGTTCTTGCTTTTGTTCTTTTTTTTTTCAATGTCATGCCTTTTGAAACATGCACAATACAACTGCCCACTTTTGCATCATAAAAGATCCGTAGGCACCACATTGTTCAGCTATCAGTAATAGACTCTTGATTGAGTTGGACTCTGAATGACACACAGTAGCAGCAAATGATAAAAAAGAGAGACAGCAGAAAAACCCTCCCCTCCATTTACTCCTAAACCAATTATCTGCAAGCTACGTGCACCATGACATTCTATTAGAGACAAATTATATTAGCCCTGTTTATGAAAGCTATGGCAAGTTGTTATCCAGAAATGGGAATTACCTCTGAACAGAAGAGAGGAACGGGACAATTCTTTTGGCAAGTGGAGAGGCTGGTATTTTTTCCTTCTGTTTCCTTCTCTTGTCTAATTATTCTGAAGAAAAAAAACTTAAGGCTAAATTTTGTTACCTCCGTTTTTTACAACTTGATAACCTACTTGACTTAGTACTAATCTAACCGAGCCTGAAGGCAAGGAGCTTCAGAATTATTTAAGGAAAAACAACTCATCTGAGCCCCTCTGGAAAAGGACATTCTCCGAACCCTGACTTCTTTTTCCTGCTCATTCAAGCACAAAAAGGAGAAAATGGGGCTGGAATTTCTAAGGCCAACACCAAAACAACAAAACAGGACATGACGCACCTTGGCAAGTTTACAGGCTTTCAGACAGGGAAGGATGCAAAACTGCATCACATTTGGACAAACACTTGCAAGAAAGAAAGGCCTAACTTGGAAATATTGTTATAAAAATGCTCTTTTTTTCTGTCAGGAAATTCTGAAAGTGAAAATTCCCACCTATCACCCCTTTTGATTCACAAATTAGCACTCTGCAAATGTCTGCAGCTCTGGTCACCAAAGAAGACATTCCCAGATGCGCTGTTCTGTAGGAGGATATACTATCCTTTCAACTTCATAGTGTTACTTTAGCACTACTTTAGCAATATTAGGATCTCATGCATCAGAAGATGCTAGTTTACAGCTCTGTAATGTACCTACAGCAGCCCAGCCTTCTGTATTTGGAGGACACTGGTATTTCCTGAAAGATGCTGTGCCTCTCAAGGAAAAATGTTGTCTTACTGATTTGTGGAGCGGTTGTTTTCATTCCACTGTTAGATGGCTTCTTGCAAACACTTCAGTTATATGTTACTTAGAAAGAGGACACAGTACAGTACCGTACTGCTAACTAATATTTTTGTTTCAGACCTCAAAAAATCTCTTTTGAATGACGAAAATGCACCATTCATAATTACAAATGTTATTAGCCCAGTCTGTCCCACAGTCCACAGACCCTGAAAGAGTGACAAACACTCCAGTGAGTGATCAAAGTGCTTTCTTATAATTAAAAAAAAAGTAAAAATAATAGTTTTACTTCCTTTTAAGTTTAAGGAGAAAATCAGAGTGGTTAGTTTCCCTCTTCTCATCTCTCTTCCTTCCAAGACCTCCTTATTGTGAACACACAAATAATTTTCACTAATATTCTAAGTGAAACATTAATTAACATCTAGCTATTCAATCCTTGACAGAAAAGAAGAACAAATCAGAGTCTGATTTACTGACTCCTAGAAATAGATTCTTAGGGGAACTAAAGAAATTCCGAGATTAGAACAAACTATACCTCATGGAACTCATGGTCAGTCTGGAGTTATTCCTATTTATAACTGCATCTTTTGGTATTCATGCTACTTCCCTGCCCTGATCAAAAGAGAAGTACAAAGAAGCAAATGTGAGGGCAGATCTTTTTTTCCATCAATTCTAATGGCTAGATGCCCTAATAGAGCACGCTTTCATTTCTATTACAGTCACTTTTAAAGCCTAGTGTTAGCAATAGCCAGTTTTAAGGCAGGTCCAGTAATTCTAGCTTGCTAATTGGTTATTTCGGAATCATATTATTACTGTACTCAAGAACTGGAATGCTATTGCTTTCATCAATCTTTGTTTAAAAAAAACAAAGATACGAATTTCCACCTCTTCAATTTTGAGACTGCGGCGAAGTGCTGAATTGCCAGTGGTTGGTAGATAGATTCTATTTCAAACACATATTTATCTGTGTTAGCTGCAAAATGATAGGGCTGTGCAGAAGTAACGACTCACTTGTTTCATGTTCCTAATCTTCTGCTGAATATCCCTTCATAACTTGACTATAGAGGGATGGATTTATTTGAATTTCATTTGTGATGTCATGCAGATTTAAGAGCATTCCTAAATATATGAAATCTCAGAAAACCTTCGCAAAACTTTTCTCTCTGAACATGCAATAGGTATAAAGGAACAGCTGGGAACAGTGAAACTTTAGAGAAATGTAATTTAAAATCCATCATATTATTAACATTTTAACCACCCTCAGTCATATTCATGTTGTTACATTTTCAAGTTATTTTCCCTTTACAAGAAACATAAACATAAGTTTCTTTGATATTTTAAACCCTGACTTAGAGACTGTTTCAACCTCCCTCCGTCCAAGTGTTAACTGACTAATAGCTCTGCAGCTGTGGAAGAAAACATCTCTCATCTCCCCCATGGTCCAGCACCTTCCATTTATGGTTAGAATGATTTCATTATGTTTTACCACTGCTGGCTGCCATATTTTTCCCTAGCTCTCTCCCCAGCCCACTGCTAACTGTTATAAACCTTAGAAAGGATTTGGGAAGCTATCACTCAAAGCACCACTGAGCAGGAGCCAATCACCAAGGCAAGGGAAGCCTTCTTACCTAAACAAACCATTATCGGCTCATCTCATGTCTTTGTACTCTTTTTTTGCTATTACCTCACGGGATTAACTTTTATCTCTAATCTCTGCTCTGGCCAACTGTCAGGGAGCCTAAAAGCTGCCTGTCTTTTAATCTGCGTGTAATAATGCTGCTGTTACTAACAGATAACTGTGAAACAACATGGAGGGAAGGAAAACACACAAACACACAAGGGCTGATTGTTAAAAACTGCTGTGCTAGATCCTACCTGAAAGGAGAGCAAGATCATGCATGATGTCCATATTGCATCCCCTTCATTTTGTCTTTCATGTTTTTTTTTTCAATCTAAACCCCACTGAAGTGGTTTAATTTGGGAGATCTGTTGCTATTAACCAGTTTATCTCCTGTTTAACTTGTCATGGCCATGTTCCTAGGAGTATGAAAAAACCCTCACCTACTTTCCATTAAACAAAAAAATCAGGATAGGGAACATAACATAAAATCAAAAAACAAAAGGGAAAAGAAAATTAATGATCCTACTGTAAAGGAAGGTATTCAAAGCTTCAAAACATTCAACATGTTAAAACTTGCTTTGAAATAAGTAAGTCTCTTACTGGGTGGCACATTTACCAGGCAGTCAGCCTTACTTTAAGTTAATACTTTTATAAGCTCCCCCCAATACTACATTACACCATGTTTGGTAAAACAAGGCTAAGACAAAGAAAAACAAAGACTACTTAATTATGGCCACGTGTGTAGGGAAGCAGTACTTGCAGAATATGGGGTCTTGAGGGGTTAGAGCAGGGAGGCAAACCCTCATAAAAACTGCTCTTATAGGGGGTGTTGGTGGCATTTTTTTTCAGATTTTATTAAAAGCTTATTAAAGTCAAAGACAGGGCCTTTTATTTAAATCTAGTCCCTGAAAGAGTTTGAAAATCAACAGGGGAGAGGAATAAAGGAGGCTTACCAAAAAATCTCAGCAGGAGACTTATGGATAGATTATTATAAGGAAGTAGTTGTAAGGACAGAAAGGATACACGTCTTATATGGAATAGCAAGAACAATTAAACCTAAAGGGTTACTGATATGTTTAAACTGCTGAACCAGGTAGGATTCCAGCTCAGTATCCTACTATACTTCTAAAAACCTATCAAGCAACCTGATACACTCCAATCACTCTCCAGATACAAAAATTTAAGAATTATGCACCATACCTTGAATAATCAGCAACCTTGGGGAAGCTGGCGCTGTAAAGCAGCACATGGCAAAAACTCCTCCTGGCAGGTCCGAGCCAATTCCTTTGAGGGCTGTTACTCTGAGGGTCCCAATTAGAACTGATCAGGCAATTTAGGACAGTACTTTCTCATCAATAGGTCTCAGGTGTTTTACAAAAGAGGTCATTATCATTACCAAAGTAGTGGTGTAGCTGCCTAGTCTGTGGGTACATGGCTGAAGTAAGAGTTGTGGGAAAAAGCAGAGAATGACCACGTTTGCTTGCCCATTTCAAATCTCATGACGACTTTGTACGTCCTAACAGTTGTGTAATTTTCCAGCTTTATTTGAAAAGACATCATTATTTCCAAGTGGGGAAAATAAAGCAGGAAAAGAAATGGCTTGGCCAAGGTCAGCCAAGAAAGTCCAGTGGCAGAGCCAAGGCCACAAAATCACAGAATCGTTTAGGTTGGAAAAGACATCCAGGATCATCAAATCCAACCTTTGACCGATCACCACCATGCCAGCTAGACCAGAGCACTGAGTGTCACGTTCAGTCATTCTCTGAACACCTCCAGGGATGGTGACTCCACCACCTCCCTGGACAGCCCGTTCCAATGCTTAACAACTCTTCTGTGAATAAATTCTTCTTGAAAGCAGGTGACAACAGCAGCACAAAGGGAGAATCCCAAGTGCTTTAGGAGAGGGACATCCCAGGACTTGCCCTCCTGCTCCCCAGATGCCCCAGCAGGGGCAGACCCAGCCCCAGGTGACCTCCCTAGGCCTCTGACCCCTTTGCAGCCCTTCCTTGCAAGTCACCATGAACTGTCACGACATACCCCAACTCCCACCCCTATCTGAGCTGTACTTCGAAATGGATGAGAAGCCAATGAAAGCATCAGAAGCAGGTCCAGTATGTCCAGTATGGCTAATGTCATCTCTAAGAAATCTGAAAGGCATCCTGCAGGAGTGATTATCTTTGTAGACTCTAAATCTCAGCCCTCTGCAAAATCCGTTGTAATAATCTCAGCTGCATATCACAGGAACAAAGAAGCATTCCTTCTCATTCCATATATTGATACTAAACTAAGAGGGGACAAAAAGATACAGGAAACCATGTCACCTGACAACATGAAGTCTTTAGATTTGCCTGTCTCACCTTAAGATGCTTATACTCAGCCCCAAAATACAGGATCATTGCAAACATTACAATATTTGTTGCTCAGCTCAGATCTGAAAATGAAAACAAAACACTCTATCCTCTCACTGCCACCTCTGAAATTCTTCTTCATGCCACTGTCAGTGTTGGTTCCCCCTTTCATTTCATCAGAGTAAAAACCTACATCTGTTCTACATTTAAGAGACAACATTCACAGTTTTTCAGACTGCCAGCACCAAAAGCTAACAACCAAGTTCTAATCAGTGACAGAGATGTGCCTACACTTGCTGCCCACTCCCACTAAAATAAGGAATCGGGGACACGAACACTAGCTTTGACCCAAGTGCCCAGATTAGCAACCTCCCACCGGCCCCCCCCCCCCCCCGAAATCAATATATTGCTGTGTTTAAAACCGGTTTGCTGGAAACTTCTCAGAAGCAGCCTGGTGAGGGTGATTATCTGAGGATCTTAAGTGAGGCTTTAGTAAGGTTCTACTGTATACAGTACATCTAAAAAAAAGCCCACTAAAAATAACAATGAGAGGAGATGATTGTAGAGGATCTCACTCGCTCAGCATCATTTCTAGCTTGTGCCCACATCACTACAGTAGAGATATCTTGTCAGGCCACGAGGGCTCAACAGGCCTAATCAATAGCTGTTATTTTTTTGCAAGTGCCAACAAAAGAAAAACATAATTTATGCTACACAACGTGCTGAAAATAATTCATACTAATTGGACTGCCTGAAATTCCCCTTCTGTCCTTCTGTTTTCAATTGCTTTTAACTTTGCACACTTCGACTGTCCACACTGAAATGCTTAGCCTCCGAGCTAGGGAAAAAACAAAAACACAGGAGTAACAAGGGCAATATTACTTTCTTGCAATCTGACAGTTTAAGCTGCCATTTCTAAGCAAAATTAGCATTGGATTTTAGTGTCTAACTTCCTTCAACTGTTTTTTAAAAGACAGCTACACTGCTCAAGAATGCCAATTTTTGTCAAGTGAAGATTAAATGAGTACAGACCTCTTTCAGCATTGTCTTCAGAAAAAGTTAGAGACTGCAGACAGCTGTGACATACTTTAATACTTGTAATACAAATTCTAATGTTCTGTATTCTGATTAATCCCTGTGACTTGTAACAGCCCTCTGGAAGCACACAGAGTAAATCTTATAGCTTGTTGATTTTTTTTATATTCATATCCACACACAAACATTACAAAACACTACAGCACTGCAAGGGGCCTTCTAGGCCATCAGGTTTGTCCCTCTGATACTACAGCCAGCATGTCATATGATGCTTTTCATTAACACAGAGAGTTCGTCTGTAAAATAGTTTGGGTGTTTTTGGTTTTGGTTGGGTTTTTTTTCTCTAACATACTGCTCCAGAACCTCACTGATTTAATGATGACAAGCCTCCTAATTTCTTCCCACTCTACACTGGTGCAGCCTCTCCTCAAGTCCTGTGTGCGGTTTTGGGTACCACAATATAAAACAGATATAAAGCTATTAGAGAGTGTCTGAAGGAGGGCCACAAAGGGTGAAGGGTCTAGAGGAAAAGCTGTTTGAGGAGCAGCTGAGGTCACTTGGTCTGTTCAGCCTGGAGAAGAGGAGACACCTCACTGCTGTCTACAACTTCCTTGTGAGAGGCAGGCACTGATCTCTTCTCTCTGCTGACCAGTGACAGGACCCGAGGGAATGGTATGAATCTGTGTCAGAGTAAGTTTAGGCTGGATATTAGGAAAAGATTCTTCACCCAGAGAGTGGTTGGGCTCCCCAGGGAAGTGGTCAATTTTATCCATAGCCAGTCTTTCTTGTTTTAGGGGCACTACCATGTCCAATAAGAACTGATGCTTGCCTATGTCTCCTGGAAACAGGCAGAATTTGGGACAGCATTATTTAACTTTGAAGTTACTCCAGTGATGAATTTGGCTTACTAGATGACCAATGATGAATCCATAGGCAGAATTTGTCCTATGTTTGCTTGGGAGCATACATCCTTCTTATAGCTGATACACACTGCTTCCTAAACTAAGCTCACCAGACACATTATCCCTTAGAGAGGGAACGTATGAAAGAAAGCTAACACAGTAACTGAAAGTTATTCATAAAGGGAAGATTCCAGTAAGTAATAAAATATTTCAGAAAAAAGCTCCCCACTACCATTTGTCTACTAAACTATAAATTGTACTTTCATGAACTGTGTATTCCGATTAAAACCAAAACAAAATAGAAATCACTACTAATGAGTATTATTCATGTTATCACAGGAAAAGGCCAGTTTCCAGTCTCTGTCCTGCTTGGAGAACTTTGGATCTGGTGCACAGCTGTCTAACAAGATATGGGCAGCAATGCTGAGCATTTGGTTTTGCCTAGTATTTTTAACTGTGATAACACAAAGAAAAGGTTGGATACCTTCCCAAAACAAATGAAGATGCATTCCAAATCCTAAACCAAAAGTTACTAGCTCCAAAAGAAGGCTGTCAGGACAAAGCTGTTACTGGGGGAACAGACAGGTACAAGGAACTTGCTGGGGGAAGGTGCATCAAGTAGTACAATGTGCTGCACAAAAGGATGAAGGACAAGCAAAACCAAGAGGAACTGGGGATGGAAGAAAGGTGGTCACTGGGTTTTTATGAAAAGTGCCTATTTCTGTAGCATTTTTCCATAACTCCACTGCAACGAAGCAGAAATATGCTCAGTAAGAATTACGGTATCTGAGGCTTCTTCTTTCTTTTCTTTTGTGATTCAGTGTGGGCTCAGGTCTTACAGACTTAGACCCAGCTGCATGTGAACTATCAACAGAAACAGTATTTCAGAAGGAGACTGCTCTATCCTTGACAGGTCTGGAGAGGAAACTGGCTGCTCCATAGTAGAATGAAAGGGATAAACAGCAACTGGTTAATACAGAGAACTAGCGAATTTGGCTTGAGTGTTATCTCAAGCCTTGAACTAACCTGACAGGATATATGTACATCAGATTTTGAATTTAACTGGACCAAACTGGACCAAATGCCTGGTAACCATCCTATGACTGCATAGCATGGCTCAACTCTAACAATTCACATGTAGAAATACCTGAGAGACAGAAATAAATTTTCACATAGAAAATGTTAAATGTTAGGCTCTGTTCTAACATGTGTCTATGCTGTTAGGATAGCAGCATGCACAAATCCTGCACAGTCTAATGCAGGAGCTTTTTACCATTCACTCCTAAGTTTATTAATTTTCAATTGCTGCTATTTTGTCCAAAATTTGCATAAACATTTCCAACAGATAATTAATATTTACTACAAAGAATAAGGAAAGTATGAAAGATAAGGCTAACCTGTACTTCTGTTACAACATAAAGGGTTTAATAACTGTGACATATCCTGCCCTTGCAGTGCAGAAATAATCACCCCATGTGCACAAGAGAGAAAAATTTGGTGGCTTTTTTTTTTTGCAAAAGAAACTTGTTTTTTCATACAGTGAGACTTTGAAGTGCATCAGTAACTGCGTCTATATGCATGCATATGGAAAAAATTCTGTTCTTACAATGGCTTCAAAAATTCAAGCAGGGCAAGCAGAGGATACTGCTTTGAATGAGGAAGCATTTAAAAAAATAATTATTACTGAAAATATTCTTTTGTGGCTTTGTGGAATTATTCTACCAGACTTTGTGAAAGAGTAAAAAACTCCTAGAGATAGACAGGCAGGTGATCAATTAAACTGACATATCAGGACTGAGTTGAGTATTCATTCAGTTTCCACCCAAACATTGAATCCTCTGTCAGAATCTCTCCTCGGAAGCAAAGCTTGCTCTTTGTCAGTTCCATTAAATACAATTAGCTGAGTGATAGATTCATGTACAGGAGCAGAGTGGCATTATTAATGCAGAACTGAAGAATCCTTATAGCCATATCCCGCTGTGTTGATTTTGCCCACAGTCACTGTTAGAATCACAGGTTAATTTACCTATGGAGAAAATCAACTTTCAAAAGATCCAAGAGAGAAAATCGTATTTACGAATGTGCCAGCTTCAATTTCAAGGTCTACAAGATTGCAGAAGAATATAATAAAAACAGAGGATCACTTTTTCTATTCTTTCAACTTACACTGCTAATCAAATCTTCCAGATCTAGACAGTGCTATAGATATGTATGAGAATGAAAATAAGAAAGATAACCATAGACATTGAAGAACAGATAAAAATCATCAAATGCATTACCATAGTTTTGAACGATGACAAAAATGGCACTTGAGTGAGATATTACCCTCCAGCTTCATCACACTCAATGACACATTTAATGTCAGAGTAAAATTTATAGGATATTAAAGCAAACAAAACCATGTTTAAAGCAATGCCAATGTTACTTTGGTGTTTGCACACAAACCACCAGAAGTTTGCAAATTTAAACTTGACACATAGGCCTTCATCTGTTTTATAAACACAAACGGCAACATTTGTACCGAGTGCATAGATCCCGGGAGCAGCTTTCACTTTTGTGTATGGATTTCAACTCCTGCTTTTCACTTCCTTGTCCAGGTGGTTGGGCACCACAACCTGGCTTCTACTGATGAGATATTACAAAGCAAAACATTACAGCTGTAAAGCTACCCAAAGGATCCAGGAACTTTTATGGCCAAGGGTAATATTTGGGGGCATGTGTGCTGTGCTAAAAGTGATACGAGTCATGTTTTAGACACAGAGTGATTCCTTTCAAAGAACAGCCTGGATTTCCTCCCAGTAACACCGAAAAGTGCATATATGTCCATGTAGGTCCATTAAGCACTTATTTAATCTTCTTTTCCCTTCCGTTTTTCTTCTTTGTAAGATCTTCCTGTTCATCTCCAGTTGTTAATTACTACCAGACACAAAAAGCAACAGGTAAAAGATAATCAATTTGATTATGGCAAATCTAATCTATTTTTTTTCAAAACTGAAATAAATCAAACTAAGCCCTTCTTTTATTGTAGCAGCTGAAATAGCTATAATGGATATTTCAGATAGTTCAGTTTTTAATTCTTCAGCATTCTCTACACCATGTGAAAATAACTACCACCACTCTTCTTATTGCTAAGTATTATGTTGCCTGAATTCATAAAGTCACTTAGGATGTGCTTAATCTAAAATATGTTCCGAAATCTATGTTTGTATAGTGTGGCCTAAGTTTAAGAGAATTTTATTCTATGTTAATACTGTCATAATTTATTTTTTTTAACAAAAACACTGATCTAATCTGGTTATTACAAAAGTACTGGGAAAATATTCTAGTATTTTAAGAAGGACCTCTTCTAAAAGTGTTGTACATTTGTGAAGAAGGATTTGGGGAATTTAAATAAGCTCTCTTCAAAAAGCTAAATTTTAATTTACAGAAATAAAAACTAAAATTAAAAAGAGAGAATTATATGGACAGGTTTTCTGGTCCATTGTATTAGGAACTGAGTAAATTATGCTTTTTTGTTAAATACTTCCTTTTGCTGACTCCAAGTGGGACTGAGTAAACAAGAGCAGAATTGATATGTGCTCTTCCTACCCATAATGCCACAGTTCAACTAGTTTCATCAACCAAATACCACAGACAAAGGGATTTGGTAAGAAAAATGCAACCCACAACTACAACTAAGTCAAGTATTAAATTATTCAATGTGCACTACTGTCTTAGTCTTCTCACTTAAATTCCAACTGCACCAAAGACAGAAATACTAGAGTTGTTTTTGTCACCTCTCACAAAAACTTGGTTAATTAGCGTAACACGGAGCGATGCCCCTGGTACACACGTGACAATATACACCCACACACTAATTCACTCTGCCACATTCAAACTTAATTAGGTGTGAGCCCAAGCTGCGAGGTTCAAATCTGTATCTGGAAATGCACTGTGTTGGCTGGAACACAGGAGTGAGCTTGAGGTGATCCAAACTTAGGTACCCACTCTGTTCTGTCCCCCAGCTCACATCTGCATCAGTCTTCTACTGGCTAAATAGTAAAAATGACAGAACCATATTTCTAGAATAGTGATGATTTTAAAACACAAAGAGGGAATAGTCTTACAGGAAATCAGTGCTGACCAATTTTCTTTCCCAGAACAGCTTTTGAAAGGAGAAGGTGGCCATTCAAACTGTGGGGCTCTACTGCTTCCAGTACAGGCACGATAAAGTGGATCAGACCTGAAGTTTTGTTACTGGCAGATACTGAGCAAAGAATATGTGAGCCTCAACATATACACTGTTGAGACTTCTTGCACTGCACAAATAGACAGAGACTAAACAGAACAAAAATTCTCAAGGAAAATCAAAATGACACATTGAGCTACTTGTAATATATCACTGGATTAAAGTTTCCTTCTCCTGAAATCTTTCTGGAAAAAAAGGTTCATGTTGGCATCTGAATTGCTGAGGTGGTGTTTAACTAATACACAAACAGAAAGGAAAATATTCTAGAAGCTGAGAAGTGAGTGGTGGTAGCAAGAAGAGTGTAATTTAATAGCCTGAAGCTGTCTGATATACAGTCTGAGCATAACCACATTAAAAGAAACCTTGTAAACCTTCAAACTGTTAACTATCTGTACCGAATGGCACACCAAATCCTTTTAAATACAACTTATTTTGGCTGAATCCTGTCAAGGCAAAATTAGCCCATGTTGTTTACAACTGAAATGACACACTACCATTCCATTCAAAGCTTTCTTGCTCAAGGTCTTGCCTCCCACATTGTTTGCATTTACGTATTTTTCCAAAGTGCAGCTGAACACTACGGGACAGCACCGGTTGGATTTGAAAATTTATGCACAGTATTATTTTTACTACTGAGTGTCATGTCTTAGCATCACCCCTCCAGTCTGTACACCTCACCAAGCCAGAGCTTTTCCATAGCAGGCCTTACACAGTACCACAATCACTCCATGAGCTATGCACTGGTTGAAGGATGTACCCCTAACACAGAGAAGACACTTCCAAAGCGGGGGGAAGAGCTTAATGGGTTAAATGATATTGAAGCCCTGCATCCAACACAAGAGAGTTTCAGCAGGGCATGTTCTGGGCTTTTGATCCAAAGTCCACTGACTTCCATTGACTTCAGCAGGCTTAGACAACCACTAAGTAAGATCACAGTTACTAATTTTGCTTTTGCTGAATTTTCTAAATAGTGTTAAAGAATTAAATCCTTCATTTTATTCGACCAGAAGAACCAACCTAACTCCAGTGCAATTTCATGCAGCGAACATCTTTGAAGGAGAGCAGCTGAGGTGAGTACACAGAACAGTACCCCTAGGTCAGAATTTTTTCCCAGAATCCATTTTGCCACACAGATTTTTATGCTTCAGGGAAAGGGTTAAATGGCTTCTCCTAAACCACAGAAGCTATTACCCATACTTTGATTCAATACCATGGAAGTGGGGGAAAAGAGAGAAGGAACAGGTCAGGGGCAGTTCTACAGGAAGGAACTTAGGTCTAGAAAAAGGCTTGTAACCAACTTTTTTATTTACTATTACATTTCTTTCAGCTAAGCCCAAGAAAGTGGGGAGGGGGTTCTGACTGGATAGTTTGCAAACTATTAAACAGTAATGGGAATATAACCAAGGAAAATTCCTACATTTTACTGTTTGTATTTCCTGTATTTCATAGTTTCACATGAACCTTCTTGTTTGCACAAGGCTTCCTTCCAGTGGCACTCCTCAAGAACACTCTTGGAGATCTCTAACCAGGGCAACTAACTAAGCCTCCTGAAACTATTGTTTAGCCACATTCCCTATAGCTGTAAGAACGTCCAAATGCTCTCAGAATGTTCAACATACTCTTTTAAAACCAAGGATGTGACAGTGAAAGGAAGTAACTTATACAACAGAACTAAACTAACCAACTGGTTCTCTAGCAGGAAAAAAATGAAGAGAAAAATGTGCATTAAAGAAAAGAAGCATTAAAAGGTTCATATGATTGACTTACTAGGATAACAGCTTGAATTAATATCACACAGCAACCTCAAATAAATACCCCTAAAGCAGCAATGGACCTTGTTCAAATGCAAAACATCCGAACATCTTCATGTAAGACAGGCTGCAATATGACCTTGCAGAACACGGCCACTCACTGCAACTGCTTGTACACCCCCTCTTATCCACAGCCCACCTGCTAAACCTGTGATCCCTGAAAGAAGACAATGCTACAGTAGTGTACAATAGGTACAGAAGAATCATGCAAGGAGGAATCAGAAATAGCTGACAAGTCACAAATTCTTATTTTTCAGGATAACTTCCTCATGACCATACTCTGAAACTGCAGAAAAATGCAATAATTATACATTAAACTTGTTTTAAAGTGGTTTTGCTCAACTGCACTTACTCTTCTAGCTTAGCATAAAACTGTCTGCTATAACTGTCTTGAGATGAAATACTTACAGGCATTTCTTGTATTGAAAAATATCCTATGGATAAGTCCAGAGTTTTTGACCGTGTAAAAAGGTGGGCAGAAATGGACTGGAAAAGAAGTTATATACTTTGTGGCTTCCTCCAAATTTGAAAATAAAACCACTTAAAAGGACAATATGCAAGGTAGAAACCCAGTACTACTTTGTCACATCAACTGGTCAGAAAATGTTAAGATTTTGAAAATTCTAAATCAGAATTTTAAAGGAATTAATGAAGAAATGTTACCTTTACTAGTGCATATTATGTGAGTAGGGATTTTTTTTTTTAATACTAACATTATAGTTACTGGTAAAGAAAACACAAAGTAAGCATCATCTCTGCCTCAATGAGTTTATAACATAACAAATTTTTTAAAAGTAGTGCAGATGTTGGGCTTTGTCTTTCCTGTCCCTCCACTGAAGAGCAGAAATAGGCATAAGTTTACATTAGCTTCTCAGAGGAACATAAACACATGCACATATGTAGGCACACAGAGAAATACACAGTCCTAATCTTAACTCTGTTGACTTTGTTTGTGACAGTCCACCAATGCCACATAAATGTGCTTATCTCCAGTGTTTTTCTGAAAGTGCTGAAAAATGTCATTTTCCATGACCTAGATGGAATCCAAAAAATCTAGACACATGACCACTGACAAGCAGTCCACCTGGAGAGGAGAGAAACACTTAAGTGTATCGTCCAGGACACCCATCAACAGCTGATGCAGAAAGTTTTCTTCAAAGGAACCAAAACAACTGCTTTATTATGGAAAGTAAAAATCCTCCTTTTCTCTCATGTCAGAAGCAAATCTAACCAAAAAACTGGTACAAGTGAAAACAAGTGCAGCTATTTGAATGTGGTTGCTTTGAGGTATATATATATCAAAGATCACTGGCAATAGTTAGCAGGACAGAGAATTTTTTGCTGCTACTTGGGGAAGTTTTAGCAATTTAAGCAATACATTTACCATTATAGCTTTGAATGCAAATGAGGATTTTTTTCAGCTTAGCTTACAGTCCTTTCTAGACAACAAGCTAAACGGAAAATGGCACTGTTTCCCCAAAATAAGAACAAACACACAGTGGGTCATGGCAATACACTGATAATTTTAAATTTGCACTGTTGGCTTTATGAACATAGCAACTTGAGAAGTATAGGTTATTATATACTGGGGTTAGAGCTCTGTAAGAACAGTCAAGAACTGCATTTAATATCTCATCTAACAGAAATTACTGCTTAATTAAAAGCCTATCAATAGTCTATGTTATATTGACATTGCAATGCACTTTTCATAGTCATGTCCTGTTGATACCAAATTTTCACCATTATTTTTGCTCTTACTGTTGTATTTCTTGCTTGCCTCAGAGATGCTTGTTCATGCTCATCAAATCTTGCTAATGGATGTTAATGAGCTCATTCAAGAATACAACTGGAAAGATTGGAAAAGTCAGTAGAAACAAAGGGAAAATAAGATATGGAACTGAAAGAAAAAAGGAATAAATAATGAGAGCCTGTTTTTCCTTGTGTTACGCATTTTTTCTGTCAATGGTGAAAGAAAGGGATGGAGCAATCTCTCCTCCCCTCCCAAACACCAGACTTAAGGTAAATCTTCCTCTACTTACTCCAGTTGCATGAGAATGAAACAAAGGGATGGACACACATGTCCCTTGTGTTCTGGCCCACAAAGGGACTTCCTTAGTCCCTCAGGATGGGAACAGGTTTTATGAATTCAGCAGCATGAATATCTGTGTCCCTGCAGACTCCTCCTGAGCCAGGCCAGAGCATTCCATAGCCCCCCACCCTTCCTATGTGTGCTCTGTTTATCTTCTGAGAGATAATAGCATATGTAGATATCTCTTACACCTTTGGATTGTCAAACACAAATCAGTTGGCAAAAACTACTAAATGCAAAGTCAAAGAAATTTAAATATTGACTTGAGTTGCAAAATTCAGATTTTGAATACCCCTAAATTTAGATGTGTAGGGTCAAGAGTTTAGGTTCAGTCCCTCACCCACAGGGAAGCCAGCTGAAAAATGTGCTTACCTGTTAACTCCCAGAATCATTAGTGTGAATTGACAAGGTTTTACTGCATATAGATAAGATTAATGGAATCCTTCAAGTTGCACAAAACCCTCAAAGCTTTGGAAGTACCATTTAATTTGAGTAAGCAAAGCAGACATACTTTTTTTTTATGCTGAAGACACTGGGATCTGAATCAGTCTCACTCACTTCAGTTTTACACACAGATAATTTCAGTGATGTCACTGGAATTACCTGACTTTTACAATGGTGCCATGCCAAAGGAGATTCAAACTATGTGTCTGCAAGGAAAGGAACATGCAAAAGAGAAAAGATGATATGAAAAATATGTGTAAACTAGCCTTTGCAGAATGAAGTTAACCACCATATAATCTTAAAAAATGCTGCATCTTTAACACTATTCAGCAACAAGGAGATAGCGACAACTTGTTGTAGAAGCTGTAAGTCCAACACCAACTCTGGTGCAAAAGGTGTTGGGGATGAGATGTGGAGATGGAAGGAGTAAGGAAGCAGCTGTCCACCTCAGGGACTTTATAAGCATGTTTGGATTCAAAATTCATTTGTTTTTCAAACTAGCAGCTTTTTACAAAGCAGAAACTAAACCTATATTGATAAATCCTTGTAAGCAAGAACATCTGACAATGCATCTTCAAGCAGGGCTTGATGCAGGTTTAAACAATAAAGTGTCACATACACTATAAATGAAACTGCATCTGAGCCTGAACTCTTCAATTTCCCTAAAACAAAATGCTTGGACTTTGAGTAGAAAAAGGATTCCATCAGAGTCTATCCTTTCTTTATTTGAAGTTTCAATCATTTCAGTTCGTTTTTTAAAAAAGCAATATTTTATAGGAAGTATTGCTTTGATCTAAGGAGATTCGTGCCCAGTTGCAGCTTCTATGAAATCAGAATTTTAGATTAATATATTATTGATTAAATTCTTACATTAAGGAAATGTTAAACTCTACTAAAATGTGTCTGATGTACCACTGTAGCTCCAGTATTTATGCATGCAGTATGAGAGACACAGCAGAATGCAAGATAAGCAACCATCTAATGCTCTGCTAATGCTAGTAGCAATACCAGTTGTATGTATGTAAATATGTATGTAATTTGGTCCTACATATCCACAGCCTCCTGTGCACTTCATAGCTAGAATTCCAGATTTTAATACTAAATGGGACCTTCAGTAAACCTTTCGCATTTAACTGAAAAATACTACAGTTGTTTACTAAGGGGTGGGAAATTTGAGGAAGTTGCTTCATGTCCTACTTAAATGTCTGAGAAGAAAGATAACAATGATGGCTCACCCAAAGACTGATGCATAAGAATACAGTTATTTCATAAAGAATAAAACTTCTCTAGGAAGACATTAATGTGGGGGCCTTCAAAAACAGCCATAACGGTACTGGAATTTAAGATGCTGCTCAGATACTTGCAATTCTGTATAACAGACTGAATATGCCAAAAACCAAAGACATATTTTAAGGTGGAAATGAGATCAGCACCTGGCCTGCTAAATTAGATAGTACTTCAGCATCTGACTTTTTCTTTTTACCTTTCATATAATTGCTACAGTTTTTGGCTTCTTTTTTCTTAAATATCAGAATTCTTCATCTAAGCATAAGAATAAAGAGTAAAAGGAAAAGAATTTTACTGGTAATATTTGGGAAGTATTTCTTATTTTAATAGAATTTTCTTGAAGAAATTTAAAACTAAAAGATAATGAAAATCTTAAGAAATGAGGTTTCAAATTTGAAGTCTTTAAGCTACAGAAACAGTGTCCTTATTTATGTAGGAGACAGACTATACAAAGCATTATTTTTTTAAAGGTTCCCTTCTATTTAGCTACCTGGTCTGCTGACAAAAGGCTACCTACTTTAATTGCCACTTTTTAAGTGCATCATTTTCCTAGGAACATGCAGAAGAATGCCTGAATAATCCTTTCCAGTGTTCTAAGGACAGCTTGCAACATAAGTCAAGGGAGCAGCCTCTGTTCTATACCAGTTGAAAATGTGGCCAGACAACTGTAATGAGTGGAAATCTTAAAGGCACAGAAAGCCTTCCTTGTCAGGATTCAGGTCTGTGTAATCCACAAGTGCTCTCTGACTCTGAAGCACTGGTAATGGACTATAGATCCTGACCACATAGGAATAAGTCACATTAGAGAGTGTCTACTGAAATCAATAACATGTATCCAGCATATGATTCCCCCCCCTACAGTTCTTAAGGCTACCATGTGTATGTCATTAATCCAACAACTGAAAGGTACTTAAAATGTTTTCAGTTCAAGGTACCTCCTGTTAATACTAGTTATGAAAATTTAAATGTACATTAAGGCAAAAGGGTAAAGAGAGACCAGTGCTTCGAAAATGAAGGCTTTATTTTTGGCAATAAAAATTTAGAGCCCCCCCTCCTCCTCCCTCCCGGACCCTCAGGTTGATTCATCTCTCATTCAAATTTAAAATGCACAGAGAGGCTGCAACAAACCCACAGAAGATTGATATGCACTGCACTCCACACATGGTTTAGCTCTTTATTCCAAAGTCTGGCATGACGATGTTGGGTTTTGTGATATTATTATTTCAATATACAATAAACAGGGTTCTCTGTAAAAACAGTGCAATGCAAGTCCCCTTTAAAAAAAATACAAATTGTTACTATAGCGCTTTGAGAGAAAGGGAGCGAGAGATTCACAATGCAGGCTCAGAACTTGGCAACCTGTAAAAGTGCCCAGTCGAAAATTACTAACAGCTGGAGATGACAGTTGTTTTAACAGCTGAGCTGACAGGATTAATTTAAATGCACTGAAATCAAAAGTAGATAACACCTGTTTAGTCTTCCAGGGCCATTCGACAAGGTAGGCCAAAGGAAAAAAGCAGAGCCAGGGCTGTCTGTGCGGGTGTGTGTGCACACGTGTATGTACGTATGTGTGCATGTATGTGTGTGCATGCACGTGTGGGCCTCTCCCTCCTTTTTTCTCCCCCTCCCTGTGTGGAGGACAGGAGGACTACAGAAAAGAAAGACATACTTTTGAAGGCTGGGTGTGCGGGGGAGATCGGTCGCCTGTCACACAATAACAGACAGGCCAACCCCCGCCAGCTTGAAACATCTGGTTCCCATTGTGCCCACCCTCCTGCTCACCCTTCTTCCCCCTTCTCTTATCCAAGGTCTTTGACCCAAACCCAACAATGGATAAAGATCACTGGGTTTTAAAGCTGCAGTTTCTCACTCCTGCGATCCCAGCGATCCTCCTGGGTTAATTAATGCATTCTCTTTGAGCTCCGAGTCACTGAAGCTCCCACATGCTCCCTCCCACCCGCTTCTTCCCCAAACTAAAAACAAAACAAAAAATTCCTCACCTTCCTGCCATGCCAGAGCTTGTAACTCGCATGTCCACAAAATAAATAAATAAATTCTACAAGGCATGTGAGGAAAAGCGTGTGAAACAGCAAGAAATTTTTTATGTGGCAGGCAAGGAGGGAATGATTTTATCTTTGCCTCTAAGGCTACGATCTCCCACTCTGGCACGTGCGCATGGTGTCCCGCACCACAGGAACTGCAAGCCCACAGGATCACAGCTGGATGTCCCAGCACAGCCCTTGCTTTGGGTAAGAGCACCAAGAGATTCAACACGAAAACTGCCTGGCCCAAGAAAGGAGTATCTCTGGAACCCAAATCTTTTCCGAGTACTGTAACTACTGCACAAAGCTACCGTGCCAACTTCCCATTGCCCAAACAACCCTATGGGCCCAACCTTGCAGCTGCTCCACTTGCAGCAATCCCACTGAGGCAAAAGTGAGCTCTGCTACTGAATCCAGGCCAAAAGCTCCTAAACTCAACCTGCAATCTCATTTCTAGTTAGGCAGACAAATGCGCCCCAGTTGTAACAGACCTATGTCCAGTCCCTTCTTGTAAGCAGGACCACTGTCAGGCTGCATCTCCCAAGCAGTAATTAAACTTCACCACTGTGATGAAGTACACAGTTACTACTATCAACCCTGCTTTAAACCAAAATTAGAAACTGGACACAGAGAATGAAGTTCATGTGGCAAATCCATGAAAAAAACACCCCATAAAACAAAACCCAGAAATTGTGTTTTCTGAGTCTGCTCTGTGCTTTTAGCCACAGGACCAATCTTTTCTCCTTGTATTCCTTCAGGGATGAGAAAAAAGCAGCCCTATAGTTGGTACAATGATGCTGCAGCTCTACACTTCATAACACAAAGGGCTGTGTTCAGCCCTTCCTTCATGTTCCCCAGCCCTCCAGCAGGACGAAGGTGAACTGAAAAGCTCACATGCTCACTTCAGCTAACTGCAAGCCCATCCACTGTGCTGTCACACCAATATCAAAGCATGGTTGGCACTTTCAGTTTTTGTAGTTGAAAAAAAAAGAGAAGTTTTCAATAGAATGGTTCATAAGATGTTTGATTCATTGATATCAAAAGTTGGAGAATCATAGATGTTCTCAGCTACGGCATTAACCCTTGCCGGAAGGCAAACCAGAAGGAAAACCATCCATGGCAGCTTTCTCTTAGCTGTGGGTTTCAGCGTACTCAGCTTGTATTCTCTTTACATTTCCAGCCACTAAAGCTCCCAAACTTTCCCTCCCACCTTCCTCTTCCCCAAACAGCATGGAGCTTCATATAGGCTAATTCACTGTGCCAAGAAAAACAGAACGATTCTTAACTAAGCTGCATTTATTTACTTATTTCAGAATTTCAAGTCCTCATTTAGCATTTATTGTCCAGGCAAAACTATGTATCTGGACAAATGTAAATATTAATGTTAATTCTGACAGGAGAAAGACGATCCAAATGCACCTCTCAGGTGTGAGCCCTGTATGCCACAAATTTAAGTAAAACTAAAATCAGCACCAGTTTACCTACATAAGTTTCAAACCTGGGTCTAGAACTGTCTTCACTTTGTTTAACAAGAAAATACCAGGACACTTTAAACTCAAGTCACATGAACCTTTCCCTGGAGGGTACACTTTGGACACTAAAGTAATTTTAATGAAGCTGGGGAGTCCCTTGTGATGGACTGTACCTGAGTTTTACTACCACAACCCAGCCAATATACAAAGAGGATTTAAGGTGCAGCGCTGTGTTGCCCATCTTGCCAGCTTTGTATTCAGGGCAGGAGAACTCTATTAAAAGACAGACACCAATGCCAGTTCTCACCTGCTCCTGGATAGGAAAGGGAAAAAAACTTCAGTCTAATGAGATATAAAACTTTCTTACTTGCCGAAGCGTTGAACTTTTCCAGCAAATGAACCTAGAGATTCCCAATATGTTACTAAAATATTGGGCTAATACTAGAGGGCATTTTCCCTCTTATTTTTCACATCCACGAACCTCTGCATGTCTGGAGTCTGGCCAAGTTTGGAAACAGAAGTGCCAAGGAACATGTGAGAGGCTGTTCTCCTGACAATTCCAATTTGGCTGGTTGCTGGAAATGACAGAAATCTCCAGAGAAAACCAGCACTAACGATAGTTCATTGCTCGATATGCAGCACGAGATCCTTACTGCCTACCACAAAAAAAATCAGGAAATGCTTCAAAGATGGGGGAGAAAAATGGAATAATATGGAGAGAACGTATATTTTAAAAAATAAAGAAATCTTCTACTCCTTATAAAAACACACCAAAACAGCAGCAGTGGTAGTTGTAATAGCAGTAATAATGATGATGATGATGTCAGGAAGGCACAGTCACCCTTTCTTATATCCATACTTCATTCTTACAAATTTTATGAAGCCTATCTGCACTTCTAAATCATTAATTTCCTTTAATATTTACAGAGAAAAAAAACCCTCTTGCTTTTTAAATGTTTTTTTTTCGAAGTTCTCAGTCTACTGGGCATGCAATGATAATTGCTGCTCTGTTCTGCTTAATGATAGAGTCCTTTCCCTGTACAAAATAAGAAGCAGTTTCTTCCCCGCTTTTTATTTCTTTACACAACTCAGAGGCTCAAAGAAGATAATTACAAACAATGCCTGAAGAATGGTTCAGTTAATGTTAATTTATACAACAAACTAATTACTACCAAATGGTAAAAAATCACATGTGGAAGTTCCTGTCTCCCACGCACACAACTAAACCAGCAGCCATCTGTCTCAGCCTGGGAGCTCTCAGTGACAACCGAGGAAAGCAAAGCAAAGGATGAATCCAGATACACTAGCTGCTTCTCTGACACAAAATCATGGCATTCAACCACCAGGCTCTGTATGTGGTGATCTTAGCAGGGCCATTTTTTTCCCCTTTCATTTACAGAACAAACAAACAAAGTACCTGTGTCTGTATCTACCTCTCTACCTAAATTTTATCGCAATCTCAAGAATTTAGTATGAGGTCTAAAATACCTCCATTTATCAGCTGTAATTCTTCCTCCTGGCAATTTCTCTACAATACCCTTCATAACATCCTTAAATACTATAGAGCATGAGGTGAAACAGTCTTTGAATCTGCTTACAGTATGTTAGACATCACGATGGAAAAATGTGCTTTTTTTGTTTCAACATCTTTTTCTCAACCTGAGAAAGCAATTTTCTCCCAAACCTTGAAAAATCAAAGTCAGTACAATTGTTAAACACTTTTGTGGGATGCTCATTAAAAACTGACAGGGAGAGAAACGCTGGGGACAAATCCTGAAGCATTTGTTCAGTTTAAAGTCTCATTGAATTCAATGTGAGTGTTACTTTATTGAGGACTTCAATACCAGATCCTTTACATGAATAAGGACCTTGGCACTTTGACTGTTAATTATTCTCTGATTAGCTTGCACCTAGTGAAACAAACTAAACACAATATTATCCCCTAAGCTCTGTTCAAGAAATCTCAACTCCAATATTCTCTTCTCCCTGTGAGATCAGAACTCCAGCAGTCATCAAAGAAAGTGCTGTACATGAATAGGAGCAAAATATCAGAGTTTAGATTCACAGTACAGATTTCAGAGGAGAAGGGTTTTTTCTCTAACAATAAAAACTTATGAATCTTTCTATGTTTGAATATAAGGCAAAATTTCACATTGTAGAATAGTCTGTATGTATCTCATTTAGATCAGGACCCCCTCTTATGTTTCTGTGAATCCCACAGCAGTGCCAAAGTGCACACTTCTGACTTTATTAGAAAGAGACAAGCCAGGATAAAGACTGAAGATGTTTTAGTAAAGATGAAATGTCTATGAACTTGTGCTTCTGAGTATTTCTCTTTTCAAAAAAAAAAAAAAAGAATATGTTTCAGGTGGCCTGAAATAATCACAGAGGAAGAACAAGTGCTACAGCAATTTAAAACAAGGTCCCTGTAATCTCATATTCATGAAGAAACACAGTCATTATTTCTACATGGCAAGAACAGTATCGACAGTTTAAATGAAGTAAACATGAAAGGATCACAAGAGAATCTACATAACCAAACAATAATGCCTAATTATTCCTCATTCATAGTCCTTAACAGAATTATGATATATTAAAAAAAATTACAGGGAAATGATTCTCACATAAAGCCAACAGCATAAAATTTTACATAATAAAATACATTCACTGAAGTGAAGGAGGAAGAAGCAATTTTCCTGTCGCTCAGCCCTATTTTGCCTAATCTTTTTTTTTTTAACCATGAGCTTACATCACCAAGAGTTGCTTTCTATGAATGAAAACTTAGAATCCTTCATAAGAATTTCACTTTAATTCACTTTTTTTAGGTGCATGTTACAGAAGATTGAAAACTATCTGACTTTCTTTTAGAGCATGGGGGGAAAATCACAATTCCAGTATAGCAAGACCTGGACTTTGCTGGAGCAAGTGAACTACGAGAGCTTTAGACAAGGAGCTGGAGAGTGAAATGAACCACCAAGTGCTGTATCAGTGAGTGGGATAAGAAAAAAAAACAGGAAGGGTCATTCCCTACAGTGTGTGTTGCAGAAAAACCTGTATCTGCTTTGGGGGGATGCTTCAGACATCTCACAGTCCTTGGGCTGTGACTGACGTCAGGCCTCTTCCCTCCTCTTTCACCCCGAGTAGCCTCAAGCAGCTCTCACAGCCAAAAGTCTGCCTCTAATTTTAGTTCCCACTCCTGGCACATGTTGTGTCCTAGATCACTGAAAGCCTTGAATTAATACACTAAGACCCAGTATTAAGCTAAAGAACTGACAGCTTTATGGACTGCATTCAGCCTGGGAGGAAAGCTACCTGGGATTGCCTAAACAATCCAAGTGCCTTTTTAGTAGGAACAAGATTTTGCAAAAAAAATATAATGGATCAAAAAACAAATCCCCACCAGTATTTTCACTATCCCAAGATTAATCAGATTGCAAAGGTGCATCCTAAGGGAGAAGAGAAGATCTGAAGAATACTAGAGCATATCTTTTAACCTCTTTGAAGAGTTATACTGAAAAGCTTACAAAAATTTTCTCCCCGTTTCATTCTCCTACAATGGTGCCTCTTTACTCAAATGCAGCAGGCATCTTCATTCTTCTCTTCTTGATGCTTTTTCACCTGTCTTTATGTCTACAGGGACTTGTCTACTACAGGAGCTTAAGCAGATGAGTTAAAAACACAGCCATATTGCATCTCATTTGCTCCGGAAAATACTCAGGAGTATGGTGGTTGATAGACAGTCTGATTTCTGGTGAACATTTATAATGTCCAACAGAAAGATCAATTGCTAGCAACAACCTGTGAGAAACCAAAGATGAAATGGAACTGGCAGCTGAACTCTCTCTCTCTCTCTCTCTAGCACTTTAATGGCAGTTTGCTCCATGCTACATTAATGGCATAAGGCCAGGACAAAACCAACGACCAACAAAACGAGTTTACATTAGAAAAACTGGGCAAATTTTGCAGTCTGGCAATGTAAGAAAGCACCTCTAATTATTTTGTCTTTTTGTCTTCCATGGGCCCCATTACTTTGAAATATTGAGTCATTCACTGTGTAACATCCACTAGGTACTGTATTCCCCCATTCAGTAACCTGCCTAGCAATAAAATAATAAAAAAAACCCCATGATCATCTCAAAAGGACCGCATTTGTTTTTCAGCAGAAAGAACAAGGTATAGCCTAAACCTCTACATCACGTGTATTATTCATCTAATAATTATATGTTTAGTTACAGAATGATTCCCAGTGACAGCTTTCTAATTCATCTGAACTCAGATAGGACTGACTTGGCCAAACTAGTTAAAGAAGAATGCATTTTGCCTGGATATGCATCCCATACCCCAAAGCTTCACAGGAGCTGTGAATCAATTAGATGACACAGCTAGAGGAAATGCATAAAAAAGACTTAAAATAAAGTAATCTTCAGTGAAATGTCTCCATATTTAGTTAAACAGCACTGCTGATTAAGGCTGTACATGAGCTCAGTGTGGAATCCAGAATTGTTGCAGCTGACAATCATTAGCAAAAGCCTGCTGTCCTCTAGTTTCATCTTCATATATTAATTTCATATACAAGGAAATAGAACTATTTGGAAATACTTGGCTTTATTTAAGCCTCATATATAGATATCCCAGCAAAAATATATTAACATGCTTTACACTTTGCAACAAGACAGCGATCTCACAGGATCAAATGAATATACAGTAATGACTACAGTTGAAACCATTTTTCTGGTTAGTTGTTGACTTTTTTGCTTTTTCATTTTTTTCTCCTGGTGCCTGACTCTGTGGGAGATAAGATGCTCAGTTACTGAAATGGGATATGTGTTGAGGGCAAAACAGAAGAGGAAAAAAAAAAAGTTTAGCAAAACCCATCAGAGCGCATACAAAACCAAGAGGCTTCCTTCTTCCATGTGATCTTTGTCTCTAGACTATTTACCTTAAGATTGTGTGGGCTAATCTACAGTACAAAACTAGTGCAACATTCCAAACCGTACTGGAAAAACAGGACACTTGGATAACCACTTCCAAGTCGGGAGAGACACTTTCCTTTCCGATAAAGCACTTGGACACCAGTGGTAACTTTGAGGCTGTTGAATCTTTAGCGGTGATCATTCGTTCTTATTGGCAGTGCAACACAATAATTGTTCGGGCTTTTTTTGAGGTGGGAATGAAGTTTTCCCTTGGGCATATGGGCTGGGCCTTTAAAACTGCACTTCCTAGATATTTAGAAATGATTCATAAGTAATGGCCAACTAGCATGTCCCATACACAACCAACTGCCTATGACTGCAGGGATGACTGCAGTCACTGCTGGACTTCATGTCTAGTTATCATCTCCTGCATGTCTATTATTTATCTGGAGATTCAGGAATTTAATTAGTTATGGCTAAAAGGCTCAGATGAAGAACACAGGTTCGTATCCTTCCCTGCACATTGTGGTGTATGAACACATGTGCTAAATTGTTATTTCTCCCTGATAGGAAGAATCTGGCTTTCCATGTCCCACATCTGTACCTCCCCTTCCTGGTGCTGTGTCCTTGTGCTGCACAGATTTTCCTGTTGTAGTTACCTTTCAGTTCTCTTAGCACTGCTCCTTCTAGGAACAGGCCTAATCCCTGTCTGTAGAGGGATAAAAAAACAAGTCACATTGGGTTCTTTACAAATCCTGTACTGTGTCAACTGTTGCCTTCTTAAAGCTCTTGCGTATTCAGTGGGAGTGGCGAACTTACATCTGAGAGCAGAATTTGGCCCACATCACTCTGAAGTGTCTATTAACTCTCCCACACTCAGAAATAAATAAAGACGAGATTTCTCTCAAGCACAATGAGCCTAAAATATAAACCACATTGCTCACAACAGGGAGACCAGGGATTCAAGTTCAGTCATATGGTTCTCTCTTCCTCCCCCCTGACTCCCATCAGTGAGGAGAAGAGGGCAAAAAAGCTCATTTGATCCCAGGATGTGCCCTGCACGGGGCTCATCTGGAGCACAAGCCATCAGGAGCTACAAAAGGTGCAGTGTTTCCCTTGTTCAAAACCACCAGAGTCAAGGCACAAGGTGCTACACCTCATTCCCGCTCGGCTCGCTCGCTTTGAAAGCAATAATTTTCCTCCAAGTTGAACGTTTCCCCCCCCCCCAGCCCCCAACCCCGGCTCTTCCTTGCACAAACTTGGGAGCCACCACTTCTATTTACACCAGTGCCACAACCCCGTGTTGCCACCTGTCAGTCACAGCTCCATTTGTCTTCGGGAGGGTGAATAAGGAGGAGGGGGAAGGAAGAAAGCAGGAGGACCTCTGCATTGATCAGAAATGCTTGGGGTGGAAAGGAGGGGGGAGAAAGAGGGAGAGAGAGATGGAGATAGATTAGAGGGTAACAAAACTAGAGAGGAAGATAAACAGAGCCAAAAAGAAAAATGTCCTTTGTTCATTTAAATGGCTCTCTGCTCCCAAGCCCTCTGCATGACTAATGCCACGCTGTGGTGTGTAAACCTCTTGGGCACATAACACAAACAAAGCATAACTCGGCCTGAACAAACAAAGGCCTGAGCAACAGTGATTGAATTCATCTTAAAACAACAAATCAATTCTTCCCTATTAATGCCCTAAATACCAGCGTAGGAGCACTGTCCTGTTGTAATAAACAGCCATGTGTTCAATTACCGTCTGTTTTCCCAACTACTGCTCTCTCCAGTAATTACACCATGCAATGCATTCTACACTGACATTATATTAATGTGCTGGGAGGAGAGATCTTAAATACGAATTAAATCAAGGCTAAACATCTCAGAAAGCCCTACCGAGTCGCACAAGTGCTAAGAGGGCATTCTTCAGCAGAAAGCAGAGACTGACTCTTCACTCACTTTTCACTTTCATCCTCTTGCTAAATAAATAAATTAAAACTCAAGCTTGAAAGAACTCCATTGCCCCAAAGACCACTGCAGTAAAGCTTTAATAAGCTCTCTAAACTCCACTTCACCTGTACTCCTCAATGAGGAGCGTTTCATAAGTATCAGCTTAGGTCACATCAGATAAACAGCAATGACAAAAACCCTTTGACAACAGACAGGTGACAACAAAGCAGGGCAAGAAAAACAAAAGCAGAAAACTTTATGGGCTAAGACAAAAGCAGGAGGATAAAAGTTTAAGAAAAGGTTTCTTACCCTTTTGCAGAACCGTCAAACAACTTCTATTGACTACTGAATAGAGCACAGCAAACAGACCAAACAAAAGATATGATGAAAGACATATTTACTCATACAGGGCTCCTTCCCCCCACCTCAACCTTTCTTTCCTTTTCACATACACCCACACTGCACCATTTGCATTGTGTTGTTAAATAACCAATAGCAACCCCGATGAAACAGTGGAAGGGTTTCTATGATGCTGTCAAGCACCAGACAGATGCTTGGCAGTGTCAATATGGTTCTTTACATTTGGGTTGTGCCAAGGTTTGAAATTAAAAATAAAATAGGAATAATAACCCTGTGAGAGGAAGAGAAAGATGGGAATGAGTTAGTGCACGGACATGCAATAAACTTTTAAATCAATGGAGAATCATCCCAACTGCTGGGTTTTACTTCAGCAATTTGAACTGTAATGGCAACCGATGAATAAAAATTTGCTTTTTGCTTGCGTACCGGACTGCAAGGATTTTAGTAGAAAGCATAATCAAATTCTGGAGTGCAACCACTGCGGATTTCTAGGCCCTCTAGACCAGACTCAGAGGTTTCTGCTGCAAAGAACATGCCCAGGACATCTAACATATAAAAGTATGATAAACTTCCAAAGTCAGATTCAAAATAAAATGCCCTACCTACTGCAAAACTTTGCCGACTTGAGGCTTCAGAAAGCACAGAAAATTGCACGTTTGGAGGAAATCAAATTTTGAAACCTCTTCTGACTAAAATATTACAATTTACCCTCAAAACCACAGCACATAACCATTCAGATGTATTTAAGTGTCCTTATAAAAACTGCTCATTTGTCCTCCTCAGGTCATTAGATAGACAAACACCCCCAGAACCTCATCAGGTTTTGCAACTCATTTTTATTTGACTAGTTTGCATTTTTTTTTTCATTTCAGCTGCCAAACCAAGTCAGGGGGAAAGCTGTTTCCACCTGACCCAAAATGTTTTGTTTAATCCTAATTGAAATGTTTTCATTTTTCTTTCAGATTAATCATCTTAAACATTTAAAAACAAAAAATATCATTTCCAATGAAACATTTTGTCTAAAAATGTTGACTGTTCCAAATTTTCTACTATTTTTTGGCTAAAATTAACTTGTTGAATTGCTAAATGGTATCAGTCCTTAATTACTATTTAACAGGTTTTAGGGTGTTTAGGGTGGAGAGCTCCCAACTCTCCTTTACTTGGTTTTTGAGCACTTTTTGAAACTATACATTACAGTATAGAAATCACACACATATAGCATGTTTTCTCATGAGGCAACACAGAAACCACAACACAATTAAACTGTAAGAGAAGAAAAGATGATGAAAGGAATTATATCTTCCCAGTACAGCTTACGTACAATATATATAGTTGTGTAAAGCCAGCAAACCTCAAACCACCTTAAAAATATCAACGTTAAACAGACACATAACTAATAAAAGCAAGCAACAGCTTCAAACTTAAGAGTGTTTTTACAAGGCTACTTCATTAGCTAAACAAGCAAGTGGGAGTTGCTGCAAATGTTGCTCCTTGCCATACTAGAGGCTTTCCCTTGCTTCTGGTAAACAGAAGACACAAGACAGCCTTGTGAATAGCTCATGGCACAGACTGAGATCTAAAGCTAATCAGACAGGATGACAGGTCATCTTAATCAACTTCAAAAAGCCAATCCACATGCTTATCCCAGCTCCTCGCCTCTCCTTCCCCGATCGCTCTCTCACTCATTTGGCCGTATTTTCCCCTTCCCCCTCCACTTACTTCCCACAAATTGTGCTGTTAAGAAAGAACGTGGGGAGCCCTTCAGGTCTCAGCATCCCGGGCGCAGGTGGTGGGCAAAACTTTGAAGTGAGCTCTCCACTAACTCTAGAGCTGGCCGTGCCTCCTCCGTAAGCAGCTCTTATTAAAAAAAAGACCAAGCATCCACTAGAACAAAACCAAGCAGGCCTATTTAATTAGGGCAAATGCTTGATATCCACTTCTTCATGTTAAACCACACAGTCACACAAGCCTGGGAGGTCTGATTAATTTTAATATGCACGGTCGTGACAAGCGCCTCGGGGGTAAGAGAGAGGGGAAAAAAAAAATCCCACAAATCCTGCTAGCTCGACAAATAGGTTTTGGCTAAATGTTGTGTATGTTGCCCAGATTAAGATGTTACTATTCAGCAAGGGCTTGAACCTTTAATATGAGGGACAAGAGGCCCAAGAAACAGGTGGCTCGCTCTTCACTCTTGAATAAATGACATCCCCAAAAGCTGCGGCACACGAGCATACAGAAGGAGCTGGCACACTCCCTCATGTACATTTGAATATTACAGTCTGGGTCAGAGGTTTCTCCAGCAGTTATCCAAGGGCTGCAATGAAGCTCAGAAAGCTGATGGCTTTTCCAGGGGAGGGGGAAATAAAAATAAAATAATTTTTTTAAAAAATTAGAAGAGAAAAAGAGAGCACAAAAAATGAAGCCAAACTGATCTAGCTGGAATTCATCAGGGGCAACAGGCATATCAAAATAGTGTGGGGGCAAGAGTGACAGCAAGTTTTGAAAACCCCTATTGAAACAAATCAAAGCTAGTGAGGAGTCTGGCTACCTGGAGAATTAGGGGCAGACAGGAGCCTAAATAATTATTTTTGTCTTGGTGAACCACTTATATGCTGCACTGTTAAAGATGGGAAGTGAAAAGATAAAGCATTTTGATTTGGTTCCTGCTTGTCCAATATTATGGAACGAACGTAGCCTAGAAAGAAATTTTAATTATAGAGATTCATCAGAAAAGACTTTCATTCTAAAACAGGGAGGGGGAGAGGGACTGCATCTTCTCTCCAAAAGCACAAATTTCCTCTATCTCACTTGACCATAATGCTTTCTTCTATATTTAAGATGCTGTATCAGCACCTCAGATGCCTTTATCAAAAGAGAAAAGAAAAATCCAAAAGCTACAAACCTTTGAGGATGCAAGCAAGGAAGACTTGGAAGGGAATCTAAGCGAATTTTGAAAACATCCACTGAAACAAACCGTGACTATCGGGCTAAACTGTTAGGAAGGAAAACACTTAAAAACTGAAGGCAACAAATGAATAAACTTCACTTTGAGCAAGTCAGAGCTGGCAGGGCTTCAAACTAGCCTACCTCTGTTCTAGAGTTAAAGCACTTGTTAATAAAGGCTTAAGCTACTACAGTATTTAACAGTGCCTTCTCTTCACACAGGCCTATTTCATAAGCCTCATCTTTAAATTTTTTTAATTATTTTTTATTTGTATCAGCAGTATACGAAGGCATATTTCCATATGGCAGGGTCTTTGAAAGAAGAGCATGGAAGTTTGACGCTGGCTTGCTCTACAAGACAAGACACATTTTCTGATGACAGACTGCAGGGGGTGAACATGGAACCACAAGGCACCCGAACCATCCTTCCACAGCAGCAGGAGCGTACGAACAAAACTTAAAAGTACTGAACTGCCAAGTATCCTTGTTTGTCCTTCAGTGGAAAAGCATTACAAAGCCTCTTCAACACGTACTCTGTCAAAGGGACAGTGAAGAATTAAATAAAAGAATTTCAAACCCCAACCAATTACAGTATCCTTAGGCTTTTCCCGAATCTGTGCACTTTATTTCTTCCCATCTCATCAGATGCAATTTAAAAAGAGTCTGCATTTCAAAGGCCACCCTTCCTATGCCCATTAATGGCCTGCTTTGGAATTTATGTCTTAAGAAGAGGGAGACCTCTTGATTTCTTTACAAGATATGTTGATTAAAAGTTTGATAATATTAGGAGGTATTCTGAGAGCTTATTCAACTAGAGAGCCTGAATTCAGCACAGTTCACTTTTACAGACCACAGAACCGCTTAAACAACAGCCATTTAAATTAGTACGTGAACAGGTGTTGTGATTTATAATGTAAACTTAAACATCAAATACAAATAGCCTTTGGGAAACATTCAGAAGACAAAAATCATGCCCGAGAGGCCTTTCTCATCCCTTTTTTTCCGACAAGTAATTACTTATAGTATTGCTGCACACTATAATACATGAGGCTCTAGTACTCACATTGCCTGTAAAAGCACTGCAAACACACATATTACCTTCCTACTAAACAGTTGAGATTAATTGTTCCTACTCAGAAGACCTAAGGACTACTGGATTGAAATTTTGGAGTAGGAAAAATATGAAACACTATACATACATGTAATTTTTGAGTGTGCATGTTTTTATACATTTATGTCTAAATATATAGAATACATGCTATATAGATATATCTGTGTACATGTGTTTGCAGAAAATTCAAAGTATTCATTTAAACAGCTCAGCTGAATTGAATTTCAGAGGTTCTTAACACAGAGGAATGAGCCGTGCAGATGACTGACTGTACCCACATGTGCACATGGCTCATACGTGCAGTCCCAGTGGTCACGTAGATGCCCATATGATCCATTTTATCCAGAATTCCCACAAATTCTGTACAATAATATGGATCTGGCCTCAGTAGATACACTATGTAGGTTTTAAAGATAAACAGACAGATACATAACCTGGTACAAATATATACTGGCAAAATAGAAAAAGAAGATTGATTCTTAATTAAAAGTTAGGAGACATAAAGAGCCAAAGAGCACTCTGGCTTAGGCTAAAAATAGGAGAGAATTTACTTGTTTGCCTATTTCTTTTCCAGAAGCCAAGCCATACGTTTAGGGGAAAGGCTACACAGATTTCAGAGATTTAATTTTCCACAAGCAGAGGCCATAAATTAAAATACAGCAATCCAATCCCATTAATAGTGCAAGAAAAAGCTAAGTGGTTGCTTTGGTCTTTGCTTTCACAAACTTGTGTCAAGCTCAGTGACTTCAAAGAGATTTCCATTTCATTTCTACAAATGAGGAGAACAGACAGACATAGAGTCTCTGCCATCCTCTGATGCCTGAAGAAAACAGAAGAAAAACATGCCTGTATCTCATTCGCCTAATGATTTTAGCTGCAAAAGGAATCCCGTGGTCGGCAGACGACCCTCAGGGCAAGGGCTTGAGGTCTGTCACAGTGTATAAGGCTTCTCCAAACCCACTCCATTATCTTCATTATTGTATACCAGGAATAAAAGGGGACTGACTCCTCTTCTGAAGTTCAAGTTAGAAAGGACAGAATGTTTCATGTAAAATAACATTGTGTGACTTCAGTAATAGGTTTATGCCATTGGGGGCCGAATACTAAAGCTGCATATAAGGATTTTCCACAGAATTTGAGAGAATAAAAATGAGCACTGTATTAGTAATGAGTAAAATTCCACAAGTTTTAGATTCACTGAAACACTCCATGTCTCTGTGTCAGCATGACTCATTGTCAATCACATACTTTCATACAGCAAGGGTAAAATGGCAAGTTTAGAGGTGAAAAAAAAAAAAAAAGAGCATAGAGCTTTAGAGCTAAGTATAAACCCCTATGAAAACAAAACAAAAAACAAAACCAAAACTCATACACATATCCAAGAAGAGAAAGGAAGTGACAAGCTTTGGGAAAGTAGGTAGCATGGTTTCCTACAGGGCATATTAACCAAAGGCATATATATAACAAATCAACATGGAAACCATTTATATGAAGAGTGATGCTTCCCTTGTCAGCTCATGTGTGAGTACATGTATGTGTTTATATAATGCATACATAATGTAAAAATTCTTGTCCTTTACTGACAGAATTTACTAATTTTTTTATTCTTATTTTCTCACAAACATAATTTAAGAAAACCTCTGCCAGTATCAATAAAGATTCTTAAAAACAGTCAAACCTGTTATCAGTATTTTGGAATATCTCACTTGTCCTCAAATTCAGTTTCAGAAAAGAGAATTCCTTTCCCTGACTGATACAAGGATGGTGACCTCAAGTTGTCTACCCAGCCCTTCTCTTTTTTTCTGATTTTGAAGAAACAGGCCATTTTAAAGAATGCTTGAAAAGCACGTTTCCCACAGTAATTCAGAAGACAATTTCAAACAATAAAAAGAGCGCAAACACAGCCTATTGTACAAAGTAAATAATATATAAACTTTTGAGTACATAGAGAAATGGGAATCTGGCTCATATCTGGTCTTTGAAAGATTCACAGGAAATTGATTTAATTAAACCTCAACTACTGGTGCAAATGTTTCCCTTTCTTCCCAAAGGGAAATAAAGTATTATATTATTGTTGTGGACATAATACAGCAAAGCTTAACCAAGATTCTTGGTCTTCATCTTACAAAGCTCCACAAACTAGGAAGACTAAAAATTATTACTGAAATACACAGTGATCACAAATTGCTGAATTGTTACCTACATGTACTATCAAAGATTCCCACTTGTAACATCTTATTCATGGGGAAATTCATTAATATGCTAATTACCTGACTAGCAACCAGTGATGACTGACAACTTTACTTTAGCACTACATGAAGAAGACATGACAATAATTTTCTGCTGGAGTTCAAACAGAGAGACATTGTGCTTGCATCAGTACATAACTCATTTAGGGAAAAAGTCTCATATTTGTGGAGGATCTCTAAGAACAGTCTTGTCATCTGCACCCAGAAATATATATTTTTTAATTAGCCACTCTAAAAACAATCATGTTGGCTGAAGGGAAGGGGGAGGGTGACTTGTCAAAATGATGTATTTGTCCCTCACCACCTTTCAATGCTCTTATGCAAGTCTAATTTTCTTCCTAGCCAGCTCACCTCTCTGGCCTTCCTTTGTTTCATGTCCCATTTCCCATTCTCTTCTAACTTCTGAACTTTTGTTAGTTCGCTTTTAAGGAGAAAGGGAAAAAAAGCTCAACTCTTTCCTATTCAATTTTTCCTGGATGGGGAGTAAGCAGAGACATGAATATGGCACCCTCATAATGATTTAACTAGGGCTTAATGAAATTTTCATCACAACCTGCTGTTCAATTTAATGGCCTTTGAAAGACAATAGAACAATGGCTAGAGGGAAGAAAAGATTTTTTTGTTGCATGCATTTGCAATGCCCAACATTCAGTTGCTCCCCCTCCTCTCTCTCCCAATCTCTTCACAAAGCTGTAGATCTTTTGTTTGTACTGTATATTTTCATTTTAGTAGAGCTGAGATAATGCACAAGCTCTGTAACCATTCTCATGTCTATCTGTGGCCTTTCCTTAATGGAGCTTGTGAAACCTCATACTCAACAGAGTATTTATACATTGCCCAGAACCCCCTGTTCGTTCCTCTCTCTCAGATAAAAGCCTGGTCTCCTTCCCACACCACCCCCTCAACCCAGTCTTTTCCATCCAGAGGCACAAGGTATGTTATGGCACTGACTACTAAGTCAATGTAAATGCAAAAGAAACAATATAATTAACATTCCAAAAAATGCTTAGACAAAGAATTTGTTTCCCAGCAGACCCTGTGTGCTCCAGTCAAGAAAAGACTCATTTACAATCCTGTCATGCTCAGGTATGTGACAATGTGCTTGTGTTTGCATCCATATTTTCATTCCAGTATGCAGGTTGCCCTAAAATTTTCCTGTAGGTACTGTCAATTCATGCTTCCACTCTGAGGGCCATGCTTTTAAACATTTGAAATAAATTTTCACAACACGATAGGCGAGTGTAAATGAAAATACTGTGCATCAGGGAGCAAGGCTCACTATGTTCTCACAACTGCCTCACAGTGCCCCAAAAATCCAGAAAGCATGCTGGATACCTATGGAGAACGTAGTGAGAACATCTTCCAGTCAGGGCTTTGACTCTGCCCCGAACAGGCAAAAGTTAAAATTCCTGCTTAAAGGAAAGCTGCTTTGTGGCTTCTCAGAGGTGAGACGGTTGGTCTAAGTCTCAGCCCCCAGAGCATGAGTGCCATCATCACCGACTGGACATACGGTCTCAAGAAGAAAATGATTCTCCAGAAGTTATACCTACATGCCAAGGCTGAAACTTGCTGGCCAGACATAATGCAGAGAAAGCCTGTACTGTGTTTGTATAGCACCTGCACTACAGAGGATGACGTGTTCCACACAAAAGCTTTCATGAATTCTCAATTTAACTTCTTACCTTTCAAATAATACATGCCCACTAGGTAATTTCACAAAAAACACTGACACTCCTGATACCGCTGCTTTTAGCTCTAGAAATGGGAAGAGGGGAGCAGTGGAGTAAAAGCCCACAGGCAATTAAAATTGGTTCACTGCACCCAAGTTGAGGAGCTGTGTCTATTGCAACTGTGACAAAAAGACCACTAGACTGTTATTTGGGAAAAGCTAAAAATGTTAGCTATGATGGGATATTGCTGAAATTTATCTCGAATGAAGAACTATGAGGTTTTTACTGCAATTTCGCTAGCAAGGAAAAGCAAACAGAGCAGAAAATGGGAAGATTAAAAAGTATACATATCCAGAGAATCTGGAGAAAAGAAAACGGAAAATTTTGGCCAGTTTCCCAGGCCTTACCTTCTGGCTCATTTTTGATGAGCTCTTCCATTTTTCTTTGCTTAAGGGTGTCTACAACATCCGCTAGGCTCCCTTTGCGCCTTTCTGGGGTTCCCAGGGCTGTGCTGGACAATGATTCTCCACTCTGACGCCCACCTTCTTCTGCCTTCAAGGGTGAGGTAGATGAGTTGTGCGGGGCAAATGAAGACATCACTTTATTGCCATCAACTTCCTGAAAGGGGAGAAAAACAAGATGAAACATTTCTTTCTTTTCTTAAAGAAGAAAAAAAAAAATAAAGACGGAAAGAAAGAAAGAACAATCCTTTGTGCTTTGAGTTCACTGCTGTTTGTTCTTCTGTTGAAACCTTTAAAAAGGCATGCAATGCTTCAAAAACACCCAGAACAAAGCCTTCCCATAAAGCATAAACCAAGATTACAGGCTGGAGTGAACAAAGATCAGCTTGCAAGAGAGAAACATAAAATACAGTTTTTCCCTAATTGAGAAGTGTTGTACTCATAGGTCTCCTAATAACAATGGTATTGATTACCTTTAATTGTTTGTTCTTTTACAGCTTTCCTTCTAAAAAAAACCTTCAATTTTTACAAGGACCATTAATTTCCTGACTTTATAAAGTACTTAATGCCTTGATGGCTAGTTGTTGTAAGAAATAAAATAGTAACCAAATACGAAATGCCCTTCGCCATATGACTTATTTTAACTCACAGTTCAAGCAGTTTTCCCATCTATAAAGGATGAAGCAATTTCTTTCTGCTTTCTAATTCTCTTCCTATTCTCCTCTTCTGCCTCAAACCTTCATTTCTCATAGAGACAGTATTTTTCACAAAGGTGGTCCTAATGACTTTCACTGGCAGCACAATGGCAAAACTCTGTGACTTCCTGGAACATACACACACAACCCTCCTCACGTGAGAGTCCACAGAGGTCTACTCATTAATTTTAATAGAAAGCAAAACTGGGTCCAGCATCTTCAAACTTGCCTTCATTAACGTGAGAGCCTTCTACTCCACGCCTCCTCCAACTTAAAACAATGTTCTCTGCACATATTCCTTTTCCTTTTATGTCTCTCTCATACCCTACCTTTCTTACACATCTCTCAAACCCATTTCTTCCTCTGCTAACATATGCCATCTATACCTGCAAAACTTTGGTCAGTGTCTCCAGACACAGCTTGCATACACTGCATAAAACATAATGCTATAAATGTGTACAGTTTTTACTTTGATCTGATTTTCCAGGTATTTTTTTCACTATCTTATTTCACTTTTGTACTCCAGATGTTCAATGAATATCATTTCTAAAAAAGCCACTGGATCATCTTGCGAGCTGAGTTACAGACTTGGCTGAAAAAGTTGTAATAATTTTTAAACTGTTTTCATTTTATAGGGTATGAAAGTGATATAAATATATATATATACATGCACGCAGTTTTTAGTGATTTGTATTATAATAATTTTTTTCTGAGCAATTTTTTATGTCTCTGCTCTAATAAACCACAGTATTTCAGGAAAAAAAGTATATTTTTATAAATAGAACATAAATTGCTAAAAATCATCTCAATAAAATCTGAATAAAGCTACAAGGAAGATACGCAATAAAGAATATATTTGTTTTCACAGACTACTTTGTTGTGGCAAAAAGATTACCTTTGCTTAAGAAAACTTTTAATGCAAATAGTTTTGAGCAGCTTGAATGTGTTATACTAGTGAATAAATTCCCTAACAGAATCGGATTTAACTGAGATTACAATCTGGGCCATCATATGCCCCAAAAGCCAAACCCAGTGCTGTTAATGAGAGACTTTCTACTGACGTCAATGAGCTTTTGACCAAGCCCTAAAAAATTTTCCGACTCTAGTCAACAGAAATGCTCCTTTTTTTTCCTTTTTTCTTGCAGCTCCCTCCATTTTTATTTTGCACACGGAAAATTACTAGTTCCTAACACCAGACTTCAAAATTAATTGAAGCCAAATGCAATTTTTTTCCCATATATATAGACCTGAATAAACTGGTTTTTAACACTGATTTAGATGAGGCAAATAGTTAACTTCAGCATCAGTTCAGATTTTATCTAAGATTCAAACCTATTATCACCAAGTGGCAATTTTTTTTCCTACAGACAAGGCCAAAAGAGGAAATATCTTGAAAGCTGCTTTCTTATTCACTCTTTGATTCAGGTAAGCCAAATATCATCATTAGTTACAGTTCTTAAATCTACCTGTACCATCAATTATATACAGGAACAGTACTGTTCCTCATTTTACCAGGAATTAGTTTCTTGTTTTATTCCAAAGCAGACCCCAAAGACATTCAGTCCTGTTTCTGCATGTCATACACTGGTCACAGACATGAAGTACTTGCAACAGCTGCCTAAACCTCAGGTGTCATCACTGCTGTTTTCATGTACATTTTAGGCCCATGCAAGTGGGGTTTTTTACGTACAAACATATTCTGAGTATAAAACCCTTTTGTTATAAGAGAAGCCACGTAAGAACACAATATTATGTAAAGCAATATCAGATAATTTTCAGAATCACATATTGCTTGGCTTTCAAATGGAACTCACAAATATTTTCAAAACTACTAAAATTTCTCTGCCTCACTTCCTACGGAAAAGGAATTATGAGGGGGAGAGGTCAAGGCAGTTGTCTGTGGGCAAACCATCATGAAAGGACTTCTGGATACTCCCTAATTCTTTCATATGTTCTGTGAAACCATGGTAAAAGTCACTTTTGTGTCTGCATTTCAATTTTCTACCTGTAAAACAGGCACAAAATAAGTAATTTCTTATATTGCAAAGGTTTTGGAATTATAAACTCATTAATAACAGAGACACCCTCCTACCACAATGCTGGCTGAAAGCCTTTATATAGTACCACAGTTAAAAAGACTTCATAGCCGGATTAAAAAAGGAAAGGGAAGTGTTCTACACAGATTTTTTTAAAAGGTAAATTATATACTAAAATATACAGCTAAGCAATCAACCCCAAAATAAAAGTTTCCTTTGACTGCTCTTGTTAGGTGTGCATGTATGCAGTGTTTGCATATCACATACATGGGCTATTTATACACTTGTGGGATTTAAGACACACTTCACTTAATCAAAACACATATACAGTAGGGGAACAGCTGCAATCACATCTCAGTGGGCTAAATTACAGTACACCAGTGAATTATTCATTCAAAAAGATCTGTAGCAATCACACATTCACTGCGTGATTTGCAATCTAAGAGGGATCCTCTCCTTTCCATACCAGTGGATGAGAGCACACATCAGCTTCTGCTGTTGAAAACAGTTCAACATGTATCCTCTAGCACACCAGCTCAAGAATCTGTCTTCCCCACTTGTCCATGATCTTTTTATTCTGTCATTCAGAACAACAACCTGAAACATGCAACTGTTATCTTGGCTTTCGCTTTACATCCCTCTGTTTGATTTTGCTCTTTCTTATGGAGAAAGTGGGTCTGAATTTTTACTTCCACATAAGCGTCCTTCCACATTGCTTGTGTCAATGGCTGTATAAAGCTAAAAAACTTCTAGTAAAGAAAATCCTCTGATACTGCACATGAGAGCTTAACTATCCCCTTGAAAACACTCTGAGAAATCCTTAATGGCAAGAAAGATATGTCAGCAACAGTTTAAAATTAAATCCCCTGAGAAGGAAGTTCCCTCCCAACAAGTGAGATTTAGCAGGTTCCTTTTCTAAAAGGACAAATCGACATGACTTTTTTTCAGTTCAACTGGGAGAAAAGCAACAACACTGTAAGGAGTGGTATTAAAGAACATAAATATCTACTAATGACATTTTAAAATTAAATCCATCAAGCCACACACAAGACCCATCAGCCACCAAACCAGTGGAAAACCATGCTTTTACTGTAAAACAGTCTGTCTCAGCTGCGTAACCATTTCACCTGTTCAAGTTTGATTACATTCCAGCCTCTGGCACTGTTAATCCTGGTAACAGTTTTATGCAGTTAGCAGCTGCTTGGTGGACGGGGCTCTATTGTTCATTTGCATTGCGAATTGCTCTGCTAATGTGTGCTGGCACAACATTTCCTCCAACTCTGAGCTGGGATTGTACTCACCAACACCTGATGCTGCTGCTTCTCGCTTTTCCCACTTCGAAAAGGCAGACAAGGACCTACACAGATCGTCCTGAAGCAAACACTTTAGGCCCTTCTTCCCCCCCACAACAACAGCAACAAAAAAAGGGACTGGCCCTCGTTTCGCGTCTTCTGCTTCTGTTCCAAGCTAGAATCCACAGGAAGACTCATTCATTTACAAGAAAGTTGCCTTGATATTGCCAAACAGCTTTCCACCTATGGAGGAAATACCTCTTCCAAGGTTTAATGATAAAACAGGCTTCTGCCCTTTCAGGATGAGGTCAATAATCTTCCTTTGTTAATCTTGGGCAAGCTTTACTTAATCTAGCCCCCTTGTCACCTTTGTGATTGACAGGAAAAGTCGTGTCACTGGACAATGGACTTATCCTCACTGAGCAATATCTTTTTTGAAGATTACACAATGTTACCCTTGCTCTCATAAAAAGTGCAAACATTTTGCTGTTAAAAGAAACTATTCATTCCAACTGTATCTTTCAAATTGTCTCTTTCTGTTTCCAGGGTCTAAGTGAGGCCTATTTCAGTTCTACAGAGGGACAGTGAAGGGCTTTAATGCAAAGAAACAGGTTGTACTTGGTGAGATTTCCAAAATATCTCTTAGTGCTCTAAATAGATCTCATCTTCTCCTTCTTCATCTAGAGATGCACATTATTCCTGTCTGCAATTAAACTCAGACAGAAAACTCTGCTTCCGTGACATTAAAATTTTGTCCCAAACCAACCAAGAATCAAAGCAGAAGAAAACTCAAAACTAAGTCTGAAACTGTTAATTACCACCATATGGTATGAAAGGAGGCTGCATCTGCAGGGGAAAAAAAAAAAAAAAAAAGAAAAAAAGATATCATGAGAATCTTCTGGGTTTGCAGCCAAAAACACCTGGAATAAAATACTTGTGTCTTTAAAACAAGCACTGATATTGCCTGATTTTAAGAAGCTTGTGATCCTAAAAGCAACCTAACAGGTTCTTTTTTTCAAAGCTGGAATTTTGCCCATACTTCATTCTTTTAGAATGTGTAAAGAAGACACAAGGGTAATATTTTTTTCTCTGCTTTCTACATTAGAGATGTAGGCCTATCTATTTTATAGTCTCCATAGTGACCAGGAAGCTAATAACAGTATGACATAAGAGATAATCAGAAAACAGAACACTTCGCACTTCTGAAGACAAATGATTCTTAAACAGTTTAGTACTGGTTCTTATTTATTTATTTTATCTAACAATATTTTTAGAAATTAATATCTATGTTTAAGATTCAACAGCATAGCTACTCCAAGTGAAAATCTGAAAACTGTAAAAGCATTCCCATTGCCCACAGGAGGCCCACCAGTAATTATGAGAAAACACAACTTGACATTTCCAGTATTTTTTAAGATTTAAGAGAAACAAAACAGACACACAATATTCACAAAGCAAGAACGATCTTTTATTTTTTCTTTACCTTCCATTTATTATCTTTGCCTTAATTAATGTAATTAACTTACTTTAGGAGCATAAGTGCCATCAGCTTTCAAGGGGAATCATATTTTCAAATCACTTAAGCGATTTGGAAAACTCTCTCTTCCTACATTCTGTGTCACAGGGGCTGCAGGGCAGATATTACCACAAACCTGTGCAGTTTATGGTGGCTGTCAACCTGGTAGCTTCAGGAAGATGAAATACATATCCCATAAGGCTTCCCAGTGGACACAGTTCTCCTTACATGTTAAAATTTCTTTGCATCTGTCTTATATTTAAACAGGTCTTTTGTCTATAGGTTCCCCTCAAGTAGCAAAGTTGTTGGTAAGAGGTGGACAGGATCCCAAGGAGATTTAAAAACCAGTGGAGGATACAGTGGGCAAAAGAGAGACCGTATAGAAGGGCACAGAAAAGGTGGAAGAGGATAAATACATCGTTACAAAGAAACCACAAGGACACATAAGCCAAGGAGGGATAAAAGTGACGAAGTGTGTCACGTAAACAAACCTAGAAAGATGGTTCTGCAAGGAAATCCATGCAAACCAACACCTATCCTCATAGAGATTATTTTTTTTTCCTAGGTTTTAATGATGACAAGGAAATTAAACGTAATCGAGAGTGAAGAAGTTAGTGAATGGGTCAGAAAAGTCAGCTGAAGAGGTCATCATGGCAGAGAAGTAAGAATTTTACCTGAATTAGGTGAATTAAACACAGTGAACAGAGATGCACATTTTTTTTCTTGTTACTGCGACCATGCTACAGTCAAGCAAAATACATTCCAGTCAAATACTGGTTTGGCTTTGCTGAGATTATGTATTTTGGAACTCCATGATCTATATTTTGAAAGTATTTCCAATTATTAGACTTACAGAATCCTGATGACATCTAGTTCTCCCTCTAAAATGTTAATACTTTGCTTGGTAATGGAATTTTATTTATTTTTGGCAATCATTAATAGCTCTTGTCCTTCAGGTTGTATTTTTTTGACATCTAGTGCTGTATCTAATTAATGACCTTTTTTTTGATGAAGCAAAAAGTACACTAGCAGAGGTTTCAGTGGGAAGACTAACAGGTATTTCCAGTGTTTGACATCTATCAACCTGGCTGAAAATGGTTAGAAGCTCAAAAAAACAACTATCTGCACTCTGCTACACCAGACACCTTCTTCTACCTTTTCCCTCCATATGTAAAACTGAGGCAATAATAAATAAATATTTCCTACTGCTTAGGGCATTTTATATAATTGATGTAAAAAGCCTAGAGATTACTGGACAAAAGCCTCATAGCAGTTGGATTTTCATTTTTATTGATGCAATAAATACTCGGCCCTTATATTACTCTTACATTACTCCGTGGGGAACCACAGCCCAATCACCTGAAACCGGAAATTGGGAACTCTCTCATATATCAAGTGCCACCCCACAATATCTGACAGTAACACTGAAATGTACTTTGATTTTTTCCAAACACCATGATACTCAGACTGCTGACACAACTGCACGAGCAAGAGAAGATCTCAAACGTTTCCAAGGTTTGGAGATGAGCCGCGAGAAACTGTTCAGCTTCATTCACACAAAAGGAATAACTTATAATCCATTTTGCACTGTTTTCTAACTTTATCCTCTGAGATTTACAAAGCATAGGTGCAGACTTTCAAGGAGTTAAACTACCCAGACATATAAAGAGGTGCCTAGGGGGATTGTTGAAAATGCACAATAGTATATATTCACTGAATTCCCCCTGACTTCATTAGGTCTGACTTCATAAAGGTGCCTGAAAATGAAGAGTTGGAACCAGCACATTGTGACTCGTTGACCCTCTGAGCTTCTTCAACAGACCATTATCAGATATCTACAGTACAGAGCACAATCTGATAACCGATGCTTTAAGACAAACATTTCTCCTCTGGCTGTTCTGCATTCCAGCCCATCCCCAAACATCCAGCACAAGTTTAGTACTTCTTAGTGCTTATCCCACCATTTCTACATGATTTATTACAAATCAAAGAATTATATGCAAACTGTGGATCTGTTTGTAGTAAAAAATATATGAGAAACTGTTGTGAGTGAAATTTTAGAACCCTTTTATTACTGAATGTGAAACACGGTTCTTTTTTTTCTTTTTTTTTAAATTTTCTTCTGTGCCACAGATTTTGGTTTCATTTTTTTGCCCACCTGTTTGTTCCATTTCTTGCAATGAAGTGATCCCCCATATATAAAAGTAATTTGCAAATCCTATATTAAATATAGTAAAATGGTTACAAGTGCTTTGTAACAGGTAAATGTGGTTAGCGACATAATTCCTGACACCCATACTCAGACCAGATCTCTCCTACTGCTTCTTTCTCCAGCCAAACTCATTTTAAGAAAATAACGCAATATAGGATTACATCTATTTGCTCTCTAAACACTTAACAAACAAAACTGGCATTCTGAGAACTCCTAATATGTTAGCTATAACCTGCAAAAACAAAGAACATGTTGTACTATAACAGCCTTGTTATCTTCATGCTAGTAATCTTCATGCTTAAAAATAATAAATAAAGCTCTGCAAAAGCACTTTTAAGACTTTTATGAGCTCTTCCCTGAGGGACTAAAGATCACCCTTAAGACCTTGCTAAACAAAAAATAAGACTGCTTATCAAAACAGCTTGGTAGAGTCTTCAGCGTACATTAAATCCTTCTAATAGTTTGGAAATAGTGCAGTATAAAACGATTATCTTTGTAAAAATACAAGCTTACTAACCACATACAACAACTCTGGTTTGTAAGTGTAAGAAAACCTATGTTGAGTGTCAGAAACAGTTTGATCACCAGCTTTCTTACTATGAAACAAACCCATTGTCTGTGCTAATTCCTTGAAAGAAGGGGAGAGGACCATCTGAACAGAATTCAGTGATATGACAGAAGGAATGCCATAGGCCAGCAATGGCTCCAGGACTGTTCCCAACTTCCTAGCTTTCCTATTTTGATTCACCACAGTTTTCAGATGGAAAGGGATGTCAGATCATTTTGTCTTTTCTCCATTAGCATAGATATATTTCACCTCATTCCTTTGGCTGAGAGTAAAGACAAGCCACGTACAATTTGGTTAAAACTGCCTCCTCTGTGTAGAAGCTGATTTGAAGGATGTGGATCTGGAGAGAACCACCCTCCAAATGGGGGAACAAAAGAAAAGAGAACATCCTATGCCCACAGAGGCCCATGTTCATGCTAAGACAGAGTGATTCTTCCAAGTGCCAAAAGCAGCTTTGTAACAAAACAGCACACTCTGTTGTGCCCACACATCTGATGTGGTCCCACTTGTTTCATCTGGGTTAGCAAAATGTCTCAGACAGAAAGGGAGGTCTTCCATTCCCCCCTATGAATACTCTACACAGTAAAAAACCCCAAACCTTCACTGCTCTGAAACACTGCCTCATATTCACTTGCTTTCAACCCAAAACTCTTATACAGCTGCTTCTTCCAACACTCTGGACTGTTCTTCATCCATGTTAGAGCTTGTACATCCATGGGTTGTTCAACAATTAGCATATATTTACTTTGTTATTATTGGCCACATTTAACCTTTTACTCTTTCAGTTTTCCCTTACAAATCAGCTCCAACAACTCTTTAATCATTTGCTGCTTACACCTGACATCCCTCCAATTCTCTGACTTCTCTAATGTGGCCGGAACCGAACACATTATTCCACGTGCAACCTTAGCAGAACTATGAGGAGAAGGACAATTACCTTGTTACTACCTTTTCTGCTGCCTTGCCACAAGACAAGCTACTACCTAATTTTTTTTAAGACACCTAAGTATTTTTCAGCATTACTGTTTTCCAAGTGCCTCACTCCCATCAATGATCTGGATTTTTGTTGGATTTTGGATTACTTGATCCAGCTGTATCAATTTGTAATCTTGCTCCTTTTGGTATTGTGATTTTATTCTCCCTGGACCACCACTGGCAACTTCAATGTGTGTACTGTAATTCACTTGTTCAAACTTCTATAAGAATGTATTTATTTCTCCATATTTCTAAGATGTTGCTACAGGTGCTGCTGTCCTATGGATGCTGTATCAAGAAGCAGACAGCTTATGGCAGGCAAAGGACTACTGTAACCATATTCCTTTCAGTCCACATTTTTTTTCCAGCCACTTCAAAACACTGGAAGAGACCGATGTTGCTATGTAATTGGGAGGCTTTGACAGCCAGCTTACACAAATAGGTACGAGAAGCAAGTAGACCTGTGCAGAGTATACTGCCCTTGGAATTCCCTTTTCATTTCTACTGAAGGAATTCATCTGACAATCTCTGCCATTCCAGAAAAGGTACCCATCTTTTTCTAACACTCGATATATCTGCCTCTTTCTACAAGCTCAATAAAATCATACTGTACAAAATCATTGTGCCCTCCTCTCAACAACTCAATGCATTACTTTTTTTTTTTTTTTAATAGTTACTTTACCTAGAACATTCAAATGAGATGCACAAAAGACTGTATGAAGGAAGCACCGCTCAATGCACGCATACTTCTGGACTGAAATCCATGCAACTTCCAATAATCAACTCTTTGGGAATTATACGTTCTTTATACAACTAGACTTACAGGATGATAACTATCAAATAAGCTTTGCCTACATAGAGATTAGAATCACACTGTTTGGGTTTTTTTTGTTTTGTTTTGCTTTTTTCTGAAAGCAATCTTCTGAAATCTTAAAGAAGGACCAGAAAACATAATTCATTAAAACAGAATAGCTATTTAAGAAATAGCCCCACTGTCTCCACTGGAGTTTACTGCAGCGTAAGATGCCACATTAAGAATACAAATTAAAAAAAATAATTCTCTTGGTTCAAAATGTTTGTCTCATATACTTTTGTAATGCTTTAATCCAAGTTCTCTGTGCTTTTACCTGTTTTTTACAGACCTCACCAATTACTTTGCCTAATACTTACTCTCTTACACTTCCTAAGTAATGGCTACACAAGCAATAATTCATAGGATTTTTTCCAAGCAGTTTAACCCTTGGTTTAACCCTTTTTAAGAATTATTAAAAGACCTATTTTCCGTCCAAAATTCATTTCACCTCTTCTTCTTGTGTCTTTTGTAACTTGATTTTCTTCCTATCAACAGCTGTTCCACAACTTTAGTGACACAGAATTTGGAATTCTGGTGTAAACAAAGTAGTTCTCAACTTTGGAGGAAAGTTTGCGCAGAAAATAAAAAGAAATATATATATTCTGAGTTTGTAAATACATTCACAGAAAGTCAGTTCCATCAAACATGTTTACAGAGTAGGAATGGAACTTATTTGGATCTTGTGCACTTCAGAGGATGGTGTTTTATCAGATAATCCAAATATATCAGGATAATTAATAAAAATTAGTAAGACAAAAGTCAATCCACATAACACTGATACATAAACATATGTTAGAGCTACTCAAAATTTTGTTTAACTAATTCCCACAAAATACTTTTGCGGTATTGCATATAGGGCAAGTCAGGAAATGACGTGAGCTGACTTGCTGGGTTCCAAAGCACAGTAAAGGCAGACCACGTTCAGCATCCATGGGTTACCAAGAACCAATTCTCTGTTTGCTCTTCTGGGTCTTAGTTACCTCAAATGGTAACATTATGTTCTGCTCCAGGGACCAGCATGATGTCATTTTATCATTTAAGTCCCAGTCCGAAGCTCATTCAAGCAGCGATTAAAGAAGTTTTAAAATGCACATAGACACTGCACACAGGAGCCAGTTTAAACTGTGTCTGAGTTATGCAAAAAACCTCAATAAATTCTAATTTGTGGCAGATTCACAGTTGCTCTCACTCTGCAGACAAATTATTCTTTCTTCTGTTCCTGGAAACTGCAGTCAGTAGCATACATTGCCTACTATGAAGAGACCTTTGTGATAAGATGATATCAAGGGATGTTGTGACACTCCTGATTAAGAATTACACAGTAAGCAAACCGTACAGAAATGCTAATTTTCCTCCCCTTTCTCATCACTTACCTAAATTATTCTGAGTAATACAAATGATCTTTATTAGCTTTAAGGCAGTTCATTCTCTCTTTTTTGTATGTCATTTTGTTAAAGAAATCGTATTTCTGTGGCTGATTAAGCGCATTATATATTTCAGCAATTAAATTTGTGCACTGTTTTACATCATGTTCACAAACAAACAAATCCAAAACCTAAAGAACATCAATTCTTTTGCAGTCACAGCCAACTACCCACCATCAGCAGAGAATGAATAACTTTTGCTGGAAATAGCCTTTCTTTTCCAAGCTCCTCTTTGAATCACTGATTTCTGAGTATTCCCTGTAGTTTTCAGTCATCACAAAGTGATGCTGAAAAACCCACAGAATTGCCCAACCCAAATAAGAACGACACAATTTTCTCCACTTTGGCTGGAAAGTATGTAAGCCTACTTTATGATGAGGAAGTAATGGTTGACTAACAGAGCATGGTTTTACAAAATCTGCCTTTTTCTGACCTTAAGCTTACTAAAAGTGAGTCTCAGGATGTGATCCAACCAGGTATCACTGTGCCTACCAGCACTAAGCTGATGTACAGAAGGTTTCTAACAAAAAGTTCTCTGCAATCCATTCATTATACTTAGCAACATCAAACAGGGAAAAATAATTAAAAAGCTCCTATTGAGCACCTAAAGACCTTGAGCACAGACAGGGGGTGAGCACAAAGACAGGGTATTTGGTTGTAAGAGTCACACTTTTTATATACTTACATTCATACACATTAAAAGAAATTACAGTACCTTTTGAACGGTTTTCTTATTTTCTTCCTTCTATTCCGGTCTATGACTGTCTACACTTAGAGTGTACATATTTAAACATACTTAAAAAGTTACATAAAATTTCTTGATTTAAGTTTTTTTAATCTTCAGATGTACAAGTATGTGGACATAACATATTTGAAAGATAAATTGCCTGACTAGATTCAATTATGTGAAGTAAGAGTGAAAATCACATGCAAATGACATTATAAATGGGAACTATGCTGAGAGCTTATTTGTATTGTACAAGGTACAAGCAAGCAAAAGTAAGACACCTAAGACTGGTCCCCCTGGAAAGGCATCCAATCTTCCTTGCAGCATCTTTGACAGTACTGGAGGTTGCACTTACACACTTATATAAAGCTTTTCTCAGTACATTTTGATATTACATCTCTGATATTCAAACATTACATAGTGTCTCATAACTTAAGATTCAAAGAAACTTTTGAAAATAGCAGGTGAAAAGAAGATGTTGTAATAACAGTATGCTGCCACTTTTGATACACCTGACCACTGACTGCTCTCCTGAGCAGATAATGTAAAACATCACATATTCATAGCTATTATTATTAGCCATAGTTTTTAGTATGACCATTTTCTTCAATCAGTACCACATGTTAATTGGGAAGCATGGCTGTGTCATTCACAGTATGGTACTTCCTTCCTTCCATTAAGGCCTTATGTTAAAGGAAAATTGAAAAAAATTGGAAGGAGCACACACTCTGCCAGCTGTTCTGTTTTTAAACCATGTTTTACACTACCTTATCATGACATCAGTTTCCACTGATTATTTAGGAATCAGATCCATAAAATAAGGAAGTATTTACACGGTAGGTTCAAATTCACCTCTAGCCTACACAAAACAAGATACTGTTATCCTATAAGCAACTGGTAATGTGAAAATGTTAGATGATATATAAATCACAGTTACCCAAATCAGCCAAAGCATCATCTTCAAAGGAGAAAGCTTGGGATTAGGAAGGCCCATAGAACAGAACAGCAAGGCATAAGCTATACTTTGAGTGACTAAATGGAGAACTTCTGAGACTGTCTAAAAAACCACTCTTTTTGTAAACTTTTTTTCCTTCAGATATTAATTATGAGCATGCTTCTCCAGATTTCAGCACACATTTATCCTCTAAAGGAGCTGGCCAGAACACTGAATGAACAGCAAGAGTTTCAGATGATCTCCATGAGCAAACTGCATTTACCTCCACAAGTTATCTTCAGCGAAAAATGTGATCACTTTTTCAGAAGACTAAACTGTTCTGGAAATCTCACTTCCTGAACACATTCCATTTCAAGTCTTTGTGTCCATTAATTTTCACGCAGCTATTACTCAAACAAAAACTTTCTTCTTTGGAACACTCCTTGGAGTCTTAGTATCAGACAGCTCAACTTATGCACATTGAACACTCAATAAAATATGACTATAATTAGCTGCAAAAATTTCTCAAAACAACTAATATTTTATCTTAGGTTTTCCCCAATGGCTTAAATACTGATGAAAAGAAACACTCTTACAATATCCAGTAAAGATAACTAAGCAAAAAAAGAATGGAAAACGGACATCCAACAAACACCTTTGGAAATTACTGGTTGTTCTTATCACTGCAAGGCTGCATCAATTTGAGATTGGCACAGATTAGCAGAAGCTTACATGAAAATATCTGTGTTCTGCTTCTGTAATAGGTGAACCTCCAACAATACATGGGGATAAGCAGAACAGTAACTTTAAAATGTCACCTTAATTCAAAATATTTGTTCCTGATCTATTTTCTGAGTCATGTCTATCTGCTTGCTTTATTGACTAATTTTTTTTATCTGCCCTTAGCACTAACAAGTCAATACAGCTAAAAAAGAAGGAACTGGACAGTGCTTTGTAGACATATTATCAACAGAATAGTCAGTTAAGTACCATTTGCAAAATGCTTATTAACTAGGGATGATGCGAAGCATTCAAACCCCAGGTTAAGTTATAGCAGTATAGGCAATTAATAAAAATATCATACTTTTATGCAACTAAATTTGACCCCAAAAGCCACAGAAAGACAGAAAACATAGGACCCTTTAACGTAATTTTTACAGTCATTTATCTGACTATAACCACACTTTAAAGTGTTAAGGTCAGCTGGTCATGAAGCTTGAGCTACACTTCTGACTAGCATGCACCACATTTGACTTGAGAGTAAATAAGGGACTGACACTCCATTAACCTTCACGAGTACAATTATTTATCAAAACAGTTCAAAAGAGTACCCGACAGAGAACTGATAAATGTGGAAGCAAAAAAGGAAACTGTAACAGAACAAGCTGATCTTTTGTCAGTGATGAAGAGCTACTGCCCACCACAATTCCTGGGGCAAGTCCTCCCGTCAGTTTTAAAACGACCATCCATTTTAAATGAATGTCCCTTAATTCACATTGGCTTTGACAAAATCTCAGAGCTTTATTTTTGTGTTTTGTTTTTTTTTTTTTATTTCCATCTTCTTTCTTGGAAATAATACATACTAATATCCTGTATTTACAGGAATCTTCAAAGACTTTCTTCAGAAACTCACACAGAAAATTCAGGAGAGTTCTGACACGTTTGGTCATATCTACTCTTTTGTGCTTTTAGTTACAGCACAAGGATGATGCCTGTTCACGATATTCCTATTTGGTGAGCTAACTGTCATCTTCCTACCTCCCTAGGACCTTTATTTCTTTTATTACAGGATCTGTGGTGGTTTATAACCCTACATGATCTTCAAATTTCATTAATTCTGAAAAATTTCTATAATATCTTAATGTTATGAAATTCTACTTGAATTCCTAACTGAAGCATGAGGTTGAGCAGTTGATCAGCAGCTGTCACCTGCCATCAATTACTTTGACTTTTTGACTGCAACAGCCCTCTGCACTTCCAAAGATAGGGGAGTTTCCTCAAAGTCTTGCACCAGGAAGTGTCAGGAGGGAGAATGGAAAGAGAACAGCTTCACCACACAAAGATTCGCTCATGATCAACTGGAAATTTCACCCATCATTGCCATCTTGTCTTGCATACTGGTTTCTCTTTGGCAGTAAAGCACACCCCTTGGTTCCACTGTACCCTAGACTGATCTCCAGCCTCTCTCAGATGTACAGATGGGAAGAAAACACTAACTATTCACCACTGGCGGTGCAGTTAAGACAGCACAGCTCAAAAAAAAAAAAAAAGAAAAAAGAAAAAAGCAGTGGCATGCAGCAAATTAACTACCTTCCTAGTCTTTGCTCTCCCTTTCAGATCAGTACTTACTTCACTACACTGTAAAAATTAATCAACTTCTGTGAAAACAAACAGCTCATCCAGCTGGCTCATACCTTCTTTCTGGGGGTCACAAGGCAAGAATCTCAAAATGTAAAAACCAAGAGACAAGGAAGAAAGAATCAAGTAACCCAAAACACAGTAAAAAACCCTATTGACTGATATCAAGGTCAATTTCTACTAAGTGTCATCTAATAAAGTGGAAAGATTGACTTGATAACTCCTTTTTAACAGAGGATTTATTACATTCATAAAATACAGAAAAGCATAACCTTCATTGTATTAGTTACCTTATTTCAGCTTGTACAAACAGTTTATTCCTCAGAGATAAAAAAGGGAAATGGATTTTGATTTTAAATCTCTTGCACACTTTATCTTGTACAAATGAAAATTATTATGTTCAGAGGCCTGAGTACTTTTTAAACGTGACTCAGATAATTGACATCATGAGGTCCAATGTTTATTTTTTCCCACTGATTTCCAGATCAAATGCCTTAAATTAAAAAGATTTCCTCCCTGCCAGCTCCTTGTCTTGGAAACTCAATGTTTCTTCTCCCTTCTCCCTGTAAGAAGAGATTCTGTCGTCATTACTTCACTGGCAATTCTCTGGCTATGCAGGAGGCACTACAATCCATTTTGCTATCCCACAGCTATGTAGTCAGAGCTCAGCAAAGCTAAGCAACCCCAAAACTTGTCTTCTGCCAGTTACCTAAGCAAAGTGGAGTGGCACACAAAGCCTTCCTTCCATCACAAAGGACTTAACTACAAGTTAATTGAACAAAACGAGACAGCACCATCTATGAAACGATGACTGAGGTACCCAGGCTATTTTTACTCAGGAGTTTTTCAGTTGCATCTCAGATGCACCTGCTGCAGACATCGTCATTAATGGAAAGGCATCGGTTGTAACGCAGAAGACACAGCTGTTAAAATGTGAATGATTCCACTCTAAGTAGTTCCAGAGAAACAACAAAACAGTAAAAAATTTTTAGAAAAATATGAAGACAAGAACTCCATGCAATGAAAGAAAAGTTTGAGACGAGGGATGTGATATCACTCTTTAAATACAAAAACATTTGCTGTAGAAAAGAGCACATATCCTTTTGCTGCAGTGGCTAGGACAAGACTTAGAGAGATAAAACTGACTGCACAGTAGGAATAACTTTGTAATGTTAGAGACAGAAATACTCTGGGACAGACAGAGTGGTAAGTTCTAAGTCTCCATCACTGAGTAACTTCAAGAAGTTAGACTATTATCTGAAAGAAATGACATTTGTACAGCTGATCCCTGGAATGAAGCTGGACTGGATGACCTCTCATGATCCCTCTCAGTCCTACAGTTCCATGAAGTGCAGGGCTCACATACAGTGAGAAATAGATGGGCTCATTCAGTAGGGGCTCTATAGATCTGCAAGGGACTTATTCACTAAGCTGGATCAGGGTTTTTAGTTGTGTTTTGCTTTGGATTTTTTTATTTTTATTTTTTTTCAGATAAATCAATAGGCTTGGGCCATTTTCCAAAGATGTGATTTGCTAAGTTTCAAGCCAAACCTCTCAAGCTTTACTCATGAGATAAGTGCTAAACAATGAGCCAGATTCATCAAAGCTTTATAGACTTACTTAAAAGAAAAAGAAACTGATTCAGCCAACTCATTTCAAGCCAAATCAGGCAGTTGAAAATCTATTCCTGAGATTTGGAAAATCTGTCTTTTTTTACAATATTTTAAAAATATGTTTTGAGAGTCCCTCTTTTGCAGGGGCCTCAGGCAACTCTGTCAAGAATCTGTTTTTTTCCAGTCTGATTAAGAGTGGTGTATTCCTCACGTCTATAGGAGATAGCTGAAATATGTTTTTATATATACACCTACATATTTTTACATATATACTTACATATACAAATAACATAAGGATTCAAGAACTTTCTATCAAAGGTTTGGTAAATATAGCAGTGCATTTACTTTCAAACAGACTAATAATGAATTCGCTTCTTTACTAAAAGGAAAAAAAAATCAATGGTAGCACTGGACACCAATGTACTCTATTAAAGCACAAAGCTAAAAACAGTTCTCTGCTCGCAAGTTTACAAGGTTTACAAGCCTTAGGACATAAAATCTACAATACCTCTCAGTACTGACCCTTAGAGTACTTCTGAGGGGTAGGTTGATTCCCATGTTTCTTCAGCTCTTGGCATCTCTACCAAGAAGGATAACAATTGAGCCAAACAAGCTAGTTTTTGTGTACATCCCACAAAAATCCTACTGGAAGCACCAAAGTGTTTGAAAAAAGGCATCAAATATTTATTACTAGGAGAGGGGAGGACATACGCCTGGTGCTGACTAACCAGGATGGGTCATAGTGTTGACTGGGAACAGGGAAAAGCACATACTACCTAGCCCTGCCTAGCCACTGGCATCCCACATCCTGACTTTTGAGCTGGAGAAAAGCTGGGCTGAAAATGTTGCGCTGGGAATGTGTAGATTTCTACAAAGAAGCACAGAAGAGGCCTCCACACTCTTCTTCCCCTACAACTTGTAAATTCACTAATGAAGTCAATTTCAGCGGCTGAAAGTTGTTGGCACTACTGTGATGGGCACAAACTTAGACTTAGGTGGCTGCCTTTCTATCTCAGTATCAAGCATTTACTGTAAATGTATAATGTAAAAGCGACGAGAAAACTTTCAAAACCTTGCCACATTTTCTTTTTCTCTTTTGTTCTTTGCAAGAAAACTACTCCTTCCAAGAACATGGAAAGAGCATGTGACTTTGAACTGGAAAACTTGAAAGATCAGTGAGCCTACCTGCTAATGAGCAACTTGCTATTGAAATGAGCTCATTAGCTTTCATTTTTGCTGGCTGCTGATCGATTCATGAGCCGCTTACGTGGCCTCTGTAAGCTGTACATAAATTATCAAATGCATTGATTTCTACAAATAATAAATTGGGAAGTCAGTCCTTTCTGTATCTCTAATATACATGCTCCACTCAATGGCCTTCAAAATTCATCCGAAGAAAACAACGATAACATCAGTGTTCACAGATACATTGCATCTCAAATGGCAAATATTCTGCTGCAAAAATAAGCTGTGCTGGCATCCCAGAGAAGTGAATAAAAGCCTGCTTCTGAAAATGTTACATACAAAATGTACAATACAAAACGCACAGAATTTTGCATGAATCTGTGTGTAGGTGGCAGCTCGAGAAATTCACAGTAAGGAGTAATTGTCTACAGCAAGGAAAAATCTGAGCTCCATGATCTTTAAGTCCTCTTTGATCTGATATCATTAAATTTCTATAACCTTCTTCATATGAGTGAAGTAGTCAAAGTCCTATGGCATCCCAGAGTCAGTGATGAGTTTCTGAAGTAAAAGCATTTTCTCCTGTCAACTGGCAACCCCAATAACATAGGAAAAGAACATGTTAAACACTAAATCATTAATCAGAGGAAGAGGTAGGGAAGACCTTCTTTACCCAAACATGCAGCCATAACGTTGCCCTTTTCCACACATATGGGTACCTCCAAAGCTGGGCCAGCCAACCTGGCTTCACCTGGCTTCCCAAATGCTGACAGAAAGTACAGCAAAAATTAGTACTTTGGACATGTATGCTTGCAAATTTCCAAGCCTTTCATAACACTGATTTGCAATAATTTGCCTAAGGTCATGTGGGCCTTGATCCAAAGCCTATTAAAGACAAAGTAGTCTTTAAATTGACTTCAAAGAGCTTTGGATTGGACCCTCAGTGAATCACTGCATAGTAAACAGAAAAGTCAAGAACAGAAAACCTGGTCTAAGGAATAGATGTATTCTCTCCTTCATCACCCCAGTTTTCTGAAAAAGGCAGGGAGATTTAATTTTCCTGTTCTTCTATATCACACTACCAGCTCCATGAAACCAATTTAATCCCCTGATACAGCCTAACACAAGAGCCCAACTGCATTGCAGAGGTATCTTCATCACCTTGACCCTCAGTAATACCAGCACCAGTGAGAACAGCTCACTGGAGTGCCACTGGAGAGAACTACGGCAATTCATGCCAGCTGAGGACGGTGCCAGCCCCGGACAGCATGCTCACGCCTGAAGAACAGTAAGCTTAGGACTAAATGCAATAACAATAAGGAGTTAAAATGTGCAGACCAGAGAACATCGCTTAATCCCAGTTTACTGAAAGGACATGTCATTTTTAGAAAGTTGTCCAAACAACTGTCTTAATATTCTACACCAAAGTGGCTATTAATCAAACAACAAAGGCCCAATTAACACATAGCTGTTGTCACCTTGATGTTAAAAGCCTCTCCCTTCCCCCCTTCTTTCTTTCTTTTTGTCTTTAATGTTACAACCTAACCCAAAAATGCCTCAGGGCCCTACAGGAAAAAAAAAAAAAAGACAAGATAGAGAGAGGGAGGGAAGAAGGGAGGGGGAGAGGGAGAAAAAGTGGGGAGGGGAGAGAGAGAGAGAAAAAGAGAGTCTTAAATACCATCTCTCCTCTAGGCAGCAATTTCCACAGATGAAGAGGTCACCACTGTTTAACAGTGTGCTGCCACGTTAATTTAGTATGACAAGATAAAGCAGTAATCTCTGCTCGAAGAGGCTGTAAACCGCCTGCTATCCAGGGACATGCTCGAGTCGATTTGCACTGTATATCACTTTATACAATTGCCGTGACAAAGCCCCCTGAGTTCCCTCATGTAAATCTCTCTCTCTCCCTCTCAACTTCCCTGCCAGTCAGACAGCATCGGATCTGTGGTAAGCTATGCAAACTTCATGTTTTACGCATGCCAATGGACCCCAAAGCTCCCCGCCTTCCCTCCCCCCCCCCCAAGAAAAGATGTTTAGGACTTTGATAATCCATTGATCCCACTTCCATATCGGCTTGTATTTTTCAATCTGTCGTGTTAAGTTGTCAGAGAGGGCGATTAAACCGATGTTTCATGTTCCGAGATTTGCGTTCTTGGGAATGATAGTTTTCAAAGCCTTTCTTGCTAGGTTCTGCTTAAAGATTATCCCTAAGAAAGCTGATGTGAATATTATTACTGGCATAAACCTGGTAATAAAACCATAAAGTGTTTTAGGTAAAGACATTTTAGAGATATTCAGGGTTATAAACATAAGAGTTTAAAGCTGGATAGAATTTGGAGTGCTTAAAAAAAAAAAAAAAAGGGAAAAAAAAAAAAGCGCCCTGTCAGGCTGTGGAGTTTTCTCAGCATGAAGCAAAACAACATATGTAAAAGGGAAAAGGGAACTCGCATGTCTATGTAAAATAAATATAATTACAGAATCACAGAAGAGGGCAGAGCAGAACACCGACCTGTGCAGTTAGACAGGAAAGAAAAGAAGACAGAGCATGTGTAGCGGTGGTCATGATACTGCCTCAAATAAAATGCAGTGACAGCTATTTCGAGCGAACAGCAAAGAAAGCTGCCTGTGTCTCCAGCAGCCTGCACAGCTGAAAACATGGTCTTCTTGTTGGGGAAATAGGGTGAATTTTTTGCAATATGTTGCAACTCTCATATGCCATACTGCATCTCTAGAACATGCAAGTTTTAAATTATGTCTCCTCTCTATTTCACATTTAATTTGTGTCGTTTTCCTATGGCCTGCAGGCATGATACAAGTCACAGCACACAATACACCAAATACGGTGCCAAAACGTGAAACTGTGCACATGTATATACCCACTTTCTGGATTAAACATAGAGGAGGACATAAGTAGAATTAAAACACTTACAGCAGACAGGTTTCTACAGAATAAGATTGGAATTCAACTACAGTTCCTTAACTAATATATTGCTAGGTCTATCTACTAAGCTTTTGGACTTGCAAAAATGACCAAGCAAGACTTAATGAAATCTTTCAGACACAACAGGTTACACATACATTCTCCATAATTAATTCAATTTAATAATAAAATTTGATGTTCATTGCAGCTGATAGCAAGACAAAGGGATGCTTTATTAAGCACTTAAGTGTCTAGTAACATTTGAGGATTCCCTACATTTTAAATGGGAAAACCCCCTGGATTCGATGCCATTTTTCAGTATCAAGAGAATCTTCTCAAAATAGCCTTTTAAAGGTGTTTTGCATTACTTCAGTTCTCCAATTCATGTTGTTAACCAACACATTATTTATTACTTGAACTTAACACTGCTGATAGATATACAACAGAATATTTGTTTTTAGGGAATAGCCAATTCCTAAAACCCCACCAAATACCATCAGTACTGGTTAAAAAACAAGTCTGCTAGAATATTCACATGCTCTCTCTCCCCCAAAAAAGGGGTTGAACTTGAACATGGTTACTTCTACAAATATATGAGAGAATATTTGTACAGGAATGTGTGTTATTTCTTTAACTCCATGTACTGTGAATGGTATTACTCTCACCTAATTTTAGCCCCAAATTAGACATCTAGTCTAAACTAGCCATCAAGGCTCCCTCTATAGTCAACAGACTACACTTTCAGAGGGTAATTCATCTTTCTTGTCTTAGATGCTTATTTTGAGATTGGAAAGGTTGCTCTAGCAGAGCAGTTATCTTTTTCCATAAACTATGGAGACAGCCCAAACACCTTACTTTTGTGCCTAAAATTTGGTGAACTGAACTCTAACCTCCCTGTATTGCATTCAAGAAGCTCCACGAGTTTGGAAACACTAACAGATCATAGACCATCATGGATGGAGGACAAGTATAGTTTCCATTGTACTAGCACAGCCACAGACAACAGAAGTGAATTGCCAATGATAAATCCACAACTGGGAAGATGAAAATACAGTCTAATTTCACCCAGTAAACTGAAAACTTGCCTTTTTTGTTAATATTTATGAAATTACAAGTCCAACAACTCTTTGCGACATTTTACAGAGCAATATAAAGATACAGGTCCTAAATATAAAAGTAAGTATTTCAGTCAAATTAGCTTATTCACATGGAAAACTCGGGAATTCACTGTGGCCCTGTGTCAATATATTACCCAATACTCATGTTGACAGCTTCAAAACTGAAGCTATGGTCACTGCCCAAAAGCTAAGTTTACACTGGCCACAAGCAAACAGGAAAAGTACATCATCTGCCACAGATGTATTCTCTGCAGTACTGAATCACCCTATTTTCAATTCTGCTTGTAGATATATAAAATTCTGAAAATTGTTTTCCTACAGAACTCATCAAATTGGTTTAAAGATAATTTAAACAAGTCTTATACATATATTTATTATGAATGATCAATCTGTTTTCCCTCACACTCCGTGATCGCTACTGTCTGTGTCAAGACAATGTAAATCTAAGAATTGGCGGGGGGGGGGTGGGGGGAGGAAAGAAGGGTATTTGCAGATTTCATATTTGTAGAAGTAAAGAATATACCATGGACTCACACTCTATCATCAGTCAAATCCAGGACACAAACTCAAGTGAGTTGAGTGGTTTGAGCTCTGAGATGCAGAATGCTTTATATTCCCAACAGAGCTAAGCACTGCACAGCAAACTCTTATTTAACAATAAGCAAATGCTCTGGCCAGGCAATTACCTCTCACTCAAGGCTTTTCTAGTTGAAGTTATCTAACTACAGATTTATAAACTATTGGGATCAACAGCTGAGCTTAACACCCTAAGCCCCAGCTGTAACCTATGAAGAAAAATAGGCACTTCTAGGGTGTGAGTTCTCTGACCTACTTAGAAGGTATGTTAGGACAAAATATAGCATGCTCCACTATTCCCTATTTACTTCCATTAACCATGAAGTTAAACCTAAATTTACCAGCTTACCTCTGGACATATATTTTGTATACATTTAGTCTGATCAGACTTCACTCTTGAATATTCACCCCGAAAATGACATTATGACTACTTCCTTCTAGGAGAAGAAATAACTTCCTTTCTCTATGAGAGAAAGCCAAAATGTCCTTCTACTGCACCAAGACTCCTATAATGCCCAAAAATTTACTATTGAGACTGCTGTCACATACCAAAAAAAACCCCTGTTAATTTAACTGAAAAGTATACAAAAAACTAACTCGCTCCTAATAGAGTCCTAAATCCAGTAAGCTCTGCATTTGTGTATGGTTGTTTTCTGGAGACCCACAGATGCTCAGCAAATGCTGTGCCTTTTAACGCAAAATGGATCCAAACCTGAGCAACTCTACTGATTATGACTGCAGCAGTTCAGAATGAAAAGAACAGGAAAGAGGGAAGTTTCACTTACAGCTACAGAGATGAAACACACTTTAAATTCAATCTGAAAATCAGCATAGAAAAGAGTGTGAAGCTCAAGTATTTTGTATTATTTCTGGCTAGCAATATTAATAAGCAATGCAAGCTTCCACTTCTGACATGACTTAGTGTATACACATACAATCTACTGCAGTAATTCAGACTTGAAATGTCAGAAGGATTTTACCTTTTTGCTATAATATTTCTTATTTTCTGTCATCAAACTCCAATCCTACAAAAAGCTATGTGCAGAAGGAGTTATAGTCAGTGACCTCTCCTTCCCTCCCTCTTGCTACCATCAGCATTAGGTTCCAATCAACCAGATTATTTTGCAGGAACAGGGTCATAAGCTAAGCATTCTGGGGCAGGAATGTTTCTTTTTTCTGTCTCTATAAAAATAAATCATGCTCTGGGTACAATATAAATAAAGATAATAACAGTCTGATCTTAGATTTTATTGGTCTATGTTTCAGACAATCTATATAATTTGCCTGCTGCCTCTACAAACTACAAAAAAGTTAATCTTTATAGTTCTTTTTTTTTTTTCCTTGGGGTGGATTCAGTTTTCAAAGCAAAAAAAAAAGAATGCTAAAGCAGACTATTTCCATGTATAATGACAGCCTTGTTTACACTGCTCTGGCAAAAGCTATCCTTAGTTAAACTGGGCAGAACTCCACTCAGTTACTTCCATTAGTTTATCTAGTGATGCTAAATTCATGGGATTCACTGAGTCTACTTCAACAAAAACACCTTATCTGGTCACACAACTGCACCTAAACCGGAAAAAGAGACAAAGAACTTAAGAGTGTTAAAGGGAATCTGGAAACGAGGCTGGCCAAACTATTCAGACAAGATTGCCACCCCGGACATAAAGGACTCTTTTAAGAAAGTTTGTTTCCTCCGTTTCATTGTCTTTAAACACTTTGGAACACTGGCTGGTTCCAAAACATTGCATCACATCAACGTCCTCTTGTAAGGAGGTCTCTGAATATGTCTTAGGAGTTGACACACCTTGGCAGATTCCCATTCTTAAACAAACACGTACTGAAATCTGTTTTGCCACAGGTCCCTCTCCAGCCATGGATCTCTAGAGAAAATTAATAACCCCTTTCATTGCAGCGGAGAAGGTGGTGATATTTCACTGATAAACTCAAGACAAGAGGAAGCAGTTAACTACATGAAAGGAAAAAAACACGACTGGATGACATGACACTTTAAATGTTAGCAACGGCCTGAAGCCACATTTTCATTACCACTCCAACCATCATTACTTTTGGTGAATCTGCAAAAGCATTAGCAGTGGCAAGAAAAATTAAGGGAAAGCAAGCTGGCCTTGGCACAGCCTAATCCAACTGAATTTTATATGACCTAAGAAAACATACTTAAAGAGACAACACAAAAACCATGATGGAGCATTTCACTCGTCCATTTAAAGGGCAGAAAATTAAAAAATGCTTCAAATTGTCACTGTAGTGGGCAACATCCTAACCGTGGACACACACACCTGACACTGAGAGAGGAAAGTGTAAAACAAGACTGTGACTATTAAGAGTAGCAAAAGGTTCTGGCATTTCTAGGAGCCAGAGCTGATAACCACAGGGATTCCTTGCAACCCTGGAATTCAAGAAACCATGACCAGTACTTCACAATGCATTTCAGTTTTGGTATATCTCTACTGAAAGTAGAGCTGCATATCAAAAAACAACCATCCCCTAGTTTATTGACATTCTGTCCAAGCAAATAGCGCAATACTTATTTTTACTGTGCAATGTCTTCATATGAGCTATTTACTAAAAGGCTTTAGAATGGATTAAATAATAAAAATGATTAAGTTAAATATGACTACAAGCAGAGGAAGAAAATGGGCAAGGCAGAAAAAGGTTTTCAGAGGACAACTGCAAGCAGAAAGAAAGTGACAGAGTAATATTGGCTCCTATGAGGCTGGAAATAGAGAAAAACTCTCACCTGCAGTGAGAAAAAAAAGAAGAGAAAGCCACACCAGCTGCTCAGAGGAAGTAATATGGATATGGAAAGTGTGTAGAGCAAAGAGAGAGCACAGGAGGAAACTGTTCTGGAAGTTCTAAAATGAATGAGCAGCTACTGAAACAAAAATGAGCCAAGGTGGTGTGCAAAAGTAGAAGTTTGTGCTACATAAGAAGCAAAACATAATCAACTTTGATTCCCACAAGTCATGCCTTGAGGCACGTGTCATATAAGAGTATGAAAGCCCAGTATGCTGCTCTCTATTCTGATCATAGTTACACTGACAGTCCAAGGCCAAAAACTTCTCAACAGTGGCCCAAGGAGATAAAATCACTGCTTGAAAGGAAAAGCATGAAAACTTAATCTACATTTTTGTGGCCTTCTCCTTCCAGGACAATGGAGAACTGGGCATTTAACTGGCAGCAGAGTTTCTCTCTACTACAACACCGTAAAGATTCACGGTCACCAAAGAAAGGGCAGCATTTCAAGAGTAAATTTGGGCAGAGTGCCACAGGTGATGGATCTCGACTGCAGAAACCATATACAGTCTATGGCTACTGTTTGAGTTCTGACAGAATGGAGATACCATAGATCCTACCTATGTTATGTCACACCTAGGGACTGACTTTCAAAAGTAAATGCTGTATCAAGAAGTAGGAACACTTAATTGTAGTCTCTCTCTACATCATTGCTATAAGCTGGTCATGCAGTCCTAAAGGGGCTTTCTCCACACCCGAGTCTTCATCAGTGCTCCTCAAATTGGTAGCTTCAAAATTTTGTTTCAAATCTGTGGTATCTCCTGCCTCTCTCTGGCAGACATCCCTGTCCTGATCTACTGGGTTCTGGCTGCAATGTCCTGCTGCAGGCACGCTGCTGCACTCCCGAGCTACGAAACCTGTTCAGAGCACTAGGCTGACCTAGCAGAGTTCGTGCCAATGCACTTCTTTATTTTTTCAGTAAAAATGTAGAGCCTTCAGTGTGTAAGCCCAAACTGAGTGACTTACTGAAGGCTACTTACTTCCCGGTTTCATTTGGAATGAAACCCCTGTGTCCACCATGGAAGTCCTATGGCAAAGTACGTTGCTTAGAAAGATGACCAAGTCTTCTGTTTTTATGACTTACATAGTTTTTTGATAGGGCATTTTATAGTTCTTTTCTCTTCGTTGTAGTTAAGACCATCTGGTTCAAATATTCCCACCAACTGTGGGCCTTACTGTTCTACCTATCTCTTTTTTCTGTGGAATTTTTCTGCTATTTACGTGAATTAAATTTAGTAGTATTTATGCAAGAAGCTTAAATGAAGATATTTTCCAGTATGAAGTCAATGAATTGATTCCTAGGCACATAATCACTTGCAAACAATGGATACATACAGTTCCCAGCACTTCCATAAAACAAAGGTGTTTACTTTTCTGTTGATTATTTTCTGCTTAACTGCATTCAAATGAATCCATTAAAAACGTGACTGCTTCACAGTAAGATGATCTTCAACAAAAACAAACAACTGCTGTTTCCACTTCTCTTCATGGCCTTTAAAAACTAGTCATCTGCACCCTGTATTCCAGGCCATGTATATATTATAAGTCTGGACTTGATTTGTTAATTCATTGGTTTAAAATGTAGTTCTAACCCTCCTGCTTGGGGAAATAAAATAAAATAAAAAACCCCAAAACAAAACACAAAAACCCCAAACACAAAACAATGTTTTCTCACTTCATTACTTATTTATTGTCTCCTAACCAACCTTTGGACCTTTCAGAGTCTGATCATAATGCCAACAGATCACCTCAAACTTCATCCAGTCTTTCTGCCTATTGATTTCAGCTGGAATGAATTGGTTCTCCATGGCCAAAAGTGACCAAAACTCACTGTATTAATAGAGTGGTCGAATAAACCAAGGGAACTTCCATAAACCAGCAAGCATCCTGCTCCTGAATTGCACTATGGTTTCAATTGCTGCCTCACCTGAAGAATGAAAACACCTTTTTTTTTTGTTTATGTGCCCTATACAGGACCTGCACATGAAGTAGTTTGCAAATAATTGCTAAGTACTATAAGCATGACTGACATAGATGGGACAGGATTTGAGAGCTGTGAGAATACAGATCGTGACAAGGAGGACAGGCAGGTTATCACAGCTTAAATGGAAGATACCTGTCAGGCAGATACATGAGTTAAACATTTTTCTGGCTCCACCACAACAGGTTCTCATGGACTGCAGAAAGTTTTCTAGGCTCTGGACTAAACAGTGAAATAGGCAACTTGTACATCTAATGGGTCCTGACTGATTCTTTTTTATTTGTTGCCTTTCCTAATAACCCACAGAGTGATTCTCTGAAATGGTGCAAGTGTAAAGATCAAACTCTGATACAAGCCTGAAATTAGGTATGTGGAAACTGCTTTCAAGTGCTACTTTTGTGATGACATTTACAATGCAATGTTTGTAGCAATGCAATTTCATCATCTTATAAATATCAATTTACCATTAAGAAAGGAAGGAAAGAACATCAGACAAATGAAAACTTACCACCGTTTCTGCTTTGTTTTAATTGAACTAGTCTTCAGATAAGCCTGTCTAACTCTTACAAAAACAACAGTTTATAGTTTAAACTGTGAAAGTGTGTGTGTGTGAGTGTGTGTGTGTGTTGTAATTATGGTGCCTGCTAACAATTTCATACTGCCACATTGCACATATGGCTTCCAAGCTAGCTTTATCTGAATCTTTGCGAATCTATTCTCCGTGCTATTAAACTGAGCACATTCCACATCGTTCAAAAGTAATTACACTTTTGTCTAGAGTGTAGGAGACTGCTCTCCCCAAACAATGAAATTCTCATTATTAGAGCTGGCACAGTAACTGCACTGGTGTTCACAACACTGTGTATTGTATCATCACAATAACTTATCCTAAGCTTGATGCACAAAGGTACACTGGAAATTAAAATTTCTCTAAAACCACTGTGTTTTTTTTTTAATAGGCATTCTTTAGCTCAGTATAATTAGAGTCCTATTTGACTTTTTAAAAAGCTATATGCATTCAGATTTCCATTCTTTTCGGAACTTCTGAATAGTAGCTAAGTGCTCCAGCCGCTTGTTGTTCTGAGCCATTACTATTCATATGCTGACAAACTCCAGACCAACAGGTGAAGCACAGGCCAGGATGGATGTCATAAGAGAATTCCAGTTCAGCATTAAAGACCCTTTTATTCTGGACAAGTGGAGGAAAAGCATGAAGCAGTACATCAGGAAGCTCTTTGACCACTAATATTGTTATCCTCAATATGACCAAACTTTCTTAATATTATTCCCAAGTTATGGAGGAATAACTTCACTCACCACAGAAACACAACATCTTTTACTGTGAAGCAACAAGGCTACTTAACAGTGCACTGTCATATTTCCTATCAATTTAAAGCACTGCTGAATATTAATTCTAAATCCCACTGAAAGTGCAGGACAAACGTGGGCTAACAGTGCAGTCACACAGTCTACAACAACTGGATAGTGGCAAAATTACACTGTAACAGTTGGATCAGTACTTCCCTCATCCAGCATTTTATTGATATTCTATAGTTAAAAAGAACAGTGGGATTTGAGCATACCATGCCTGTGCCATACTTTAATCAGTATTTTTAGCCTTGACATCTCATATTTTCAGAAATTAGCA
>JAWWLV010000045.1:72534701-72548422 GCA_035041135.1 Platyrinchus mystaceus | reverse complement strand
ATTTGAGCATACCATGCCTGTGCCATACTTTAATCAGTATTTTTAGCCTTGACATCTCATATTTTCAGAAATTAGCACACAGACACCACTGGTGAGATCAGGAGTCTTGAGAGATGGCAGAAGCAAAATGGTAAGTCAAATAAATAGAAATAAAATAAACCTTAGTAACTTAGATGATGCTATCCATATACTGTAGCCTTAACAGGTTTCTTCAAAAGAGCTACTGATTGATACTGTAATCCTCAAATGTGTCCCCACTAAGCTTATGGCCTGCTACGAACATCCTGAGGGGACTCTTGGATATATTCTAGGTCAAAATCATTTGTCTTGTATTTTGTACTGAGCCTTTGGTTTAAGTTTGATGAATTTCTTTTCTTATCAGCAGAAGAGTTTTCCTACTTACAATAAGTATCTGGTTTCCTCTATCAGGAGGAAGACAGTTTGGGATAGAATTGCCTCTGCCTTGGTTGAGGCTGGTAGGGATCTCCAGAGGACATCTGGTCCAAACCTCCAGCTCAAGCAGGGCCACCGAGTCAGGTGCCCTGGACCACGTTCAGATGGCATTTGAATATCTCTAAGGGGTGAGACTCCACAACCTCCCTGGACAACCATTTTTTATGCTCAGTCAACCCCACAACAAAAAGCATTTCCTGATGTTCAGAGGGACCTTCCTGTGTTTCAGTTTGTGCCCGCTACACTAACCTTTCTCTGGCTGCAGTTCCAGCATCCTCAGAAACACCCTGTTCATCCGGATGGGAAGATGGGCTTTGCAGATTTTGTGCAAATTTTGGTTAGTTGTAAGATTTCTTTCCAGGAATTTTGTCCTCCTTTTATGAACATTTACTCAGTATTCTGAGATGCCTCTCTAAGTTGGCAGTTGTTGCAACTTGGTAAAGTGCAACAGAGTCAATTTTCAAAAGTCTAAGTTGGGCAAACCATTCAGTTGTAAGTGTGGTGCAAACAGCCCCACAGCTTAAGGATCCTAGGATGTTTCAGGCTGGCAGGACTTGTAAAAGGAAGCACAGCTGGAAGTAACCTATGAAACAGAGGATCAATTAGCATCTAGAAAAGTGAGGCCAAGTAATTGATTCTCAAGGTTGAAATTCTTTTCCCAACTGTCCCTTCACGACTCATTGCCGAGAGTCAGAATATGAGGCGGCCAGGATGGCTTTGGTGACAAGAGGAATAAAGATATGACAAAGCTTTGTAATTCCACACCTTTTCCAAATCCCTTGGCTGTGGCTTTGTTCTGCTGAGATTGTTCCCTAAACCAAATGGGCGTTGTACATGTAGTTAACAGAGCAAGACCTCTCTGGATCTATACCATGACTACCTGAGAATCCCTCCGGAGAAGAGTCTTAGCTGACAATCACGCACAAAGCAGTAAGGTTTAGACAGGTGCAGCAGAGTGATGCACTACACGATTTCAGACTGCCTGCACCTCTGAAACCTTCTCATGTGACACTGGAGAGATCTGTAAAGGTGTACCCTGCCAAAGACAGCATGTGGCTGGCAAAATGAGAACTCCATAGCCACTTGCCGGCTCAGTCAGGAGGTGCAGCGGTGCAGCTGACAAGCTATTAAGAAGTGTGAAGGACGCTGCTGGAGCTTTATCAATAAAACTGTATTGGACTGCACTCTGTGGTGGTGTGTGCACATGTGCATACACCTGGATTTGGTTCCCAGAGACTATATAATACACAGGATGGCAATTCAAACAGTATAAAAATGACCTCTGCAATGCTAACGAAGTGAATACCCTTTGGGAGTGATTTTCATAACTGCTAATCACACACATTGAAGCCATCCAGAGGTTATTCAGTTACTTCCTTCTTATAACTACATACCACAACAGCAGAGGGTGTGATTATGTATATTTTATGTATATCTTATTTACACTGATCACTTTCTTCTTTCTGAAGACACACAGGTTACATTCTTTCTGACCTACCTGGGTGATGATTTTTACAAGACACTCCTCACTAAAAGGGAGATATTGTGAAAATGTCACATTCATACCAACTGGCACTTTTCTTAAATATGTATGAAGACAAAAGTAGTCCCTTATAACCTCCCAAAAACTGCCTCAGATAATACAGTATGTCGCTGCTACAGCAAAACTGTCTGAAAGACACGATGATTCAGTATCTTGTATTACAGAGAGTCAGAACACACTGTTTTGACATCACATTAAATACAGCCTTCATAGCAGGAAGTCACACTAGATGCTCAGCTAAACTTGGTCTTAAAAACTATCAATTAATAAAAAAGTTAAAATCAATTAAAGTGCAGCTAAGTGTTTCAGTGAGGTGTAGTTAAAATACTTCTGCTGGCTTCCTTAGAAAACAGTGTTTTTATTTCATTAAGGTCTGATTCTACACTACCAGTGCCATCACAATTTTATCTATTACTTAAATGTTGTCAGAAACTACTCCTTATCTTCAACATACTCCCTTAAAATAAGCCACAATACAGCAAAGCTCACAGACCAGTTACATACCCTAACATCCCATTGGCTGGAACTGTGTATTAATGAATTCCATCTCCATAAAACATAAGATAAAGGATGAGAAGTAAACAAGCTCGAAAAAGATAATGACATGTCTGCCCATGAGTAATTTCTCCAATGCTGATCTTTCTTCATGTAAAGTTGCAATAACACAAAGTAAAATTAAATATTCCAAACCACTGTTTGAACTTAAGCATTAGCCCAAAAAAGGAAGAAAAATGGATCAGGATCAGTGAGTTATTTTGTCTAGGAGAGCAGCTTCAGTGAATATCCAGTGACTTGGTCCTATGAGAAATAATAATCCCTAAGGCTTTTTACTTAGGGCTTATTACATATGCATAATGAGCTGTAAGGGTTTAAATACCACTATGGAGCTGTTGCAGGCTTTTATGAGAATACACTATCACCTATTTTGCAATGCCTTTTTAAAAGCCTTCAAATATGCAGGTCCATTCATTATCTTCACTTAAAGTGAAATTGTCAGTGCCCTTGTCAAAGTGGGGGACTAACAGAAAAGTTACAATCAATTTGTAAACAGGCAAGAGCTGTGCAAGCGTGTTCACAGTAGACAGCTCTGCCTCAGCCCTGGGGTTTCAATGCCTTCCCCTGCACCCTTCAACCCTTCTAAAAATGTATCACAGTACTCCCCCTGAAGGGCCCATGTTACAATAGTGACACTACAATACTAGTGAGGAACATGGCATGGCTTTCTGTTCTTTTTGTCTCCTTTCAGATACAGCCAGTTCTGGACTTTCAGCGAGCTGCTAAATGTAAGGAATTAAGTGCTCAGTGTCATTTCTAAAGTGCACAAAAAGGTGGGAATTCGTAAGTGCAAAAGTAGTATGCTGATTTAATTCTGTAAGTACAGCAATTTTTCTTGTACATATCTGTGGCATGTGAATTACACAACAGATGTGAATTTTTAAAACCATCAAAATTCAAAGTTTCTTTTTTTACCCTTTATACAGACTCCCGTGCTTTACTACTGCATAAACTTGGCATTGGGGTGATATTTCAGACACCATGCCAAACGTGACTCTCACTTAGAGTGTTCCAAAACCATTTACTGTTTGCTGAACACATACACTTCAAATTCACATCACTGTAGCTAACAAATTTTAGCGCCCTAAATGCCATCAGGCAAAGGTGATGAGAAGTCTGCACTGCAAGTGATTTAGCATTTGTAGTGGAGGGTAAAGGCAGCCCAGCTAGGTCAAGGCTTTCACAGTATTGTAGCGTGTTCTGTACGTGTAACTGTGCATTGTATACTCCGTAAAGTACAGATCTGGATGCCAAACTACTGTAGAGGCAGAATTCAAAGAATGGATGTAAGCACAATAGACCATTAGCAAACCTACCATTGTGTTGTGCTGAGAAGTGGGAGTCCTATGGCCACAGTTCTCTTGCGTCAGCAGAGAAACTGGCTGAAATTCCTCAGAGTGAGGCTTGTTGGGAAAACTCACATGCAAGGGAAGGTGAAAGGCTGGGAGCCCGTCACTCTCCTCTTCTCCCACTTTCTGTCTGCTTGTCACCATGGCTACCTCTCCATCTGCTTCCCCATACGGAGAGGCTGGTCGCTTGGAAGACATCCTGGAAGGAACAAAAGAGGAGAAAATAATGAAACCTCCAAATAAATCCTTAATGCCGTCATTGTGTGGTTAGGGGCCATTGTAACAGAAATGCCTTTTTTGTGCTGGCAGAGAGCAGGAAACCATCCAAATACCACTGCAAAGCATACACAATTGGGAACAATGGCCAAGCAGGTAGCAACAGAACAGTGGCTTGTTTGTTGTGAGAATAATACACTAATATAGCACTCTCTTGTATTCTGGCTTCTTAAACATGAAAATTCACCTAAGACTGCATAATGAAATGCAATTCCTTTAAAAAAATACCCATCTGGTTTTGCATTTGCAGGAGACTGTAAGAAGATAGAATGTCTCCCGATACAAGCTATTGTCAACTTAGCTTTTAAGGAATAATCATCTGCATGTCATTATCAACCATAACTGATAAAAAATAAAGTAAAATAAAATACAATACAATAAAACAACTTGCTAGCAAGCCAAACTGTCTGTGTTTATAAAACTTCCCCCATGTGAACAACAGAGTGTTACAGTCATGTTGTAAGAATCTTTCCAGGTTTGCAGATCTGGTATAGTTAAGCAATTAAACATTTGAGCATTAATAATGTAAGCTTTTTGACAACACAAATTCAGGGGTGTGCTAACTGAATGAAAATTTCCTATCAAATCTTCTTACGTGTATCTTTAATACGTGTAAACGTAATTCACAATTATATATAAAAAAGGATACACAAGGAAGATACACAGAGCACACAATGTAAAAATCACACACAAACCTTGACATAAAATTCAGGCCCACATTCTGAATTTTTTTAGACTGTCTGATAACACTGTTCTTACAGCAATGTGTATATCTTCAACTTTTAGAAAGACCGAAAGAAGCTTATGTCACTGGAAAATCTAGGTTTCATCCAAACCAAGCACTACTGAAAATCTTATAGGACAATTTGAACCCAGAATTCTTCCAGTTTGGTCTTCAAAATAGAGGGGTGCAGCGAAGTACTAAAATGCAGACAACTTCTGGGATTAATTACAGCAACACTGTTCATGAAAATCAGGGTATGTGCATGGATGGCATAATGCACCCCTGTGCTAAGCAGGGGCATCTGTAAGAAAGAGTGGAATGAGAAATAAATCCTACAGGCATAGTCAAAAGAAGAAAAGCAAGCAAGCTAGAGAAATGCTTCGTAGAAAAAAAGAAAAAAAGAAGTTACGAACAAGGAAACTGAAGACTATTGTATGTAAAAGTTGGGAAAACGGGCTGAAGGAATAATGCTCCTCCTCCAAAATCTTGTATTTATGATTCTAATTACCCCATTTTGATTTTCCACTTCAGTTAAAGGACTGCATTTCAAAAGCCCAGCAGCCTCTTGAACCATGCGTGGGGCTGCTGTGAGGTGGAGCATGTCCATACGATTTGGCATATTGAGCACGGAACGGTTCTTAGCAGCAGTCAACTGGGTCTGAAAACAAACAGCGACTTTAAACAGCCCTTTGTTAGGAATGATTTTGTTCCTAATGATCTCATTTTGAGCTTTGCCTCCCAAGCCAAGTAAGATTATATTAAAAAAAAAAAAAAACACAAAAAACACAACCAAAAAAACCCTTCACCACCACCAAAAACTCAGACAAAAAGTCCCTACCAGAACCTATACTGAGCTGCACATTGCCTGTTCTGAACACCACCTATTGCCTGTGCTTAGAGAAGCAATCTGTATTTTCTATTAATGTTTGACTTAGTCCAACAGACTAACACTTCATACATCCTACCTGAATTCTGTCTCCTAGGCTTTCCCACCTACGTGTCTGCAGCAAAGCATATGCATAAAGACAGAGATCAGTTTTCTACTAGCCCACTGAATTCAGCATTTTACAGCTATGTTTGATATGACAGATCTCAAGCTCTTCTTCTGCAGAAACCATACAACTCCTTCCTGAAGTTAATGTGAATTATTCATATTCTGGATTGTACCTCACCGAGGTACAATATTTGCTATTGATTTTAAGTTTTTTGGTTACTCATTTCAACGCTGCCTTAATAGAAGCCAGGGTTTTTACAGAATATCTCTTTCTGAAAATCAGCACTAAGCAGTCGTCTCAATTTTGTCAAACAAAAGGGGAGGGACACAAAATCATTAGTCAATTATTCCACAGTAATGTTCTATACTTTAGAACATTTATATTCAATAAGATGACTGAAAATATTGCAAACCATCTACAAAAGCCTCCACTGCAATTCACTCTAGCAATAAATTATAGAGAGAGGATGCCTTGCTTTGTATTGATGATTTGGGTTATATACTATACACTCAAACTGTGTTAAAAACTCCTATTGATGTTAACCCGGAATTCTGCCACATTGCTTCACAAAGAGAGTCTGACTATCACACAGAAATAAAGCTCTTCTGTTAACTTGATAAGTAAATACACAGTTTTATCTACTGTGGTTCAGCTAGAAAGCTGCAGATCATCGTCTTCTGCTTGTCACTGTACCCAAGAGGGATGAAATAATTTTCTGCAGGGAAATTATAAACACAGGCAAGGAAGGCAATAGAGGTGTCCACCTCCATGCACTCAGAATAACAGAGATTATCATGCTTCTGATCTAAACCAAAAACCTACAGGTTGGTTTGTAGGTCAAACTACAGTGACACTAAGAGAGAGAAGAAACTTCTTCCTTTGCTTCTAGAAGATGCAGTTTAAAGAACAAGGCTAACAACTTGCTAAAATGGCTAAGGCAGCAAAATTGAGGCTCTAATCTACATTAGTCTTCCAAGTGACCAGGACATTCAAAGAAATGGATGCACTCTATCCACAGTCAACATGACTTAGACAAACCTCAGAGTTTCACAGAAATTTCTTACTCCCTACCTATGAAATTTCCACAAGAGCCTGGAAGATTTAAATAAATAAATTAATGAATCTATATCTACTTCTGAAAATGTCTTCCAAAAACACAGTAACTTTCAAAGACTATAGTAGGAAAGGATCAAATTTCTGATAGGTTCACAAGTAGAAAACATGATAAAGGAAAATTCGCAGATGGTTTTTCATAATTTGTACAGGTTTATTGGTCCATTTTCTGAATCTGAAATGCTCCCACACCACATATCCTTGAATTCTGTTCTTTTCACTTATCTTCATTATCCTATTGAGCTAATAGAAGGTCTTCACAAACTCCGTATCTAAGATGCGAGTTCCTATTCTGAACAATAAGGGAAACAGATAAATTCTGAGTAACAAAATTATCTGAAACTGAGCTCTTTTACACAGATCTAAGTCTAATGAAGTCCTGGAATTATCCCATCTTAACAAAGGACTGCAAATATCCTGGATCTACCCTCAGTGATAATACCACAGTTTACAACTTACATGACCTCAAGATCTTTTCCCCAAACTAGTTTAAACTCAAAACGGTTTTCAATTACACCACTCCGAATGAAGATCTACAATGGAAGAGGAAACAACATTTTTCTCAAACATGAACATCATATATGGATATGACTAAAAAAACCCAAAACAATCCCAAGATGTAACTCAGAAAAATAGCAATACAGTGGACCAGAGCGTGAATGTCAAAGGCTGTCACTGCAGATGAAATCTGTTGCAACTTAAGAACTTGCAAGAAGAGTTGCATTTTGAACTGTCATTAATCATTTCTACTGAATAAAAATAGCTAAGGAGTCATTTTTTAGACAACCTAAATCTGCAAAGTTCTGACGCAGTGGGACAGGCGGAACCCAGCCCACTGGGCAGACACACTGGAACTGTGGAATGTATCCCCACACTTGATTTTTATCAGTGGTTAGGATGGAACTGAAGACTTAGTTCTGGCGATGAACTCAAAAACTACACTGTTTCCTGTAAAGAGACTCTTATTTCTGTTTTCAGAAAGGCTTCTTAACATGCAGAAATTGCAGTAAAAAAACAAGCCTTTTGTTAAATTTTCATTAAATAAATGCTTTTCCTGGTAGCAAAAATGTTTGGCTTTTTTTCAGGGAAGGAAAATCTCACTCTTCTAACTGACTCTTATCTAACAAATATTTTATGTGATTCATGTTACAATAGTTTCTCCATGTATTTCTTTACACTCCTTCAATTTATAACAGACTCTTTGTAGGCTTAAACTGATACCCTGTGTGTATTGATCTCAGTGTTTTTGGACTGAGTTCAGCATGGCTGGATTTTCCCACTGGAGAGAATAACAGCTACACTACCTCCACATGAATTGTTTCCTCGTGCCATCTACAAGTATTGGTTCCATCCAAATAATTTCAGGCTACTAAATAAGACTATTTTGCTGTTGGTTTTTTTTTCCCCCTTGAATTCAGTGTCTTACAAAAGTGATCTTTCCGCACCTCTATGTTTTGTTACTATTTTTTAACAGAAACTCATTTAAGTGTCCCCCACTACATTTCCATTTGTTCATTGGATTCGGTTCATTTCATACATGATTGCATACCCAAAATAAATCTAAAGTGGTATCCAGTATTCAAGCAGATAGTGCCCTCTAGCACACAACCAGCATCCCTCCCAATGCGATTGTTCATTCCATAAAATTTCATAAATTTTATGTCATAAAACTCTAATCTCGTTACATTAGGCAAAATACCTCAGAAACATTTCAGATACCCACAACAGCTTTTGGAGAAGTGGCTTATCCATGTCTTCAAAAGTGACAAACACAGATGTGTCAAGAGAAGAAGATATGAGGCCATAAATCTTAACTTGTTGGGAGTTAATTAAGGGATTCATCAATCATTACACAGCTCACCCCATACATACACACAGGCAAAATCTCATCAGCTGCCACAACCCACAGCAATCCACAGGTTAAAAACTCCCAAAGTCCCTCTATTCTGACTATTTATAAATGACTTTGTATAATCTAGCATTAAGACCTGTAATTATAAAAGAGCATTAAAACAGGCCTGCATAGTTATGGATAATTATAGTTGGTACACTTTTTAAAGAAATAAAAAGCTTTTCCATTCAAACACAGGCTTTGCCTTTTTGACAGCTCCAAGTCCACAGGATGTAGAGAGATGATTTAAATTGTTATGTCAAAATTTTGACTGTGCAAGGCTTTCTTTTTTCCCCTTATCAAGAGAGGCATTGTTGTTTTCTCACCATAACCAGGCGTGACAGCGCCTGACTGGAGTCGCATAGCCAGCTTCTGAATTGGCATGAAAATATTCACCTCTTGAGTTTCTCTGGCAGCTATAAACTAAGTCTTTCTCATGGCTAGAGTTTAAATCAGTCAGCCCTGTACGCTGGAGACTGGCACAGAGCTGCCTTCTGAAGAGATACACAAGGACAAGAGGATCAGCAGCAGTGTGGAGGGTCATTCCAGCTACCAACAGCAACACCAGGAATTTGCTCTGTAACACATCCCAAGTCCAAACCAAATGCTATATACTAAACCAGTCCCAGGAACTTCAGTGGAATTCAATCTGACCTCCTGATCTGCAGAGATATTTCCCTCTAATTACAGTACACGTTGGAAATCTGCAGACTGCTTTTCCACAGGAAATAATTATGATTACAGACAGCAGCAATACTACATACAACTGATGTATGAGCATACACACACACATGTAGAGATGCATAAACACAAGCTTATCCAAAATGTCAGCAATGCATCTGCCTCATCTCTGATCACATTTAGCACTAATAAAACAGTTCATATTCCCAGGTTTATTGAAGCTATGATCTCTCCTTACACACAGCCCAAGCAAGAGGTACCAGTTAACACTAATGACTGTCTCCATTCCATTTTGGCCCCAAATTAACTCATTATTTATGTACACTGAATAACTAGTACCTCTAAAAAAAAACCCAACTCTGTTCATTTTGACAGGATTACTTGTGTAATAAGGTATTACTCAACATGAGTAAGGGTGGCAGACTCCCACACTCTGTCCCACTGGGAACTGCAAGCCCGACTTGTTTCTACACATACCACTAAAAACAGACTTCGCTTGGCAATATCTTTGAGTCATTTACAGCCTGGTTTGGAATTCTTCACTGAAGTAATTTTACCAATTAAAAAAAAAAAAGGAAAAAATTAACAAAAGAAGCAAAACTCTCTAATCTGCTAATCAATAAAAACTGTGCATGAAACGTGCTCTCATTTGTCACTCACACTGAGATAGAATAATCTCTTAATTATTACTTTCTAAGATCATATCGATCAGTCATCTTTTAAATGCACATATGCCACAAATAAGTTGCATTTTTCAAAAAGGGTTTTGGTGAATGAGACACTTTTGTTAATACAAACCCAGTCACTCTGGCATAACCTGTGTAATAGTTCTGTGCAGTAGTCTATTTATTATAGCTGCCATAAGTAATCCTATGGTTAAGGCCATCCAATAATTTCCATTTCATCCAGCTCACCTTATCCCTTTTTGCTTCCCAGATTTCCTCCCTGTATGGGGTAACTTTAACAGTTTCTCATAGTCCTACAGTTTAGAAGATTCTGAATATAAAACAGGCAGGGAATATGCTATCCCAAATCTATTTTTAAAGTTTGCATTTTTAAGGATAGTATAGTATCAGCAGCTTGGATGATAAACCTGATATTCCACATACTGTGGAAACTGCTTTTTGAGAAAAGGTACTGTTCAAAATTCCAGTGGTAAATGGTTGCATTTTGACAAGTTTTGGAACTCTCAAACAATACAGTTGTACAAGTGTCTTTAAAGAAAACGTTAATCCCTTTTTTATTACAAAAATGAAACAAAAAAACACTTTCTACAAACTTTATCCTCTCAACTGAAATTTTATCTCCATTTTCTTGCATTTTCAAGGAATTTATGCATGAAAAACCACTGTAAAATCAAGTCTAATAAAAATCTTTAGTGAAAAAAAGTTCACGTTGAAAGTTCCCAATGTGTATTTACACAAAGTTTTTCACTGACTTCTTGAAGCAGGGAACTGGGAAAGACTGTGCATGACCAAGTTGTTTAGTAAAATACGGTCACCTGAAACAAACCAACCTTCAACAAAAAAAGAATTTGCAAGGTAGTGAAGGAACTCCTTATCAAGATACTATATTCTATTACTGCAAAGAATATTACCTAATTCTTCTGTAGATCTCACACAGGACTTTGCATTATTGTCCATGTTTTGCACAGTAATTAGTGTCTGCTAGGCAGGAGAATTTAGCAATTGACCCAGAGACACACATTCAGTTTTAGCATGAGAACCTGTATGCTGTTTTTGTTTGGTACATGTCAACCATCAGCCTTTTGTTTTTCACTAGTCTGTACGTCAACTAAAAGAGCAAAAAATCTAATAGTATGTTTATAAACCAGGAACTACAAGATGAGATTTTACTTGCTGAAAAGTATGCTTCTAAGAAATCAGACTTCTAAACCTGGATTTTGCGAGAACTTCTTAAAACCAGAAGAGGCATGTAGTGAAAATCTGGTTATGGTACAGGCAACACACAACCGTAATGGTGCAGTGTCAAAGACGATGAGCATCTATCAGCACAAACTCTGAAACAGCAGGATGCAGTCATTGTTGATGTTTCAAGTAAACTGAGCCTGATCACTGGCTTCTTTCATGCAAAAGACTCTGCTTGGATGATTTTGAATTAAATCCACAAGCTCATTTATTTTCCAGTGCATCCTCAAATTAACTCTGGCTTCCTTTACCCCACCCCCAACCTATCAGAATACATACCTCCCCCCACTCCTCAGCTCCTCATATATCTTGCTTTTTTATTATTCTCTTTACCATTATTTTAAATTTGTTCTCAAGTCACCACAAAAATAGCAGCGTTTTGCTTTTATTTCCATGTAAAGTTTTAGGAACTGCTTACTGCTGAAAGCACTATCTCAATCACTGTGACATTAGGTAATCATCACTCTTCTGCTTGCTGAACTACAAAGAGGATCTAGTCAAATAATTAGAGATTTCAGGCCTTAAAAATTCACTGTACAAACTAATACTTGAAAACTATGGAAAAGAAGTCAGTCATTCTCCAGACGCTGAGTGGGAGAGCTGTGCTGCATGCTACAAGGAATCCATACATCACACACAGACGTGCATACCTAATTTCCACTGACATTGAGTGAAATGAAGGCAAGGAGTTGAAAAAGCTTTAAAATTATGACAATTATGAATGATTAACTTATTACAAAGAAATCTGAGGAAGCATGGGCTCATTCTGAAAAGTTAGCTAATATCAAAACTTCTGCAGTTTTGGGAGCTTATTCTTGGTCATTCACAGTCTTTGTCTAATCAAGCTGACATAAATTTTTCTTCAAGCATTGTTAAATGATGAATTATTTTCAGTAGAATCAACATTCAGAATAAGAATTCTCTTCCAAAAGACACCCAGATTTCAGCATGAGAAATCATTCTTTTGATCAAGATTTCAGTAAAATGACACAGCTTTTCCCACTCTTCCATCACACCATTGCTCAGTAACGTGACAGAGAAACAGCTACTGAGCTTCAAGCCCTCTTCTCTTTTCCCCTTTCTTTACTTAAATTTAAAACTCAACAAATAGAATTTTAAATATTTTTTAAACAACATTCCTTCACCAGAGTTTTTGTGTAATCACAAACAAACCAGAAACAAGGAAATTTAAAAAAAGTTTCTTATTTTCCCCACTTCACTCTCAATTCCCCTATATCTGAGTTTATATCTCATGTATGCTTGCTTCTAATACATGTACATACACTTGCACTTACAATTTTCAATATGCCCACTGATGTTTGCAGAACTTACAGTGTCATTCTACCATTACTATGTAAACTTTTGCTCCAACCATCACTCGCAATCACATTTGCACAATTCCTATCACTTTACAGAAAAAGGCAAAAAAACCTTGAAAACACATGAGCACATATATCCATACATATCCTGTGGGTTTCCTGGTATAACTGATGAAGCTAATAAGGTAGGTATGCATATCCACTGATAGCATGAGTTTGCACTGCTGAAATGCTGGGCCTCTAAATAACTTTAGCAGGAGCAGAATTGGGGCCTCAGAGAACCCACACGTACCTTCAGGAATTACAGGCACAGTGAAAGGGTTTTTGCATCTGCGTGTGTGCGTGGGTATGAAAAAAAATACGCTTAAGCAGAGCAATGTCTCTCTAATGGATGTAAACATTTCCTTTCCAACAGGTTAATTCCAGCTGCCTAGAATTTTCATTATTTTTTTGTTCACATGCATGCGTGTGCTCCTCCCTTTTTGGAGGGTTTATACATGGCAGGTGCGTTCTTGGCCCAGGAACAAATAATCCTGGAGAACCCGAGAAAGAAAAATCAAACTGAACTTGAAGATAAAATGACATTATTGCCTTTCCATTATGCTAAAAACACAACGCCACAAAAAAGTTTGAACATTTATAATGTGTAAGCAATTTGAGGTAGAATTTTCAAAGCTGAAAAGAGATTGTTCCGAAGCCCAGATGTTGCCTTTCAGAAAGTAGTGAAAATTGCTGCCTCTGAAAATTACTCTGAAATACAAATAGAGTAAAACAAAAATTGTTTAAATAAAAATAATTTTACTCAGATATTCTGATATTAGGTAAAGGTAAATGGCCAGTCTTCGCGAACGAAGATCTGGGAAAGGTGTTCCCACCTTTCAAGCCTGCGCAATG
>JAWWLV010000045.1:72506038-72534084 GCA_035041135.1 Platyrinchus mystaceus | reverse complement strand
GGCTGACGAGCTCCATCTGCCCGGGGGACCGGGATTAGAACCTGTGGCCTTGGCGCTGAGAGACCAGCATCTTAACCACTAGGCCACCGGGGGTCCCCAATTTTTCTGATATTACAGAAGAGAAAATGAACTTTTTTCCAGTGTTCAGGCAGTTTTGCACTCATGTCTCCTACTTCAGATTATATACAGAGTCATAACATCTCTGTTCCAACAGATGACTGGATGAGGGATAAAACAGGAACAGTTTATGGTATGATGTGAGGTCTCCTGCCTCGCTCACTGTGCTTATTGTACTGCAAAGTTTTCTTCAGCTGTCTCCTGACAGTTGTACTGCTTTCCCAGTTTTTATTCATAAAAGCATAAGAATTAAAAACCTACATTAATGAATGTGTGGTGCAATCACCCATCATACACACGTCCCTTCACTCACAGCAGTGTTGTACAGGCCCCTTTCACGCCTGTAACCTTCTGATTCCTGAGCATCCATAGTCAGTTTACAGCGTTACTGAACACTCTTCAGAACTGCTGCTTGCACGTACTAATATCCTTCCTCATGTATGAAAGCTGATTTTTTGCTTTATCTGATTCTAAGAAATACCTGTCGAATTGCAAGAGAAATCATAACTAGCTGATAATTACCCAGCCTAACAAACAATAACCCTAGATACTGCTGGAGCTGTTAGGTAAGAAAAACACAGCTTTTAGTCATGCAACACATGCATATCCTTGCACAAACAAATGCATGTTGGCATGCAATCTAGAAACAAATCCACAAATTGGAAAAAGGAGTCCCAAATTTTACTTCAGAAAGGCGCTGGTGGCAGACATGGAAACAGTATTACAAAAAAAGATGTCTACTTTAAAAAGTACTACACTTTGGGAAATTGTGGAGTGGGGTATAAAGGAGAAAACCCCTGAAACTAGTATAATTTGCTCCAGGAAAACTCGGAGGACTGCCATTCACCCTTCCATAGGTACTTTGTCTACCTTCCTGTCTGTTGTTCAACAGCAGTCCCATCCAGCTCCACAAAGACCCAGCTGTATAAACCAACGCTGTCAAAGAACACAGTTAAGGGATGGATAAAACAGGGAGGGGTGTCCAACATGCTGACCACTGACTGAGCTTGCAAGGATAAAGAAGCCTTGATGGAGAGAAGCAATCATCCATTGTGTTTGTTTATTTTACCTCCTCCACCACATACTGGAACCTTTTTTGTTTTTTTCCATTACCAAAACCATCCCCCACTGAGAGGCCTTTGTAATCTAAAAGGGGCAGAGCCCCTCTTTCTTAACACTGGCAAGTTTATGTAGGAAGATTCATTCAAACACATCTTCAAATAAATATTTGACTCTTCCCCTACATCACACTGTCCACACACTGCCTTCAAACACACTTAAAAATCACCATTAAAATGCCCTTGCCTAGAACTGTTTTTACTGAGATGTATTAAAACAATTTAGCAGTCTAAGACACATATTGCCATCGAAGTTCAACTTCAGATGAGAGTTATACTCTTCTGAAAAAAAAATAAATATACATTACAGTAAAGTAAACCTGGCTGCTATTGCCATAACAAGTGGTATAATAGGTTTCTTCCATCAAAAACCTTCTCCCTGCTGGGGATACACCTAATTATATTATAAGTGAATCTGAATCCAGATGTTCAGATCTAAAACGTATGTCATGCGTATTACAAGGAAAATGACCACTGCATGGAGAATGAGGCATTCAAAAGGCACCACTGGCCCTGAAGAGAGTGAGGACCTTTGGATTCCTTCAGGCATAAGAGATGTAGGTGCAGAACCTTTCAGAAAATCAACTTATCTCTTCAGAAAAATGAACAACCAAACTTTCTTACTTCCCACTTCTTTATTTTTCTTCTATGTTCCCCACACGCACACCACTTTTTTAGATTTGGCACTGAGAACAATTCAAATATGAATCTCTATAAAAAGATAGTCAGGGGAACAGAAAGCATTCTGATGTATGTCAAAGTGATATTAGAATGAACTTCAGAGGATGCCTCATCACTCCACGTCAGTGATCGATAAGGAATCATTACAATCACAAAAAGACTAGGACACTGAGAAAGATCATGGATTCATTTGTACCATTACATTAACAAACATCTCCATATAACAGGCTGATGATAAGTTATGTTAGGTTAGCATCCTGAAGTGAATACAAAACACAACAAGAAAGGTCTTTTTTTATCTGAAAAAGGTATGTAAATGGCTTTTGAATTGGGTAAGTAGTCACCTGGCAAGCTTTAGAGTTGTTTGAATGAAACCCAGGATAAAGGATTGGTTGAGTGAAATACATCACAGAAACTTATTTCTGATGTATAGCAATGGCCTCTGGCACTGATGATTGCTGAAAAAGCACAAACACTGAAACTATGACCAGGTAGTCTATTGCCAAATACTCTCTCTGCCTCAGCATGGACTATGAAACCAAGACACAACATTAAGAATTCAGAAGATGGGCAACTTCCTGTGTGATCCCACATAATTTATTGAATCTTTCTGGCTCCCAGTTTTTCTGTTTCTAAAGAAGAGATAAGAATGTTTAACTGCCTTTATAAAACACTCTGCAAGCTCTGATTTTCCTTTCTTAAAGAAAACATTCTACTGATGATCGCTGTTTGCTTTACTTACTAGCATCATTAATTTACCCAACAGCTTTGTGCATACTGACATATAAGTGAGGGCAAAAATTAGGTTCTCTATTCAGCTACTGCATTCTGAAACTGAAAAACTAAGTTTCACAGAATCACAGAATATTCTGAGTTGGGAGGGTCCCACAAGAATCATCAAATCCGACTCCTAAGTAAAGTTTCTACATACAGTCCTGCCAACAGAACCTAATAATTTGTTGTTATTTTTTTTACCTAATGACTATATTTATGTAAAAATCTATTCATATTTCTTTTCTGGGCAGTGATAATTAAAAAAAAATCAAAACAAAACAAAACAAAGAAACCAAACAAAACAAAAAAACAAAAAAAAAAAAACTCCTTAACAAAAAAAACCCCCCTAAAAACAGTATTTAGCAGGAGGATGCCACTTAATCCTTTTCATTACTGTCCAGTTTCACTGGACCCCCTTCTCTGTCCTTCACACAAGAAGAAGATACACCCCTTGCCAGGTAATGCTGTGGTAATTTACAATTACTAAGCACTATTTACTCAAAAAAAAAAAAAATTAAAGGAATCTCACATACCTTCATCACAAAATACTAATGGTCACAACCATTTCACAGATGAATCATGACAGACGCCACTTTGGATCTTGTTTACCCACAGAATTACCCAGTACTGCCCCCCAAGGGACAGCCAAAGTTCTAACCTACCTTTACACAGCACATCATCACCAAATTCAGACAGTGAGTCACACATTCTGATTTTCAGATTCTGCCATGATGCATAGCTCTGGTGGTACTTCCCTGGTACCATGAAGATGAGGCATTCATCAAACATACTATCAGGATAATGATGGAAAGCTAAGACCAGCCCCATTTCCAACCTCTGCCCTGGATAATTAATTATAAAGGCATCCTAAAAAGATGGAACTCACCAGAAAGGGTACTTTCTTTATTACTCTAACTTTCATTGAGACACTTGTCCCCTCATTCCCTAAAAAAGCAAATATCCTCTGTTTAGTTTTTCTCTTTTTTTTAATGACTCACACAAGTGTACCAGATTCTAAGCTTTAAACATGTCAACCACAAAAGAAAGTCTCAAAAATATAAAACTGACTCTAGGAGAAGATTTTTAACCAACAGCATACTTCTGGTTCTACTGATCCACTCAGTGACATGACCAAGCATACAGCTGTACTCTGGGATTCCCAGCTGGCATTTTCAGGAGTCTGCAAAACCCCTCCTTATGGAAGAGCCCATCAGATGTGCAAAGGTTTTTACTTTTCTCTGCTATTTTCTCTTACTCTTCATCTCCATCATTGCTTTAGAGCAGGAAGATCAGAAAGTGCACCTATTACCAGACCTTTACATCCCTATTGCCCCTTTCCTTCTGCTGCCTCTCTACCTCACATCATGGATATAAAGCACAAGCCAGGTTTAAATTAAAAACATGGCATTTGTTAAGAGACCTTAAAATATAATTCAAATATTAAGGTATCTGTACACCTCTGAAAATCTGACTAGGAGCCCATCGAGGTCTCTAAGCACCTACAGAACTCTACAAACCTCATCCTGCTTCCCTTCTTTCTTTTACACAATTTACTAGACAGCATTCTGTACTTGCACTACTCTTTTCATCCTTAAAAGCACTTACAAAATACTAATTACTCTTCACATATCCCTTCTGTGAAGTAAATAAGGATTATTGTGTCCTCTGAAGTAAATACGGATTACTATTTTTTACAGTCTGAGAAAATACAGAAGATGATTTTAAGTGGTCTGCACACCACAACATGAAAAAAAGCATGGATTAAGATATAGAAGTTCTCCATCCCGTGCTCAGACTATGACCGCCTAAATCTTACCCTTCTATTTGCAAATGATACTCTTAGGCCAATCTTTCCTATCTGCTGGCTGGTGATCAAATATTTAATGTATGCCATAAAATGAAAATATGAACTCTACAGCAGTGCCTCCTATTTGTCATGCCCCATTACTTAGACCGGGTGGTAACATGTGCCCACATGGCGATTTTCAATTTTATTATAGTCTCTATTTGCTCAGTCACTTAAGATGTTTAAAGAAGAGTTGTATGGATTATCAGACAGTCTGAAAAGTTCAGTTCAGAGCTCTTCAAACACATTCATTTTCATCTTATTAGCACAAGTAAAGTGAAAGCCTTAGGCAGGTAATTTACCATCCAGTTTATCCAAAGGGAGTTCTAAAGGAAAAGTCAACCTTTGTAAATTGTTTGTGATAATCTCCAAATTGATCATTAATTATCAGCTGCTACTAAGCGTTTCTTCCATCAGCGGCACTGTGAAAATAATGCATTTCTCAGAAAATCTACCATTGTTGTTATTGCCACCTGTGTAATCAGCCATTATTAAACCCAGCAAAGTTACATGGCAGGCAGCAGCCTCGTTAAGTGAATCCTGTCCAACAACTCCATTTTCCAGGCAGTTAAAAAATTCGTTGTCCACCAACAGGCAAGCCATCCTTATTAATGTTATATTTTACATTCTATACCTTCCCACATATAGTGGCAGCTACAATTAATTTAGATCCATTTAACCGTGCTTAACAAAGCACACGTTGTTTTGTGCTGCCAAACTCAAGCTGACACACACAAACTTCATTTTCCCCTTTGCAGTTTTCTGATTTTCTTCTACTAGAAGTCAACACTTACAAATCCAACAGTAAAAATTTAAAAATATCATTCCACACTTTGTGGAAATGAACTTGTGAAGAGAGAGCTGCAACTCTCTGACACCCGCAGGTCCACGTCACACAGAAACACAGCAATACCTTTTTGCTTCTCAAAATCCAGTTCAGCCTTGATGCAAAAATTCTGATGACTGTTTTCCAGAATTGCCAAATATGATACACTACACACCATTTTTAGAATTTTAGGCAATACTGTGTGCAGTATCTAACATTCTCACAGTTCCTACTTTAACTCTATTGAACTTAATGAATAATTGCCAGTTAACTTTACTGCAGCAGCCATAGATGTCACACATCTTCCAACCTCAGTGGGACCAAACACACCTCAAAAATCATATTTTAAAAAACAACCAGGGTACCCAAACATGACAGCAGTAAACTGCAAGCCAGACAACCATTTGATTATGTATTGCCATGCACATCATAGTTATAGGAAAGAAATAATTAACAGAGGGAAGACATAGGCAGGTAAGGAAATTTTTTAGAAATGCATTATCCCAAAAGGGTTCTATGATTACAAAGCACATAACTGGTTTTTCTTCTTTTAATGGTCTACAGGTAAAAAAACCTGGAACAGGTGAAATGCCACCTCCATGAATTGTATGACACAGCAGCACCTGAAGCCTTTTACTCTTGAGAATGGCACTCCCAGCAGCACTGATGTATACTTCTGTTTTTATAAAAACTGAAACGCAGGCTAGTTCTTCATATATGCAACCACATCAGCTTTAACATACACACACACAGAGTAAAAGAGTTTTGTTCACACTTAAGAGGACCAACTATTTATTAGGTTCAAAAGCTCCATCAGCAGCAACTCCACACCAACTCCTAATGATTCCAAATGCAATGGGATCACAGTCATAAAGATGAAAAAAAGGCAACAGTACCACAGCTGAAAGAGGAAACATCCCTCAAAGACAGTTTTGTTCAGGTTCTCTCAAATTCATAAAATTTAGGCTTACAGTTGTAGCACAGGATCTTTTAAATAATGCATATGAAATTTCTAGTTCAAAGGGCAGCAAGCCTGAAATGGAATAGTCTCTTACAGAGAAATGAGACACAAATCTGCTGAAGAAGCAGGGAACTGACTTGTATTTTCTTCAATGAGATGGTGCCAATGAATGGGCCACTGCTCTACCCTACTTACTGCACAGTCCTGAGCACTGGATGCACTGAGAGTCATGTGCATCTTTTTGTTTGCTTTATTTTCTGATTTGAGGCCTCTCCACTATTACTACTTCTTTCCTAAGTCCTGTGGAACCAACTACTCCACAGGCCACTGAACAGCATTTTGTTCTAGTCACATACCATGGAATAACATATTACTTGCAGAATCAGATTTAACCTCCCTGGAATCTACGCAGCTTACTTTCAGGATCCATCCATTTTGCAGAAAGGCAGGTATCTTCAGGAGAAGGGTTTAACCTGCAGAATTTGAATGCTGGTGAACAGCCAAGAGCATCAGAGAACTCAGCCTGACTGTCAGATCCTGGGCTAAACTTGTAGGACTGAAAATTTAAAAAACACACTCAGAAGTGTAAGCAAAACACAATTTAGGGAGAGAAAATACATCCTGTGATGTCATTTATAGCTAGTTCTTTTCAGGAGAACTACACCACGACTCTCAATGCATGCTTAATATTGGAAGCAAGATTTATCATCACTAAACAATTTAATAATCCAGTTACATGAGCAGTAACAATTCCTGGGCTGGTAATGAACAACATGATATCAAAGTTGTCATCTCTATAACAGAATCTTGGTTGATTTTCTGTACATGAGTAGTCCTGATTAATTTAATTATGTCCTCAGTGTGTTTAGTGCCTATGTAGATACAGGAGAGAGTCTTGCAAAGGTCTCTCTGAGGACTGAGTGAGCTTTGAAATTCTAACTTGGGCAACGTTATATGAAATAGAATCCAGCCTACTTGCCAGAAAGCAATAAAAGCGAACTCAGTGAGCCTGCTCATGTGAATACATCTTAGCAGAATCAGGGCCTGCTCAAGCCACAAGGGAGGATAAACTTAAATAAAGCATTTCAGTATAACCATTCTTTCAGCAGTCTTTAGTCTGTATTAGTAGCTAACATCTGAGGAAAGGAAAGGTTTGCTGCTTGGCAATAGTGTGGTGTTAATGTAACACAATCTGTTAAATGAAAAAGCAAAATTAATTCCAATTTGGTGTCTTCACAATTCACACTCCAGAGACTCTCATGGACTGAATGAAAGACAAGAAGGGGAAAGGAAAATTTAGTGATTTTTTTCAAAAATGAATTGTCGATTTCTTTTGCATGTCACCTCATTAACTCAAGAGGCAATCTGAGGGAAAAATAAGTATGTAGGTATTTTTCAACATGTGGCTACGACAGCATAAGAAATGTCTGCCTGTGTCCATCTTTCACTGCCTACTCCCCCTCTTCCCCTTGTCCTCTCCACAATTCAAATGTTGAGCTTTACTTCATCCTCACAGCAAGGAGTGGATTAGGCAGAATTACTTACTGCTATGCCAATTAGGGAGGAATTAATTACAACTCTGCCTCCTGTCCTCTAAGGTGGCAAAATTGTCCACCAAACCCAAACTGAACACAGCGAAATGGAAAGCTGCAGACACTCAAGAGGATGCAGGTAGTGAGGTAGTGAGTTTTCCTCCTGCTCCATTCAAACCTCTCGCTGCAGTGGGGTGACAATGTCAGTTCTTCTTTCCAGGCAAAAGCACTGCACAACTGAGCCACTGTACTCCTCAATATTTCGATTCCCAGGACTGTAAAGGGGGACAGTAATAATACCCATTTGTCAGTGGCATTTTGCAAGTTAATCCCTTAATATTTGTAAAGCACCTTGAGATCGAAGCACACAGCACAACAGAAGTACAAAGAATTATCATCATTGTAATAAACTGGGGCATGTTCTGAATTAGACTGTTTCTAGTGAAGTCTCTCTGGACTTTCACTCAGGATGTCTTTGGCTTCTGAAGATAGATGCGTACACTGTCCAAACCAAAAAACTGGAAAGCTACACAAGACTTTTTTATTCAGCAGACCATTTTTTTCTTATTTATTTTTTTCCTCAAGAAATACTTTGCCATACCACCTACCACCCACATTCACTTCCAGGCTAATTATACTTTGAAAGACAACCAACATAAAGATGATTATAGTATACTGAGTCAAGGGAAGGCCTAGTCAAACAACAGGGTAACTTCCCTTGCTCTGTCTCTCGCTTTTTTCCACTGGATGATGAATCCCAAAACCTGTACAGCCATCCACGTTAAAAAGACTAAACCAATCTTTGTTTCCCTTTTTTCCTTTCTTTTTTTGCCATCCAGCTGCACCCTCCACAACCTACAAATTGCCAAATAAACCCTCCTGTTCAACCTGATTACAGAATAAAATGAAGCAATTATGAATGACCCACCACCACTACTTAAAAAAAACCCATAAGAATTAAAAAGAATATAATCCAAAAACAAGAACTAAGTGCCCAGTATCAAGTTATCATCCATATACAATGCAAAAAGTATGACAAAAGGCAGCCATCTCAATCTCTCATACAAGTTTACCTACATAAGCAGTCCAATCCCATCCCCCTCCTTCCCTCCAATGCCATTCCTTCTCCCATTCTCTTTTTTACCCCACCTCAAGACATGGATGTTCTGCAGACTAGTGTTTCATGCTTCCAGGCTGGGCTGGATGGGGCCCTGAGCAACCAGATCTAGCAGGTGGCATCCCTGGCCATGGCAGGGTGGTTGGATCTAAATGATCTTTAAGCTTCCTTCCAACCCAAACTATTCTATGACAGTGAGGCTGTATGATCTGAAAGAGTTAAAAGCTCCTTTTAACTTTATAGCACCTTCTGAAGTAAGTGAGGAAGATGTCTAACCCTGCCAAGATCTCAGCATTTCCAGCTGCCACTGACTGCAACAAACTCTGGGCATTCCATTCTGAGCTTTACAATATCAGGACAATAAGTTACTATTATCTCCTTATTGATTAATCTGTGGTGATTTTTGACAAACCCATACCTTGTAAGTCTAACTGTCCTGCTCTGATAGTCTGGTACTACTTACTGCATTATATAATTGTTCTGAGATTGTGTTTTTCTTGTAGTCTAGCTTTTTTAACACAAGAGAAAAAGCCAGAATTTACCTAAAGCAAAATATTTTAGTTCAGTTCTTTGTCATTATTTTAGTCCATTTGTCACATCTACATAGCTTATATCATTATTGACACAGCTATACGAGTAATAACATGTATCATGCCTCTTTCTGTACACAACTCATATAAAGAAGAATAGGATAGTTCAGACAAATGACTAATTATTAAGGGTATTTTTTCAAAAACCAGAAATCAATTGCACATCACAGTCACTGGCTGTGGGTCATTCATTACACCTCTGCTGTAGATCCTGCTCTGCTTTATAGCAGACATGTCATTAACAACAAGCATTAAGAAAATATTGCAAAATTTTCAGCTCATAGAAGATAAATATGTTAGTCTTTTGCAATGTGTGATAAAAAGATGAGAAAAGTCACAGGAAAAAAAAGATGAAGCAAACAACAGAGTTAGTTTGCCGGTATAGTGACATACTGTTCTAATACTCCTCTTTAGGGACTTGTTTCTCACGCAATCTGATAATACTTATCACCAGTGCTCTCTTGCAACCCGTTCCTACTAAACATTTAGAGGTTCTGACTTGACTATCTGAACACGATGGAAGACATCAAATGCAGATGAAGCAGAGTTTAAGAACTGAAAGACCTATGCATCTAGCAGGCACACAACACTCTCAAAGGAGGATAACAAGCAGTTTTATACACCTAGAGCTTTGAAGTGTCATGGTCACAACGTGTTATTTTAATTCTATTCCCTTAATAAACTAAAAAAAACCCCAACCCAAACCATAAAAGATATACAAGTTTTCAGACTTTATAATGCCCATTAATTCAAATCAGGTAAGAAACAAAAATACATTGTGTGAACAAAGAGGCAATCAAAAGTTCAAAATTTCATTTCAAACCTCTCAGTCAGCACAGCTGGGAAACCCAGGAGCTGAGCCTGTCCAGTTGGAGTGTGTAAAGGGACAGAATGAATCTCTTTCTGTTTATTTTGCTGAGTGCCTTACCTCAAGACTAGATATTGAGTCTCTGTGGTCTTCTTGTCTGTCTAGCTACTTATACAACCTTTAATGACTATACTATATAACCTGTAAGGTGTTACTACTTACTGTACAACAGCATCCAGCAGCAGTTATCTTTTAGTTAATATTGCCTCTATTTCACAGGATAAAAAGAAAATATACATTCTAATTTGGATTATTAGCCATGTAGAATGCATCTTACTATACCAACTGAATATAACAGATTGTAATGATTCTAAAAGAAAAAACAAAACCAAAACCAAACCCAGCACAAAAAAACCCTCCTAAACTAAACTAAAATGGCCCCAAATATTCTTTAATTGATGCAATGTACACCCATTTCAGTTTTGCACAGTTGATTCTTCATTCCCGAAACATGAAATCATTCCAAGGGGACTCCAGTCTATGCTGTATTTTCCATGTTTCACTTCAATAAAATATTACAAATACGTTACCATGTAGCTGGGATTTTTTCTGCAATCATCATAACAAACCAATGTTTTCTTAATGTCGCCACAAACCACAGCTATTACCTCATACAAGAGCACAACACTTTGGCAGTGTAGTGCAAATAGTAGGAACAACTTCACCATCATCTTCCAAAATAGTTCTTTGAACACATTTCCCCAAAAACAGTAGCAACAAAAGCCCTGCCGCTTCATTCTTTCCCTCCACCCCCTTGCTGAACGAAAAGAAAGCACTGAAACAAGCATTACCCTCTCCTATTCCCGTATTCTTAAGGGGCTCTGGATCACAGTCATCCACAGCTAAATCACACTGAAGTCAATGGGAAACATTCCAAAACCTGGAGAAATTACATACGTCATTTAACCTGAACAATCCAGAATAAGGCTTAAGAAAAGCAGACTGTTTAATATCTGCCTGTCCCACATGTCCAAAGCAAGTCATGGGGAGGGCTGGGGCAACGCCTAAATAATACCAAAAACATAAGTAGTACCCTATTTAATGTGAAATGACATTGACAATTACAGCAGAAAAACATGAAGATGAGGTGAAAAGTCTTTTGTTAGTGGCTTGGTGTTGTAGCAAGTCCAAAACCTAGAGAACTTGAAAGGAGTCAAAGTCACTCAAAGCCTAACAGGGCTGGCCTTTATTTGTGTGTTCAATCTACCATACTTCTTTCCAGACTTTACTCAAAATGGTTTCAAGCAACTTACTGTTAATAAGGATTAAACCTACTTAACTGAAGTATTTCCAGAGATCACATCACTATCAGGCCTGATTAATGGGTCTTGAAGTCTACAGCAGCGAGGCTGCGTTCCTCATATATTCTGAATATGACTATATATTTGCATTCTGTATCCCTTCTCAGTAAGAACCAGCGCATGCAAAATAAATTCCACAATCCCACATCTTGTATACAAAGGGCATCACACATATCCTGCGACTTAAGCTATTCTCCTGAAATTATCTTAGTCTCACACAATCACACTTCAAACACCCCATATGTCCAGTTTGGTTATTCCTCCTTTGAAAAGCTAATAAATGTAATACTTAGATGCAACTGCATTTCATCTAAAAACAATTATCCGCAGTACTTTGTGCCAGGGAAACCATCAATAGGAATCATTAACAACACTTCCACTTTATTTTCTTCCCGTCTAATGGGCCCAATCCAACACCCAAGTTAAGTCAATGAGAGTCTTACAATTGTTTTCAGTGGGAGCTGGACAGAGCCTTACGATCGTACATGAATGTGGGGCTTGTGCAAGGAGGCCGAGTGACAAGCACAGCCTCTGTTTATTCACACAACGACACTGCAAAGAGAGAGGAAGAACAAACTTCCCGTGATGTTCCCACTACCCAGGGCTGCTGAAGAGCCAGTAATAAAAGCTTTGGAGGTGGGGGCAAACGCTGCTCTCCGGACTTATTCAGTCCTTGTCCTCTTTTCTAAGACTACCCATAAGAACATCCAACTGCTGAAAATTGGACTGATACAGGCACTTGGTGTCTGGTAAGATGAAAATTTTGCCTATTACTCTCTGAAAGTGCTTTTAAAAATTAAAAAACACAATACAAGACTCATCCTTTGTGCTACATATACCCTCCTATTCAACGGGGCTATTTTCACCTCAAAGACAAACCAAGTCATCTGCACAATATTCACAATTACAATACACATGTATTGCTTTACTGAACTCTACCTGATAGAGGGGTCAAACAACTTATTTCTGGCACTCGCTTTGATGTTTCATATAGAGAAAAATATGGAGAGAGGAAAACAAGTTCCAATTTTCCCCCAGAACACCCCTGGAAGTGGTATATTTCCAAACAGATTAGATGTATGAGCCAAACTATTAAGAACACTTAATGGCTCCAAAATTCTAAAAGGACACACAAGTATTTTGCACTAGCTGGCTCACATGCAGTTCTTTCACAAACAATTTTTTATTTCTTTATGAAAATCATGTACTCTTCCTACACATGCATTCATCTTTTTCTCCCGCTTTCAGTGTTAAATATAACATCAGAATCTTTGAAAATACAGATGTTACATAGCCTTTGAAATGTAGGAGCCAACTTTGTTCTGGAGACTTTCAAATCTCTATCTATCCAGGGCTTCCTGGAAGGCACAAGCAGCATGCAATGCTTCAAGGGATTTCCAAAGTCCTGCACTGAGACATGTGCCTGACCTCGCTTCCCCTCATACGCTGGAACCAGACAGTCAAAGAAATTGGCAGGCTGATATTCCATAGCTATTTGGTAGCTGCATATTGTGGACCTCATTTTACTTTGCATTACGTAACAATAGGCCACAAAGAGAGTCAAAGTCCAACCTTTGAACCTGGTCGTTCATACCCAGCTTTAATGCAAATGCAATTGTAACCTAAAGGTAACACTGAACCGGCTGAAAATCACAGATCTACCAAGTGCATCCTTCTCTGAAAACCATCCTCTCTCTATCTCAGGCTTTTCATAAGTCAGATGTCTAAACTTTATGGGAAGGGCAGTTTCTTTAAAACCAACACAAAGAGGTCAGAAAGAAATACAACTATAATTTTAGTAGTGGAAGGAAAAGAAAGAAGAAAAGAGAAGGAAAAAAAAAATAGGAGAGGGCAATCTATTTGTTCAGCTCTTATTTACAGCATGAGGGAACTTAGCCTTTACAGTGTAAATCAAATTAAACAGTTTGGGGACCTGGCTTGAAAGCTGCCATTTTAATGAAAAGGGGGACAATTGGCAGGTTGTTTAAAACTGTAGCTGCATTCTCATACTCTCTCGGCCTCCTCCTTCTCCCAGCCCTCCCTCCCACGCCACCAACTGCCATCTCAAATTTACCTCGCCATGCACTCACTACAGAACTCCCTTCCAACCACAGCGGATTGGAGGAATCTACAGAAAACAAACTGACAATAAATACGACTCTATTAGCTAAAGGAAGGAGGGGAAGCAAAGAAAATGACCAAATTGTTGACCCTGGTCAAGGAGACTTTCCCCTCTAAAATTTCCAAGAACATGAGGGCTCAACAGCAAAGGTCTCATTATGAAGCCACACATTTTTTACAGAATTCCTTCTCACCCATCCCTGAATACAGGAGCTTATTCTTGTGCAATCATTAATGCTCAACAGCAGATAGGCTACTATTTCCCACTCCTGAAGAAACCCATTTTATGGCACCCAACATGAAGAACTGCTTCTTTAATGAGATGGTTAAGTAACTCCAGTAGAGTTGCTATGGGGAGGCACAGTGACACAGTGGCAGGAGAACTGGCTTTCTTTACATTTGGATCATCATTTAAAGGGCCTCAAAATTTCCTTAACAGGTTTATTGTTTTAATCTCTACATGTGAGAGTAAGAGGGCTCCTCACAAAAATGTGGAAAGCAAGCCTGACTGCTTGTGGGGGGAAGGTGAAAGGAAAAGAGCTAAGGAAGAGACAGGATGGGAATAAAACAGAGGGTTGCAAGTTTATTCACGGGCTAGGGATATAACACTGCTAAGGCTTATTTCACATACAATTTTTAAAAGAGTCGAATTTTTGCTGTCCGTACTCCGTGATTCAACTAACACTATTCAGAAGCTTTTAAGTTTCCAATATTATCATCATTTTATCCATAGAAATCCAACTTTATCTATAGTCTTTCAGCATCTCGGATCTTTTCCACAAAAAGCCAGACTCAGGCTAATAAAACGTAACAGTTAAAAGCATCACTTTCTCAAGGCCATAACACAGAGAAAATGAATTTTTTATAAAATGAGAACGTAAATACCAATCAGTCCTTTTATTCACCCTCCTGACACCTCTGAAGCAAACAATTCAGTCCTACTTATAAATCAAAAGTACATTTGTTGAGGAAAGCATCCAGCAACATTATGATCTGACATAAGCAGCTCTCTAGACGCAGCAGCAAGGAACCTTTAGCCCTGTCCAAAGGTGTTAACAATGCAGTACTAATGTGACACGGCACTAAATGGATGGCCAAACACAGAGGCTTTGTTACACGCAGGAGGTTGTATTTTTACCATCTTTTTCCAAACATGCACCTAAGGAAAAATGCTATCAAGTCCTTGCAAAGAAGAAAAGGAAAGAAGAAACTATTTTGTCCTGCATATTTTAAGGATAAATCTAACAAAGGCAAAGAAATAACACCTTAATTGCTAACAAAGAGTGAAAGATCCACAGATTTTTGACTTTTTGTATGGTGCACTTACCTCTGCTTAAGGGTAAAACATGAACTGGTCAGAGGACCAAATTACTACACATACAAATTTCCCAACTCTCTGATTTCTTTTTAATATATATTTTTCATGAATTGACTTTTACCAAAGATTTTAAGTCAGTCTCATTCATTCTAAACCTTTAAACAGTTGAATTGGGTCAAAATGATTGTATTAAATGCCTGTAAATTATGCTATCAACCTTTACTTTTCGCCACTGAACCACTAAAGGAAAACTGTGGTCCTGATTTAAAGCTGTAAATTCAGATCAAATGGGAAAGTGTTAAATTCAGAAGGGCTTTTGGTCCATTAACTTCCATGCTGATTTGACACGCTCTGCAGTGCTTGGGCAACAGACTCTGCTATACAACGTATTCCTAAGCAAACAGTGCTTTGTGTCATAAACCATCTGGGGTGTCAGTTCTAAGGGCCACTCATCTAAAATCCTCCGATACACTTGGAAATGCTGAGGTGAAGAACAGAAACTTTTCTTCACTACAAAATCCCTTTTGCGAGGGTAAGGGAGATGTTGCCGTCGGAGGAGTGACGGAAGGCACAAAATTTTGGCTAAGGCAGTTGTTTTCATTATTCCACTGAAGAAAACCATTGGCTACACAAGCTTTCTAAAACACTAGGATTTTTCTAAGGTACCAATAAAAGTGATACCATTCATAATCTGGACAGTGCTCCCTTTCATATCAGAGCCTATAGTTGCAAAGCTAAGTGCCAAGCAGATGGTTGAAATCTGTTTTGTATAAAAAGTGTGTGCGCACACGCGGTTTTTTTAGATGGAGTTCTTTGTATTCATATTCAGGCCTAGGTTCTAGCCATCAAAACACTGGCACTGAAGCAATCATTAGCTGCATTTTAGACAACTGGCAACTAAGGTATTCACAGTTCTCCACAAAATGTTCAGCTAATACTTCCCAAATGTATAATTAAGGCAAAAGATCATCATCTTAAATTGGTATCACTGCTTTGGATGGCCTTTCAATAGACTGCACATGTATGTAAAAAGCTACTTTATTTACCTTCTTTTTTAAATAATGCTCTCATTTCTATTACACTCTAAGTTTTTATAGCTGCTTTTAAAACTACAGGCTTCCACACTCTATCCAAATACAACAGCAGAAACTCCATTCCCCTTGTTTTCATCTTTCTAAGAAACATCAAGCAGGAAGATCTATGGATCATAAGACTTTGCCTTTCTTATCTGAAAACCGTTTAGTTGCTCTAAAATGAAAATATAAGATAAGCTAGGCTACCTGGAGGAATCAGTTCCAGACAATGAGCTCTCTAAGGATCTGCTGATGAATCTGCCGCTGTTACACCGGACAACCCACAGCAAGTCACCTCAGTTGCAGGTACCTCGGTCAACCCATTTGTAAGTAGGTTGTTTATTACCACAAACAGCAAAACCAGAAATGCTTACCAGCATGGGTCTCTGCTGCCTGCCTGGGGTTCTCATGGAATCTGTGAATGGGTGACAGTAATTTGCCTGGTGATAAATTAACAGAGGACACACTCCTGACAACTGAGATTATCAAACAAATGTATACTTGGAAGAAGGCATTTTTGTGCAGAGGTCTCACTATAGACCTTGGTGGCCACAACTGGGAATTACTACCTTAGGAACCACAGTTTCAAAACAAAGATTGATTTTGTGTAGAGTGCCAAGTCCACCAAGGCCCAGATGTTAGCTCTGACATAATTCAGGTACCTTTTCATCACCACCATTCTGATCATTCTGCTCTGCCAAGCATACATGTTGTTTAGAAGAAGCAGACAGTTAATCTGTCTTTAAAGCACACCCCAGGCAGAACTTCCAAAATCTACGGATTTGAAGCCTGCAGAAATCCCTCCTGATGCTTTAGAAATTCTGGTGGCATTGCAACCGATGGAAGTTTGCTGCAGATTAAGGAAAGTCAGGCTTCTGCTCAGTGATCTCCTCATGAGTCACCATTTCATGCCATCGTGGTTTACTGGGGTGAAGAATGTCTGCCTTTTTCATAGAGTTGAGCAGAACATTAATTAATTAGGCCTACACTTTTAGGACCTGACACTGAACTCCAGTGCTACTGAGTCCAAACGCTCAGAATGAATGGGCACTTTTTTAAAGGATGCCTTGACTGGCCCTATCACAAAATAGGTCTTTGTGAACACACTGCTGAGTAACTACTACTGAAACACTATGGAACTGGCCTGATCATAATCCATTATCTTGAAAGTAGCGTCCCTTGTAAAGAACTTATCAAAGAGAATAACTTAATAGATCAGTCATGATATTCCTAGGCTACAGACCAAATCCACCCAGGACTCCGTCAGTTTATACCTATTTTCTCAACAGTGTGTAGTAAGCGATGCAACACACAGCCCGGATCTAAAGCTACATGCAGATCTCAGTGTTTCAGTTCTACTCTCAGTTGGAAATGAGAAAAAAAAACAAACACATTAAAACAGATTAGAAGAACTTTTAATATAAATAAGAAAATAATTCCTCCCTTTTAATAAGGCTGTATCCTTTCCTTCGTTTTGGATCTCCATCGCACATTTAAAAAACAGATGTCAAACGTGCGGGTAAGAATTACAACACAGTTTGTGTTCTGCAGCGTGGTTTTTGCTTTTAGGCTCGCTGGTTTGCTCACTGTGGCTGCCTACATTGCTGCTTGCAGTAGAGTCTGTTCCTCACATTAATACTCTCCATGTGAAGAGTTTTTTCCTGGACTCCACTCATGCCTGGTCCTTAGGTTATAAAACATGTGACAGCTCTCATACATACGGCCGAAGATGTTAACTGTTCTCCAGGATGAAAGTTAGGGTAGCAAACACTGTCTCTCAATTTACTGCTTAAACACGGCGGGTGCTGCTTCCTAACTCCAGTTATCCAAACTTGCCTCCAGGTGGGGAGTTTAGAAGCATGCTCAGGTAATTGGAGGGTCTACAGACAGTACTCCCTCCCAGCCCTCAACGATATGACTGTGGCTGTATATATTTCTTTATTAATAATACTCCATGGTCCCTATTTTACATATTTAAGTGATTTGAATACTATAGTTCATCTTGCTAGAATGAGACATTTAGAAATTATAATTGGACATTTGCAGTTCTTAGGATCTCAAGAAGGAAAAGGAGGGTGTCTTGAGGTTAAAAAACAGAACCACCAGTCAGTATCTCTACTTTTTATACCCACACACGCAAAAGATTTTGTGACACCGTTCCTCAGTTTTCTCATCTATAGGTTGAGGCTAATCTTGCTTCTCAATCTAAAGAGCACAGAAATCTTCATCATTTGTATATCAATGCTTTCCAAACGCTCTGAATTCCTAATCAAAAGACTTTATGGGAAGTATGAATCTATTATTAATAATATCAGTACTTCTAATAGTAAAGCAACTTCTACATACATGCATGCAGAAAAAAATACAGAGAGAATACACATGCACATATATTGCTCAATTTATAAATTGTTAAGCATGGCTTCAGGACTGAAATCTCATTCATGAACCACGCTAGGGATCTCTTACCTACTCTCCATTTCTGAATTTTCCCCATACAAAGACACATTGATATTACTCTAAGCTCTAAGCACAAAGGCTGCTCTGTGGAATGGAAAGAAACCTTCTTTTTTTGTGTTTGTACAGTGACAAGCATAATGGGGTCCTGATTCAGGATGCTTGCACTCTACAAAAACACACTAAATCAATGACACTAATACACATGCAGATTATCTATAAAAGAGATGCATGGCATACTTGAGAGTGCCACAGTACTTTTCCCATACTTTGTTTGGTGTTTCATGCAAACGCCACAGCCTAACGCAGGTTCCCGAGTCACATAATTAATTTCAGAGTTTAGGCAAGAACAGCAAAAGTGAGCAGAACTTACAAAACATAAGCAAAGGATGAGAGCCTTTCACTGAGAAGTTCTGCCAAATTCTAATCTCCGTTGCAAAGCCAGAATCAACTTGATGCTCATATGGTTTCAACAAAGATGAGAATCAGTAGCCTTCTTTACAACACACCATAAATATCTACTTAAGTGTCCAAAACCCATGAGCAAAAGACAAATCAAAAACTGAACCTAAGCGAGAGATGTATTTTCTACGTCTCTGTGATTTTCAGACTCAAAAGCCTGGATATTTTTAACAGACATGGAAAAAAAGAACTATTTGGCTTTACTCAGCAACTGCAGAAAGGAACTGTATCAAAAGAATAATGTTGCATGTTCTGTTTTCACTTGATTTCATTTAGCCTTTCAGTTCTATTTCAGTTATGTTTAATTTAGCCTATTTTTTTTTAAATAATCATCATGTTTTGGTGATTCACATTTCACACCAGCACAGGAACAAGTCATGTAAATACAACACAACAAAATGACCCAGTTTGTTAATAGACATGCCAAACGGGTAAGAACATCCTTCCCTCCGCCCTTACCAACCATCACCTTCCCACACATCTCATTTCTATCCAAAAAAGTCTCTGCCCCAGTGAGGCCATTGCATTGAAATTTAGGGATAAAACCCTATGAATAGAAATTCGACTAAACCTTAGGAGCAAATGTTTTCAGTCTTGTTTTACAAAGTGAATGTAATTAGGATGCTATGGGAATTTATCTGAAAACAGAAGACTTCTCCACAATCAAATATAGAATAGACAGAACTACATCTTCCTCCCAGCACAAAGCTCTGCTGAAGTGCCTTCAACCCTAACTCAGGCAGGCCACCCCTTAAGGTGAGAGGACACCATAGGCTTCATGCCCTTCACTGAGCATTCTCTCTCTTAAAACAAGAAATACCTCCAAATTATAAGAATTGTGTGCAGGGATGCACTTTGGTCTTTCAGACTCTTGAATTTTAGCTCCATCACACCCTGCCAAAGTACAGTCTCCTCAGGAGTCAAAACTAACTGAGGGTATTGCAACTTAACGCAACCCAGTTAATGGACACACCAAACCACAGGTAACAAGCCCGAATGCATCTGTGCACATGAGTATATACACACCCTTGAGATTTTGTTAGGCTCGCTGTTTTAAATGGCAAAAACCAGTTTGGTGGAATCTTTTCATGTATCTATGGTAAAAAAGGAATAACAACATTAATAATTGTTCCAAACCACTAAAACTTTCCTTACTCTTGGTCTTCTGCTACATATTGAGTTGGCAATGGCAACCATCACGTAACTCCAGTTCACTGTCAGATACATTACCTTTGCCCATGATCAACCTGTGAGATGAATCAGTGAAACTTGGGGCATTTTTTTCATTCCCACATCCTTAAAACAATAAAGTCCAGCACCAAAGAAACGAAAAGGAACTAGATTCCTCAGTCTTTTCTCTCTAGAACTACAAAGGTCCATGAAGAACATGTAGACAATGCTCTTAACTGTACAAAAATAGCACATACCTCCCTCCCGAGTTCCTCACCACTAAAAAGAACTCTGATTATTCACAAAAGAAAATTAAATTTCTATTAACCATGCTTATATTTTTGCCCCCCAAAGTAACAGAATTATATTAAGAATAGTAAGACAGAAATGAGATTATAATACAAACCACAAAGAAAAATTAGCACTAAGGAAACATTTTATGGTATGTTTAGGTCAAATAGCACTCAGACGTCCACATTCTAGGAAAAAAACCCCAAACCAACAAAATTAAGACAGTCTATATGAACTTGAAAAAAACACAAAACCAGAAGTACTTTGCAAAAGAAATAAAATTATTATAGATCTCAAAGAGCAGATGCCGATATGAATTTCAATACTTTGTCTTAAAAAAAAAAGTATAAAAAGGAAATCTGGAATATTAAACATAAATTTTAAAATAGCAAAATATAAACACAATTTGAGAATTGAGAAGTGTTACCTGATTAATCCCACAATACTTTTAAGGGAAGCAAGGTCAAAGCCATTTCAAACTTTCAAAGCGAGCCCTAAGCTTTGTCTCATTTTCACTTCAACTTTCAAAGTTCCACAAGTCACAAGTAATACCATCATGCTGGAATTATTTTTTTTTACTTTAAACAAGGTGACAAAAGGAAGAGTTGAAGAGAAGTGCCATGCCAGATCAAAATCAGGGAGTTGGAAAATGTTAGCCAATTTCTTTTGAAACAAACTAAGAAACAACAGCTCCCCCAATACCATGGCAGCACCTGAACTTCCTATTAACATCTGATAATTCTAGTAGTTGGAATTCAACGTCTCTTTCTCTTTTCCTTTTTCTCTTAAAAAAAAAAAAAATTAATTTTGCACCTATCCTAAAAAAAGACACACAGCTTCTCTGAATTACCACTGCACACCTCACAATTTCCATTCACTCACATTCTCTTCAAGTACCATGGCCCCTGCAAGCAGCGCTCACCAAAAATTCCTCCAAAGCCTTGTCTAGATCTGCTCGCTCCCAACGACTACCGCGTGCAGAACTTCACGCTGTCACAAGGACATGTGGGCTCAGGAACAACTTTTAGAGACTCCTGGCTTCTCAGGCTGGCATAGGCTGGGCTCGACGCGGAGGTGACAAGCAGCGTCTCTCGAGCGGAGGCTGCGGCGTGTTGGGCTCCCCACTGTGGCCCTGGCGCCCGCCGGCCGCAGGCACAGCCCTGCCCCGGCCCCGGGCCAGGCACAAGCCACTTGGACCAAACCAACCCCTCGTGGGGTGTGGGAGAGGTGGGACGTGCGGCAGGCGGCAGCCCGGCATCATAACCCTCGGCAAAGGCGTGGGTGAAAACTTTATGGAGGCTGCCGGCGGCGGGGCTTCGCCAGGGGGTCTGCGGGAGGAGACGTGGAAGGTACAAGCACCATAAATAAGTCCCCATCAGGTGCAGAGTGCGTGACTGCTCACCCTCACCCGCTGCCCAGAGCCCGCCGAAAAGCTCCAGAGAAAACCACAACCCGTCCCCAAGAGTTCGAGAAGTAAGTTCTGGTTTAGGTAATTCAATAACGTGACGAGGGTTTGCTTAATGTGCAGTTTTGTGGGTTTTAATATACACGTGTGCAACGTAATTTTACCTTTTGTAGGGAGCACAGGAGACTTCACGCGTTTTCCAGATTTGATAGAAATCCACAGGTACTTTAAAGAGAAAAACTCTTTGCTTCTAGGGATGCTACTTGTTAAACAACGAACTCCTTGCCATCAGCACAGATGTACTACTGATACTGATTAATTCTGTGGGCGCTTCTTTGCTCTTGACTACGGTAGCAGAATTCAGAGGCATTGAGTATCTCCAGCATGTACAGGTACAACATGACAACATGTTTTTCTTCCCTTATGAGTTAATTATGCTATAACCAGGCCTGAGCAAGAAATTAATAAAATACAGTAAACCAGAAAGTCAAGAGGATGTCACACAGACTTCTGCAACAGTTGCGAAGGCAGAGGTATCTCACAGGCAAACATGCATGTATCCTGTTCTTTAAGTCTAGTATGAAAAGCATGCAAAGAAACTATAAATCTTCCTTGGGAGGAGATACTCTTTTTCGTGTATGAATACTGTTAAAAGTGTATTTTATACAGCCACAGATATATCACATTACAGAGACACGTAAGCCTATCCTATCAAGGAGCTTCATGTTTAAGTAACTCAACTATATGCCTCCTAAATGATAAAGCCATAAATGCTTGTTAAAAGCTCCCTGAGAAGTAGTAAATATTTTGTAAACTAGCTACATATTTAACATCTCTGGACAGCAAGAGAAGGAAAAACAATTCCTCTCCTACCTAAAGGTACCAATCAAACACACTATGCACATAAACACCGCAAGATGCTTGGTGGGAGACTGTGTGTATGTGTTTGTGTGTGTTTTAATTAACTCCTTGAATGCATATGATGAGCCAGCCACCCAGAATTAGTAATGCCAAACTCCCAATTTGATTCAAATGCAATGAATACAACAGTCGAATTGTGCGGGCTGGTGTGTCACTCATCAGCTCTCTCATTTGGGCTTTTGCCTTCCAAGTCTAATTCACAATTTCAGCAACTGGTAAATTATTGAGATGTTCATTAAAATCCATAATCTGTAACAGTCAACTTCTTCCTCGCTAAGCATAAGCACAACAAATTAAATTAGTGCATGCAGGACAATAATGAGAAGTCTGCAAATACATTAATTCCTTCAGCCTTATCTCAGAAAAATAAAATTGTGTTAATTTTCGACACTGTGAAAAAACAGTACCTGAAACTTTTACCTGGCACTCTGTTTAATATTCTTCAAATCTCAGATCCCTAGAACCACAGACTTAAGCAATAAAGTTCTTTTCTTAAAACATCTCAATGGAAGTTAAAAGCTATTCAGCCTGATATTAAAGAAATCTTATTGTTTGCTTTTAAATGAAGAAATAAGCACTCTTACTTCTACAGGTAGATTTTAGGAGAGTGGGACATCATTCTGAGCGGGCTGGTTAATAGAAAGGTATTATTCTCTCTCCAAAATTCTCAGCAAATACAGCAGAAGAAAGCTTTTAGGGTAACTTTAGCTAAGAAAAGCACTTAGGAATACGCAAAGTTTCCTTTTAGGAAAATGATTTCTCCATTTGACAGTGTTGGTACAACCCCAAAATAAATTCAGTGGGAGTCTGAAATGACTCGTGCAGTGCAACAGTGAAGCAGCTAAGTATATTTTTTTCCTCCTAGCAGAGAGTTGCTTTACATCCCTGAGCCTTTCCTTTCCACAAGCTGTTCACTAGCACAGAGGTTTCGAGAGCACAGAACTGGTGACTGTAAACGCTGAACTTGTTCTACTGTCTCCATCCATGCCTTTTGTCTTTTCTAGCTCTTCCTTTTTTTCCTACGGAGGCAGCAACCCATCCTTCCTTCTACAAACACTGCATACCCCAGAACCTTGAACTGGCATGTTAAAAATAAAAATTAAAAGTAAACCCAAAGAAAATAATGAGAAAGAGAAAGAGTGTCACTCTGTCCGGATGCCTAGCGTAGCCTCTCAGTCTACAGAGAAATGTAAATATGCAGTAATTAATTTGGGTTTAAGAACATTCCATACACTAGGGACATTGTTAAGCAGTCACTTTATCTATATTTCATTAATCAGATTTTATTAAGACATTAAAACTTTATGTTGGGCATTTCTGAGTTTTTATCATTCTGTCAATCTCCCAGCTGTCCGCGATGGTTCCGGCTGCATTGTCTCTACCTTTTCCTTAATGAAGTAAACTTTAATTCTATTGTGGCCATAGTTGTTATATTTAATGACCCAACTTAAAAAAAAAAAAAAAAAAGAGAGAAAAATCTAACAACAAAAGAGTTATTCTTTTTGAGACCTTTAGAGCCAATTCAGAATGCCACAGGTACATCACAACTCGAGTACATCTCTGAAGTTACCCTTTCCCTGTGTAACACACGGAGCAGATTCCAGTTGTAATTTCTTCCTACAACGTTTCTGCAAACATCATCCCCCTCAGCGTACACATTCTGATGCTCCTTTCAATCAAGCAGCTGAACCGCCACAAACAGAAAGAAAGACATGCAAGGAACTTCTCAGGAAAGGACGAAAACCCTCACATTTCTGGCACGGTAATTAATTATACATGTTAATTCACAAAACCTACTGCAATTTAACAGTGATGCTGAATGAATTAATGAATGTTTACTCGTCTGACACTGAGGATCATTTTCATTCCAAGTGTGTATCATAAATGCCCCCCGATAACGGCCACAGACACACAAGAGAAGTCCCCTTGATTCAGCTGCCTTCAGCTGGGGTGACTGAAAGTTTCTGAACTGTTTGCAGTTTACTGGGATACACTGGAACATCTCGGGAAAGATGACCGGCAAAGAGGAACAACCTCCTGAGACACACACAAGCGCTCTGAGATCTGAACTGCAAACAACTTAGCCTGACAAATCTGTATCTCCTTATACTCTACTATTCAGGTTTAAAAAGGAATAGCGGGAGACGGATAGTAATAATAAAACCGAAGTGGGTCATGCAGATACAACATGCTGGACTCCAAGCCACTGCAGAAATGTGCTCCAAGAACTCTGCTTACTGAGAATCTGAGAAAATAACTTGCCATAGTCGTGTAAAAAACAATCATCTGTGCATCGTGCATATATACACACGTGAACTCTGCGAGCACAGTTGTGTGTGAGGGTTTGTGCATCTCTGTGTGAGATAAAGTGTCCTCGTGGCTTTTTTCTGACAAACACACATGTACTACATGGACAGTGTCTTCTCTGTGTATGTGTGTGTAACTATAGTCAAACACACACAATGTAAACAAATGGTAATGATTAACAAAGATAATGGTTTGTATTACCAATTTCAACTGCAGAGGGGAAATTGTTTAAAATATTTTTTTTTTAAATTGTATGTCTTGAGGTTCATTTTTATTGCTTCCCATTTCTACTGCTTGCTATTATCTGCATAGCAAAAGGAGAGCAGCGTATTGATTATTTAACTAGAATGTTTACAAGAGCAAAGCTGGGATCTCTGAAAATGAAACATATGCCTAGAGGGGGGAAAAAAAAAGAGTAGGGAAACTCATTCTATTTCTAAGGAAGATGTTTAGTCCCAAATAATTTGTTTATATATAAAATTTATATAAATATACATATATTTATAATGCACAGAGACTTCAGATTAAAAAAAGTCCACCAACAGGAAAATGAAAGGACTTCATTCTGCTTCACCGAGTTTACAAGTATTGTGTTCATCACAAAGTTCAAAGAATAATCCAAATCGCTTGCTTATAAATTTCTATGCATAATCTTAGTGAAGCATATGAAATACTTGAATCTATCGATCGTATGAACAAGACAAATACATCACCATCATCATGTTAGATCAAATCTGACATCACAAACAGTAACAGTTTCCTCAGGTAGTTAAACTAAGTTAACACAGTGGACATAAACAAAACCAATCTTCGTCTATTATTGTAATGATAACAAACCGAGGAAAAACATTGAGTATTCCAAGTTAAGTCTGGAAAATCAACTGTATTAAAGATGACCTTGGAGTAGAGCGACCAAGACAATTCCACTTTCTAGTAAGTAAGCATTCTACTTGCAGAACAAGGATTGAAAGTGTTAAAACAGTTCTTTTCTGCGTTTCCCAATTTCAGTTTTCTCTGATCTTTTAATTCAAGCGTTCTTTCCTGTCCTTTCTCTGCATGCGTGTTCCTCAGCCCACTTAAAATGTTTTTATCTTGCCTTCTTTTCTATGCCTTTACTATCAAATTCAGTAGGTTTGAACGATGAACAGCTTGACTTAGCATATTTTTAACCAGCTGGTCTAGCACCTAGCTTGTATTGCATAGTCAGATACAACCAAATGTTTATACAGGAGGTAGCTTTCACGAAGATGAGAAAAACCTCAGTAAAGCGCATCCTGGCATTCTTTTATTTACCGCTTAGGAATGAAAGTTTGGATTGTTTACTGCAGCCGCACAAGGGGCTATTAATAACCCTTAAAAAAGAAGCCGGAGGGAAGGGATGCGGGACCATCAATGGACGTGTGTACAAGCGCCTGAGAGAACGCTTCAAAACCTCTTAGGACTGCCAGATTATATGAAATAAGGACTAAACTCTCGGAGGTCACAAGCCGTCGCCAGTGACAGCAAAAACTTAATTCCAGGCAGGGAAGGTTCCTGCTTCGGGCAGGGGGAGACGGGCACATCTACGTCATACCCAAGCCCCGCTCGTCATACCCAGACCCCGCTCTTGACACTCCGCGAGAGAGGCGACGGCCAAAACTTGGGAGGCAAGAGTTTCACTTCTTCCTTTTTCTTTTTTTCCCCTCTCTCCTCAGGCAGAAAGATGTTCTCCTGACGGAGAGCCGGGATGTTAACTTGCCTAAAAATAATCGCTCCTGCTAGATCAACAAAAGGTCATGTGCTCGGCGGAGCGCCTTCCCAAGTTTGACGGGAGCCTGAGGTTGGAAGTTGAACCCCCCGCCTCGCCGCCACCGGGCATCCTCTGATCGCTTCCCGGGGAGTCTCCGGGCAGGAGCGGGAAGGCGCTGCCCTGGAAGGTGCCTCGGCGGGCCAGTCGGGGCAGGGGAGGGTGGGCAGGAGGAAGGCACGGCAGCCTCCGCGGCCGCGGAACAAAGCTGCGCGCCGCGGGCGCACCGCCGGGGCTGCGGGGCCGGGAGCGCGGCAGCGCCCGCCCCTGTCCCCCCGTCACTGACACGCCGCTGGAATAGCCAAGGTACCGCGGGGGGGATAAAGGAGGGGGGGACACGGACGGACCGGGGTGGGGGGAGCATCTCCCCGGCCTCCTGCCGCCGAGCGCCGGAGTTGCGCGCCCGTCCCCGCGTCCGTGTCCCCACTGCCCATCCGCGAACACACGCGCGCGAACACGCGTGCTCGGGCAAATTAAAAAAAAAAAAAATAAAAATAACGCAAGAATAAACAAACCATGAAACAGAACAAAAAAAAAAATTAAAAATAAAAGGGGAACAGACACCCCCCCCCCCAACACACCCACACACCCCCCACCCCAACAACTCGACTCACCTTTCAAACTCCTGAGGTAAATCAGGGTCAGTTAGCATGCTGGAAAAGCACAATTTCCCTTTGTCACAGCAGCCACCTATGGTCGCCTCCAACTGAACCTGTCAAGTGAGTCCAAACCTTCTAAACCGATTGATTTTCTCTCTCTCTCGCTCTCTCCCTCCCTCCCCTCCCTCCCTCCCTCCCGGCTCGCTCGCTCTGAGCGAGGACTCCTTGACCAGTCTCTTAAAGGGGCAGCGCGCTCGCAGCAGGATGATCGCGCAGCTCCCCCCGCCGCGCTGGGCGACCTCCGGGGGCCTGTCCTTTCCTTTTAATTCTGCTCGCCCGCCGCCACCAAACGGGAAAAGTCAACTCCTTCAATGTCCTAAAAAAACGTGGAGAGGTGGAGGGGGATAA
>JAWWLV010000045.1:72492004-72506028 GCA_035041135.1 Platyrinchus mystaceus | reverse complement strand
CCCCCCCCCCCCCCCCCCCCCGCGCGGCGGGGGGGGGGCACGGAGGGAGGGGAAAAAAAAAAAAGGCAGCCCGACAATCCACCTAAACCGGCAAACCAGGAGCAAATCCTCTGCGCTGAGGAAGATCAGTGGAGAAAGAAGATAAAACAAGAGCAGACTGATTAAATTGAAACAGTTATCAACTCTCGGAGTTGAAATAGGGGAGAAGAGATTAGACATAAAAATGCTACCAAAGGCATTTGTGCTCCGAAGAATTTTCATTCCTTTCCCCCCCTCCCTCCCCGCTCTCTCGCTTTCTCTCTCCCTCTTTCTCTCTTTGGGGAGGGGAAAAAAAAAAAAAACACACCCCGCACAACAATCAGGCATTGTTCTGAGGGAAGAAAAGCAACTTTGACAGATTGAAATATAGCAGAGGCCCCTTCAAGGAAACCTGTAAACAACTTGTCACTCACTCTGTCGGTCTCACTGTTAGCTCTTGCTTTCCACAAAGTGCTGCGAACCGTCCTGGCAACAAACCCAAAGTTCCCTCAGCTCCAAACTCCATCAAACAGTCTTGTGTGCAAGGGAAAAGGTACCCACATGCCAAAACAGCGGGCGCGCTCACGAACGCACACACACGCATGCACAAACAACAACAAAAATAAACTTTCCGTTCGTCTGCTAGAGCTTTTCTCGTTTTCTATTTAAACACACCCCTCCCCTTTCTTTCCCCCACTCTGGGCGAGCAATAGGAGTCCCTCGGCCGTGGTTCTCTCTCATTTCCCCTGCCCAGACAGCCCCTGATAACAAGGTGGACGACGCGCGGCTGCAGAGCCCCTCGGCTGGCTGGCGGAGCGCAGCCTCCGCCGCACTTCCAATTATCTAGATAAAAATCTGGCAGGCGAGGGAGGCAATCAGGTAACGGGCCTCGGACACGCGGGGACGGAGGTGCCGGCAGCCCCTGCATCCCGCCCCGGGGACACCAGCATCCCGCTCCGCTCCAGCGGGAAGGGCTGCACCGCCCCAGCCCGCCCCGGCGGGGAGAGGGGGGCAGCGGCCGGGAGAACGCCGCGGGGAAATTCTCGTCCAAGCCGCGGGGATTAGCCGGGGGCTACTCTGGAAGCAGAACGCACAATGCCTCAATAGTCTGCGAGGCCCGTGTCCGGCCTGGCACTGAACTCGTAGTAAGGGGAGGGAGGGGAAAGAAAGAAAAAAAAAAAAAAAAAAAGAGGAAAAAAATTGGTCTCCCTGTTCTTTCACACACACGTGCACACACACCCACGTATCTATTCTCCATTCTTTCCAGTTCCCCTGCCCTAATTCCTTTCTCTCCTCTTTTTCTCTCTCCCCCCCCCCCCCCCGGCCTTTAATTTGCAGCTGGACAACATTAAGGGCCTTTAAAAACCACAAGGTTTTGACCCCACAACAGTTTGATTAGGTCCACTGCCCCCTCTCTTCCCCTCTTATCCCTGCCTCACAGTGGCACGGAGACAACAAGTTTACTTTTTGAAATATCCACACATATTCGCACAGAGCAGCCATAAGATGTTCAACATTTTCATGCCCACTGGCTTAAAAAAAATGCCGAACAGAAAAGCTTATTATTTTTAATATCCGACAGCTACACTGTTTAATTCGCTCCTTTTCCCTCTCAATGCATATGTTAGAGACCAGCAGGCTCACGCAGGGGCCAGTCAGTCCAGTGTTGGCATAAAGGCATCATCAGCTGGAAGCCTGAGATGATCGTTTTAATCACGGGGAGCAAACCCACTCGCAACTTATGCGCATCATCCCCGAAGAGCATTAGACCATTCGCGGAGCAAAACGCCGCAGCCAAGTTTGCGAAGGCGCCGTCGTTGCAGTTCATAAAAGAGGATCTGCAAAGGCTGCCTCCAGCCTGCCTTACACCACCACAGCGCTCCGAGCCGAGTCGCATACAATCTGTCAACTTCTGGCATGAGGGAGATCTAATGGCTCCTCACTGTGGGGCAGGGTAAACCAACTTCCTTCGGTAGCCCCTAGCAAATAATATTTTCCACAGAGGTCCATTCATAGGAGCCTGACAAACCTAGTTAATATGTACAAGGATTTTTCACTTGTTGTTTAGTAGCTAGCCCTTTTAGGACAGCCATGAAGTAGACATTGAAAAGGCAGCAGATGATTAAAAAGAACAATTCCAAATACTTTCTCTTTCATCTGAGGGTCTCAAACCATGTTAAGTCTCACATTACTCCTCTGCAGGTAATAAATATAATTAGGGCCGATTCCAAAACTTTATTTGTATTGAAAAGTATCTTGCTCCACAGGGGCTCCATTCAAATCAGCAAATCTCTGTGTGGAGTAGGAGGCTACTTAGTAGGAGAATTTGGCCTCAAATAAGGAAACTGAGATGCAGGCAGGCTTAGTAGCTTGCCCAAGTTGACACAGTTAGCCAACTCCAGCAAAAGGATGAAAAACAAAGATCCCACGTGCCTCACAGTCTACAACAGTCCTCATGCTGCTGAAACACATATATATGAATATTTGAGCTGTTTTTCCCCCAGAGACATGATTTTTTTACATCTACTATTTGTTTAAAACATACTTCATTGCTGTATGCACATTTGTAGGGCCCCTTTTCTTGGTCTTTCATTTTCCCCTTGATGCACTACTGCCCATCCATAAATGCTGTTCCTTCTCTGCCAGTTCTTGCTTTGCTTCCCCTGTTTCCTCATGCTTGGCCTTGGGAGAAGTTAAGAGAGTGAAGCTACACAGAAGCCCCAGCTGAAGGAAAATTAAGACCATCTTTTATTGAAAAAAATAAAAAAATCTCAACAGTTTTGGTAGAACAGGAATACCCTATTTTGACTGCACGTTAGCTCCACTCAGCTCTCATATCGTTTTTTCAACTCAGTTCCCCTCCACAACTTTCCTGCTTCTGCCACGTCCTTCCCTCGTCCATTCACATACATTTACCCCTTCCTACATCGTTTCCTATTTGAGCTTTTTCAGGGCTCACATACACCCCCAAGCTGGTATTATGCCTAGGACAATGGCACTCCTGGGTTGCTGGCTCTCAGCTAATATGATTATAAACCAGCAGCAATATCAGGAATTATAGGAAAGGACATGGGCTAGACTAGGAAGAAGTAGAAAGAATCATAATAAAAGGAGGGGGGGGGAAAAAAGGAAAAAAAGTCTGGGAGAGAAAACTAAGATAATTGAGCAAGAGGGAGAGCTGAAAAGGAGAGAGGAAATGGCAGAAAGGAAGGAAGTAGAGATCATTCCCCTGAATGCTTCTGACATGAACCCTTCTTTTCCCATACCCTGCTTTACAGTTACTCTTACCCCAATACATTTTGTGCTCAGGTATCTACACCTTCTTCCCTGTTACATTTTCCCATTTTACATTTTCTGCAACTCTTTCTGAACTCCCTCTCCCAGCTGAGTGGGGGGAAACAGAGTTCGGTCTGAAAAGGGGGAAAAAAAGCTACTGTTGCTATTGTTATTAATATTGTATTATTGTATCCTTGTACTGTACTTACTAGATTATTAACAGATTATATATAGACTTTCTGATAAAATAATGCTCTCATAGTAAGTTCAACTACAATTGCAAGCGATAAAAAAGCAAGTTAAATGCTTCAAGGGAATCTCTGAAATGTTTCTAGAAATCATACTAAGTTTTAGACTTATTTTTTAGAAATTGCCAGGACATGTCACAAAGGCTGCTAACATATCAAAAAGTGTAAAGACTGAGAAATTGGGATAAATACCCACTGAAAAAGAAGAAAATGTATGTAACATACATCTGTCCAGTTTTTAACATATGAAATTGTATCTTGTTCTGAAACTTTTGAGGAGTAATAAATAAATAAAAATGCCTCTTTTTGCTGGGTGGATCATAGTTATAAAATCCACTTGCAACATCAACATTCACATTCAGTTCTCTCTTCCCAAACTGAGAATTCAGATATAAGTTATAATATCTTCAACTGATAAGAAGAATGAAAGCTTCCCCAGCAGTGAATCGACACTTCTTTTGCTTTGCTTCCTTTAAGGGGTGCCCAAAACAAACAAGTCACAGTAAAAGAGGGCAATTTGGGTTGAACTAAACAGAAGAGCTCTGATTTTCATTTGGATGAGGGGAAACAACTCAAATCATAAACTCCTATATGAATTTTTGTGCTTAACTGATTTTTTTTTCGCTATTGTGGTTCTCCAGTTCAAGAGGTGAACCAAAAAATCAATTATCCACCCAGCTCAAGTTAGAAATACCATAACTCTGGAATATTGCACAGACAGAATTCACAGGTCTTTATACAAGCACACTGGCAGAAGGAAAACCTTAAATGAAACATTAATTTATTTTTTTTTAATCCTCAAATGATAGCACTTCAGCCTAGTGCCTTTGGCAGATACTGCAATACAGTAAGTAAAGGAAGTGCTGGGAAAAATAAAAAAAGAGCTTTTCGGGTTTTGTTGTTTCCACTGTAGGTTTTAATAATAGAGACCTACAAAGTCCAAGGAAATGTAAGATGTTCCACAGAATGATTTACTGGAAAATTCTCACAGAAAATATGCAAAACTCCGAAGATCCTAAATGGATTTTCTTTTTTAGGCACACACTCAAAACAACTGCAGCATTAAGAATGACTCTGTAAGACTTCTAAGAAAGGGTGTTTTGGAACAGGTAACGGGAGAGCAGAGGGAGAATGGAGTGGGGTTGATGCATTTACTATGAAGAATATCTTGCAAATAATGAGTGCTTACTTCAGAGCATGGAAATGTTTAGCTACAATGCAGTTTGGATCATATGCTTAGGAACAGATTTTTCCTTTCAGTGTGCATGCCTAGCTGCCATTTCCATTAATGGGAATTAAGTACATGTGTCAAGAGGAGAAGTTAACTCTTAGAAATATAACTAATCTATGCTTTTTTTAAAGAATGTAAATGCCACATCAGGCATGTTCAGTGTTGGCAAAACTGAATGCTCAATATAGTATAGCAAAATCTGAGAAGGAGAAGGCGGTCTGGAGGACTGAAATTTCTGTGCTATTTAGAGTTTTTCAATTTACTGAATTTCTTCAAGGAAAAAGTAAAACCATCTCATTTGCAAGTGGGAAGCCCTCATTTATCAGCTATTTACTTGCACTTTCAGCAGGGCCCTACCATCTGCAACCCTCCTTGTTAAAAGAGAACTGATGCTACTCTTAAGAAGAAATCTGAACCTTCATCTAAAATCTGAATTCAAACTTCCATAAATATCACAATAAAGTCCCTAATCATTTTTTAAAAGGAGGTTGGCACTCTTTTTCCCTGTCCACTCCACATCAGTCAGGGTACAGGAACCTCCACATTAATATAGTTGAAAACTACAATTTAAGTAGGAATTTTTTAGAAATGAAATATGTATGGCATATGTAAATACATATAAAATTAAATTACATAGCTATTTTAGTGACAAGTAACTTTTATTTGTAAAAATGAGAAAAATCAGTAAAATGACACATCCCTGATTTTTGTGTCATGTGTTGGTCCCTCACCCCTCTACCCCCTATATTTTGGGTATAGCTTGTTTTATTATTTATCTATACTGTCAGTTAGCTACAGGGTCTCTTTACTGTTTGTCTTAGTACTCTTGGTCTGCACAGAAGCAGCTTGAAAAAAATTAAATAAAACCAGGACAGCTTAAAAAAAAAAAAGTCATAAAAATAGAGAGCATATCCATGGATAGGAATTGTGCTTGAAATGATTTAAGGAGCTAACTGGATTTCAAATTTACAGTTTCTCGTTAAGGTTCTCAACATAAAATGTGACTAAAATAGGAACCTGTTGCTCCAAGTCTTTTTTTTTTCTTATGTTCCTTTTTCAGTGCAGTTATCTTGCACGGAACATGCCGTCCTGACTGAAGCCCACAGCCTCACCTTGCACGCAGAATCCCTGCTCTGCCTCCATCCCGGTCGGGATCATTCCTCTCTGAGTGACAGGTCTGTTTACTGTCAGTGCCCATCCGATCTTCAGCCTCCCTGATGACAATGCCAGCAGGAATGTTCTTCTTCAGTGTCATTTCCAATGACCGTTCTGAACATGTATGCCACACAATGCCTGCCACAATACCCCCGACGATGAACCCAACTCATTTCATACAGATAACCAACTCCCATCAAAAGGAAATTGCTCCCTTTCTCCCTGGCGCGTGTGTGGAGGAGTGCTTGGTAGAAATCAAGTCTCTTCTGAACAGGCAACCTGTTTTATAGCAAAACATAAGCTTCTGAGCCTAAGTATCGTAAACCCACAACTTTGATCTATTTGTAGTAGGTAATAATTGTTGAGCATGATTCCCACTGCACTGAAATTGAGATCTTTCTGCTTAACCCAGTGGGTCTTCCTTTACCACCACATTTTCATCACTTCCACCATAACAATTCTGTTTCTTTTTTTAACTGATCCACTGAAGAGGGTTGGAGTCATCATATTTTGTCTCTGTATTTCCACTCTGACTGCTTTTCCCACTGTAGTTTGCTCTTACTAACCTTTGCACCAAGGATGCCGAGTTTAAAACAAACAGATTTGCTTCCACTGACTGTCAAGCAACATGCAATTAAAAGTGGAAGGGTGTTTTGGAATAATCCATAGCACCTTGTCCTATTGAGTTTGTGAAGGTATTCCAGCCTTCCTCTTGTGGAGGTTTGCTCTGGTGTTTGCAATCAAAATTCTCCCCACCCACACGTACATCTCCTGTCTGCTTCTCTTACTAGAAATGGTTTTCTTTTAGTGCCATTACAATCGTTTCTGACACTTTAGGCATAGAACTACAGCCACCCTGAACTAACCAGATTGAACTCTTTGGAGCTGTGCATGGCTCAAGCACAGACAGCTCGATTCACAGTTGCCCTTCATTTTATAAACTTTGTTGAATTATGAGAATTTCTTCCAAATAGTATTATCATTTGCTATTCACTTTTTACTAGAAGAGCAGTGAAGGATTACATCTTTTGTAAGAAATATCTTCTATCTGAACCAGTTTACAGTTATGACTGCAATTGCAATTAGTCAAAGAACACAAAGAAAGGTAACATCCTTACATTCTGTAAACTGCTTATCTATTAGCAAGTGTTTCAAAAAAATATAAATACCAAAATGTTAAATTCAGAACAAATTTGGAAATATATTCCCTTTCTATTGTGCCATGCACGAGGTCCCTACGTTGTCTGTGATAAGACTAATACAAATCAGTGTTTATTAAATGCACTCTATTGATATTTAACTTGTTAAATATGTCACTGTGAAGATCAATCTGTAAATTAAGCAGTGATTCTAATGACATTAAATGCAAGGGAAGGAGATATAAAACACATTGCTATCTTACACCTGAAACAGCAATCAATGAGTATTTATATTAGTATTTCATTTATAAACTTACAAAAGCATACATAAGCCTTAATTTATTTTAATGGTGCTCTGATGCTGTTTTATAAGTGATTTTCCACTTCTGAGTAAAAGCAAAAATCTGAACTCCTACATTCAACACACAGACTTCAATTCAGCCACTATTACAGAGAAATAAATACATAAGTATGGTATAAAACAGACCAATGGCTTGTTGTTATTGCTCTTTCTATGGAGACTTAACTCTTGCTTCTCATCTCTCATTACATGGGACAGCTAGAGGCTAGAAACACTGCCGTGGCAGCATGCTGAAGGCTCCTGGGAATACTTCTGTACCTTGTATGGGCAAAAACTGAGAAAATACTGCTACAGTGTTCTGAAGCATAAATATGGGAAAATCGGAATATCTGGGGACACTCTTCAAAAGCCCTAATGCAATCCAGGTACAGGGCTGACTACCTTCTAGTACCAATTAGCTTGTAAGACAGATCTTCAGGAGTTGCCATTGAGGTATATTCAGAGTATAAAAGAATCAGAAAGGAAATATATATATATATATATATAAAAAAAAAACAGGAGGAAAAAAAGAGCACTGGATTGAGACAAACATTCATTAAGATAAAAATACAAAGAGTTTTCTCAGGAACGTTTATCAAAGAAAATTTATGTCATAAATTTTCGTCTGCCTGGAGAAGGTCCAGAGCTGAGTGTCTCTTCTCTTGCCATATAACATTGTACTGAGTCCAGACTGCACATTTGGTCACCCGCTTTTCCCTTTAAATAACACTTTCTAATGTGGCTTTTGTTTTGTTTTACAAAGTTTAATTTCTCTTTCTTTTGATGCATTTTCCCTTTGTCATTATTTCAGAGTTGTGTAAAAGTAATTAGTGACACAATGCCAAGGACTGAACCTCACAAGCAACCTAAATATTTTGATTCACTGTGAATGCAGTCCATAATTTACAAAGTGCCTGACCCCCGTCCAATAAATAAAATAAAATAAATGAGACAACTTCTGCATGTTAACAGCCTGAGGCATACTGAGAAAAACATCAAAATGCAGAAACAGTGAATGTCACCACATCAGACATCAGAGACAGTCCTTTGACACTTTTTCAGGAAATGAAATCACATTCATACATACCTTTTTAGCATTTGACCCCACACAATCAGTCCTGTCAACCATTTCTCCTGGTATTTGCATGTAGCCACTGCCCTTTCTTGAGAGCAGTGTGGTTCAAAATCTGGGCAAGGATTTCACAAGTGAGAATGTCACAGGTGAAACTTGTTTTCTCAAGGAATTCTGGGCTAGCAATAGAACGGCAGCAGGTGTCTCCAGAAGTGCAAATTAGGTGGAAAATAGAAGGAGACGGAGACAGAGACACTTACTTTTTTTCTTCTTCTTTTTTTTTTTTTTTTTAACTGGCCTTGTCCTTTTTGTTGATTTTGCAACTTGCCATAAATTTCTGAAAGGGGCCACGATACTGTAGTCAAAGTTGAAACTGCTGTATGCAGCTAGGACAGGCCTTGGGCACAAAAGCAACCATAGAGAGCTTTGTGCCTACAATCTCTAAAAAGATCACCGTTTTTATAGTGATTTGTGGGCCATGACACATAGGGCCACTGAAAAATGATGTTAACGGAGATTTGTGTTTCATTGCACAAAAACAACGTACCTCATTTAATAAAAACAAATTTTCTTATGATAGTTCAAAAAATCACCACAGAATTTAGGTGAGGCACAAACTACAGCCTGCTTCAAAGCAGGAGTCAGTTCTCCACTATATTATGTCCTAGGTGTTTCAAATCCAGGTGGGTTCAGACTGGACAAGCATTCTATAATGGGGAGGGGGGATAAATTTATTCCTGTCCCTCATCTCCCGCTGACTCCTTTACCTCTGCCATATACTTTACTTTATAAAAGTACATAATTATACATTACTTCTGAACTAAAACTGAATTACAAGTTGAATAAATGACTGTTTTCTATTTTATATGTTTGCATTTGACTGACTTGTTCTTGTAATAACTGAAAAAGTAAAAAGAAGTAATTGATCTCTTCCTTTATTCCATAAACTTCAGGTTTTATAATTTATCTTTTCTCTAAATAGTCTCTGGCTCTTTCTTCATATAGAAGTCAGTCAATTAAAGATTAAAATTTGCTCTACTTCTTTTTGAACTTTTGTTTCTGCTGTACAGATTCTTCAGGAAGCCTAACTCATACAGACACAAACTCAGTGTTACAGGAAAGGACCTGCTACTGACATGTCACTCTAGTATTTTCAACATTATTTCTTATTCCACTTACTTTTCTTCGGATCATTCCAGCTACTTTGATTAAGTATTCCATAAGGAAACATAGGCCATCTTCCCTTCTCCTCCCAAGTGGTCAGAGTTACGCTGGAGCACAGCATTGAGCATCATCACATCCGTTTTTCTGCCTGAAGTGCAACATTCTGCCTTTGTCAGTACAACAGTTGTGTAGCCACCCTGCCCATCCCTCCTGCATGGAGTCCTCTACTGTCTTCCCCAGCCCTGACCTGAGTGATTCTGCCTCAAACACAAATGTTTAGGTACCACTGTTCACAGTTGTTTTCAATTCATCAACACATGTAAGTGAAACGCCACCTAAACACGCAGACTTTGGATACCCCATTGCAGTTTTTGTACACCAAACACTGATAATACACTTTGAGTTTTGTCTTCTGTCCCTCAGACTATCTAATTCTTGAAAGCACTCCTATCCCACAACCAGTTTTCTAATAGCCCCTTGTAAAGGTCTTTTTCAAAAGCTTTCTTTAAAGGAAAAAAAGAAAATCTAATGATTGTATTTTATTATTTGTTGACAAGCTCAAGGAATTACCTTTATACATCATTTTTCTCTACAAAAGCTATGCTGATGGATAGCTGTAGTACCACAATGCTCATCTATATGCCTCCTAATTTTATTTTTTATTACTATTTCAACCAATTTATCAAGTAAGGAAAGAAAAGTCATTAGACTAATTCTCAGCATCAATTCTACTGTTCAATTAAAGAGAAGCAGAAAAATTGCTTTCTCCAACCTTACAGGTTAGAAGCCAATATTAAAAGGAAAGACTACATATTAAGTTAGCAGCCCTATTTGAGCTCATCATCAATTTCCAGAAGCACATTTTGATATGTCTAACTTTACCTGCTACTCTATTGCTCTTCATCTGATGAGTTTAGCACCTACTTTTCCTTCACTTTTTTCTTTGACAGTAGCTAATCCTTAATATTGCAGAAGAATGGCTACAGGTTAGATTTCTCTCCAGTCTTATGTGATAGAATATGAGGAAATAACTTGATTTCTCAGCAAACCTGTTATCCTTTTAACCTATTATTCTGTGTTACAATACCAAGGAAACAATCCTTAACTGCTATTCTATATTACAGTACTGAGGGAAAAATTATTTGCAAACGATGTGGGCGGCCTTTTAGAAAACATCTGAATTTACTCCATGTAATTTTAACAGACCAACCCATCCCCAAGACATTATGCTTGTTTTGGATGGGGTTCTCTTGCATTTCTAGCTAGCAAAAAATCACGACATCCTCCAGTTTTAGGCCACACCTATTCGAACACCACACTTCCTTTCCTAATACTGTATACTGGATTGTGCAAACTACGTCTTCCACTTGGAGCCAAGTCCATACTCTAAACTTGGTAAGCCCTCAGGGGTCAATAAACTTCAACCATGCATTGATTTACCAAGGATGCCTCAAAAATCAGAGCCTGTCTTTGTCAAGGCCTGTGAAATGGCCTCAGCTCTCCAAAACTGAGGGAACTATGGGTTGCTGCAGCTGGGAGTTGGACCAGAGATTTTATGAGATGTAGATTTTGCACCATGTAAGAGTTTTGACAGTCTCTGGACATGGTTGGACTAGACCATATAAGGAGAAATACTGTGGATTTTTAGAAATGGTCCAGTGACTTACATTTACAAATCTGACTGCAGAGTTTTGTGTGGCTACTGTGCATGGCTTGCACTATTTTCATGGGGGGACAGAAAGCATGTGAAACCAGATGGAAAAGTTTCAACATTAACCAAAACCTTACAGGTTATTTTTATTTTAAAAAGACTTGTTTTTTACAAAATATCTCATTGTACTAAAATTTTAGCTTCAAACACTGCTTTTCTTATTGGTAAATATACACAATCTCTCTGCCCCTCTCTCAGATATCAGTGCAGGACCTGTAGCCTACCCCTAAAATACAGGATATTCAATGAAAAATTCTTAGTATTGTGTTTTTAAAGGTTGTTACACACTATGTGTGTGTTCCACAATGGATGCTCATGTGAATATTCAGTTATTAATATAACACAGTGAGTTTACTACCTGAGGAGGACTGCAGTGAGCAAATCTGTTGGACTATTCAGATTTGCAGCTTGATGAACACCAGGAATAACAGGAAAGAGGGTCACCCCCATCTACATGGACAGTACAAAGGCAACAGACTCCATTTCACATGCTTAACTGGATCCCACATCACGGGGACAGTAAATTCTGTGCATCTTTGCGGCATTAGCCTGACTACATTCACTCCCTGCATAAACCAGGAGCACCTTTCTAGGATTTTCAGATACTTACCACTGTTTGCTAAAGTGTTAGATGTTGCTGAGCTGTTCCTGGCTCTCTAAAAATTTCAATAGATCACAGCACAAAGCCACAAGGTAGTAGATTGTTGCTGAAAGCCACACACATTGACTAATTCTTTACATTCTAGAGAAGTTTTCAGACTTAGAGTGTTCACTGAGTCAGCTACAATACAAACCAGGATCCCTCTTGGCATCATTCTAAACTGGAAGCTGATACTGATCCATTTCCATTCCCATATCAGTGAATAAAAGTTTCCTCACACTCAGACTACAGACAATTCTTACTTCTGGTGATGTAAAATACACCTATAATATTTGTGGTTACCTCCTGAACAGTGTGACCATTCTCCTTGTGCTTATGCCTTTATCCACGTAAAGTAGCCACATAAGTGTCATTGCTTTCTCAGTGTTTAAATACACAGAGATGAAAGAAGGAAGTATTTATTTTGGGTATTGTGATCCATTTCAAACATCCAAAAAAACCCTCCAACCCTAACAAAAATCACAAAAAGTAAGTGCAAAGTGCCTTTATAAATATAAAGTATCTATAAAATCGTCACTAGGTGGGTCCATAGCAATGGATTAGACTTTGAGAGATATTAACATGCAAAACATTAATGCTTAAAATAGATGCAATACAGACTAAAAGAGAGCCTGGAAATGGGAAAGTGAAATGGAAGAGATTCTTTCCTCCAGCTGCAGAGCCATCGGGCTTTGAAACCAAAGGGCTGAGGGGCTGTATTTTGCATTGGCTGTCAACCCTTGTAGATGCTTTTGTTAGGAAGAATATAATTCAAATTATAATAGAAGTTACTCATGTTGTCTGGTAAGCAGGTCCACATGCTTACAAAAGAGTGGTATTTCTCCTTTCTGTAGGAGTAAGGTTAAGGATGAAGGAATGTATTTTTGCAGACTCAAATCTCTGCACCTTCAAGCCGAAGGAGGAATGCTCCTACATCCTTGAAAATATTTATTTGGGGCAGTGAGTAAAAAGGAGAGTGTAATTTTTTATATTACTTTTCTCTTGAACTGCTGTATGAGTAAGGCCTGGGGTCCAGGCAGAAAACCCTTTATTTTTCATCTGGTCACATTTATTCAGATCTAGTTAGACTTCAGCCAAGTAGGAAACAGCCTCAGTATGGCCACCATGACAGCAAGGAAGAAATAACAGGTATTTTCTCATTTCTGCTAAGCAGAAGCTCCTATCAGGATACAAAGATGATGGAAAACGTGGGTGGATTATTTGGTTCCAGCTGGCTCCACATCACACACTAAGGAAATGCCACGATCTTTGACAGGTTCATATTAGCAAAAATCAAGCAAAAGATTATGGGAAAGCTTCCCATTCCATTATCAAATAATTTGGGGGAGGGAGAAGGATGAGAGACTAGCAGTTTTTCTTTCTAAGCTCTCAGAAACTGTCTATTTTTATGACCCTTTTAGTGTTGAAAGCATTGTCTGAAATAAAGACTAATCTCAAAGGATGTGAAAGCAAACCTATCGTTAGACTATTCAGAAAATGTAAAGCAGGAAGAAATGAACCACTCTCATCTGGTAGAGCTGCTGCACAGCAGGTCTAACTCACTGACTAGGGACAGATGCCAGGGCCTGGAGCCCGTCCCCAGGACCACCCCCACCCTACCCACGGCTCAGGACCCCATTTCAGCCCCCGAGACCATCAACCCTTGTCCCAGTGATGTCACAGCAGGGCCAGTCTTCAGCTCCCTGCAGCCCTGCCAAACCTGGTCCACCCTGGGACTAGCCTTAGCCTGGCCCCATGGATGTGTGCCCCATGCCTGGAGCTGGAGCTGCCCTGCTCCTGCCCAGCCAGTGCGGGGGGAGCACCCATATTTCCCAGGTCCCTGGGAGCAACCAGCCCGTTGGCACCCTGATAAGCCCTACTTCATCACCCATAACACAACCTACCCAACAACCTCCAATACACAAACCAAATAAAAATCAACATCACAGGCATCTTCCTTACTGGTAAGGTAAGTGGCCAGTCTTCACGAACGAAGATCTGGGAAAGGTGTTTTTTACCTTTCAAGCCTG